>JAJLSQ010000005.1:0-372826 GCA_030567715.1 Nakazawaea wyomingensis
TTTTTTTTTTTTTTTTTTTGAATAAGAAAAAAAACTTACATGAACTTGAAGTTCTAAAGTGTCGTTTCTCAACAGCTTTATTACCGACATTGGGAATAATCAGACCTTGTGTGTGGTCTAAACAACTCAATGCTAAAGCAAAGACCAAGTATGATTTCCAAATAGAGATCATCTTTGTTTGTTAGAACTTTTGTTAGTCCTGCCAATTCAAATGTTATCAATAATTTATCTATGCTACTTGTTTTAACCAGTGAAGAATACCTAATCAAAAGAATTAGAAAGAAGAGAGTGGGAGCGCTTTGACTTTTAAAACAATTCTACATTTGCTCTCAACAACAATGTCAAGTTTCTAATCTGTATAGGTTTAAGGCTTGTTACATGCTGTCATCCCATATATTAGGCGGATGTGATCAACAAAGTGTGAGTATGTAAGTATCAATCACTGCACAACTGCCTGCATCAATAATACCATTTGAAAGACAAAAAGTGGGTAATTCTGCTGGAAAGAAAATATAACTGCTGCATTCTAATCCAAAAGACTAAAGCTTCAAAGAGAGACATATCCCAAACCGGATATTAGAGTGAAACCCGCCTGCATTTCATCTCCTGCATGTTCTCATGCATGATGCCTCCCATTAGGCGAGTGATAACCGAGAGAAGGCCACATGAGCCTATTGTTTGCCTTTGTTTTTTTTGTTGTCCTTTTTTTTGTGGCTTTTCAACTTCTCTGTGACAGATAGAAAAACTAAGAGGTGAGATCTCTTCTAAGAGGGTGGTGTACTTTTGAATTGTATACAGGATAATATATTAAATCCAGAGAAATTTTACAACTGGTCAAAGGATTGAGCTTACCAAGATGAAGGCAGACTCCTAAGGAGTGGAGGTCTTCTCCAGATGAAAAAGTAAGTCACAACGTATCTATAGCTTTGGAAAGTAATTTATGTTACCAAATGAAAAAAAAAAACATTTACAGTTCAATATTTTGGGCGTCGTCAAAGGAGAAGGAGAAAAAAAAGGCAATTTTTTAGCTCAAATTTCCACATAATTAATTACATAAATATTTTTTTTCCTCCTGCATTTTCTACACTAATGAAATCAAGTTTTGAATTTGCTTACTCAATTACGCCTTGAAGTGGATCACAAAACTGATAATTCTTTTTCAGCACTATTATCTTTGAAAGTTCGTTGCTTCTAGGGTAATATTTTATTGTTGGAAGATATATATTACTACTGAAATCTATTTGTTAGAGGGAAAGTTGTTTTGGCCGAACTGGCACCTAAAAGTACTATACTCTATGGAAATAGGAAAAGGCACTTTCTTTCCTTATGCCCTTGTGTGTCTCGTCCCGGTATTCTCTTCGCTGATTTAGTATATATCATGACATGGTTATAAGATTGTTAGTAAATCAATTTCTCACTGCTAGTTAATAATTATTCAACACTAGTTAAACGCCCATAATTTTTTACCATCTGAAAAAATATTATTATTATTATTATTATTATCATTTATTTAACTCGTCCAACTAAATGGTCATAAAATCTAGAAACTTCTTACAAATTTGCAGATCTTAGAGGGAGACACCAACAGTATGCACAAATCTTTTTTTATTTTTCAGGTATTTTGAAATTTTGCATTTTAGTTAGAAGCAAAACAACAACTTGCAGGAACAAAAACAATTTTTCAAAATGCGAGGGAGCATAAGGTGTATGTAGAAAAGTAAATAAATCCACATATATGCTTAGCAGCATTAAAAATCGAACCAGAAGAACTAACTCAAAGGAATCAAGGCCACAAAGAAAACACAATGGATACTTCGAGAACAAAATCGACCAGAAAAAAAGGTTACTAAATATAACATAATAAATAGAATTTACATAATTCACCAATCTAGATGAGCCTCGTATAACATTCCTTCCTGCAAGAACAGATTTTTTGCTTGAATGAGTGTCAAATCTTTGACGTACATTTTCACATTTGGATCGTACTTCCCCTGACTTATCAAAATTGCTTTTGTCTCTTGATAAGAAATCTTGAGCACTTTCTCAATAGTGGTTAAGGTTTCACCCAATGACTTTATCAATCCATCTTGTTCGTTATGATATGCAAAAAACCTATCCATCAATATTGCACTGAATAAATCTCCGCTTCCAGAAAAATTGGCGTCGATCACCAACAGCTTGAAATAAAATGGCTCTTCTCCGATCGACGAACCAGCGCAGTATATCACATCATCTATATAAACAGAGGTGATCACAACATTTGGAACATTGTACAAGGCATGAAATTTCAGTATGGCAACTTTGAGATCTTTTAAATTTTTGATTTTGGAATCTGTTAAAATTTCCATTTCAAATTGGTTGGGTGTCACCAATTTTATATGCTCACTTCTCAACATTTCTTGATAGATTGGAATAACATCTTCACTGACGTATAACTTATCATTATCACCCAATACAGGATCTAATACCCATATACAGTCTTTATTGTGGTTTCTGACATAATCCAGACAAATTTGATTGACAACTTCTAGACTTGAAGCATCGGCAACATATCCAGTTAATAAACAATCATAAAAACACCCTATATTTATCAATCCTTTGTAAATTTCTCCTATCTCTGATGCAGGTGTTTTTGTACCTGTGAATTTACCATATCCGGGATGATTTGAAAAATTTACGGTGTTCAATGCATCAACATCCCAACCTTTATATTGAAGAGGAAAAGTAGCAGCTCTGTTTCCCACATATCCGTGTACTACGTGTGACTGTATAGACAAGACCCGCTTGATCGGCGGAACTTCTTCCTGTGACATACCTCCTTATATCTTCAAATGACCCTACCAACCAATAAGTAGTAAGTCTTTTGACGGTGTTTCCTCCAATACAATCTAGTCTACATACTAATTAATAGATAACACTTTTTTGAGATCGAGAAAATATGATATTGTAACTTTATACACTACTTATATATTGTGGCTAGTGAATATCTGCCACTGAGCGACTTGCATACAAAGTTCTATTTTGAAGTCAATCAGTATAGACTAGGCTAAACATGTTGTTAGATTATAGGTTAAATACCTTTTGTGGCAACAAATCTGTTGAGCAGCCTTTATTAGAAAGTCATCCCTCATCCAGTACAAAACAACTAACTTGGATTTTGGAATTTTTTTTTATATTTTATATATAATTTATTTGATTAAAGAATGATATTTCACTCTTTAGGCTTTTATAACCATATCCTATAAATTACTTTTTTCAAGAAGTCACTCAATTGAACAAAGAATCTCCCCAAATCAACACATCTATCTTAGTTCAACAACCAACAAGCAAGGAAGATAGAATTTTTGATTAGCCGCTTTTAAGCAAGAATCTAAAAAATTGCTTTAAGAAAGTAAAAGACGTGATATAGCTGTGGTGGTTAATAGCTCGAGACTTCTAAACAGATTCAGTACCTGTTTACATTGTCTGGTTATACTAGGTCAGTTTGCTTTCAAAAAGGATTATTTTTGATAGTAAATTATCATGACCTAGTTTTAAACATCGGCCAAGCGTTTTATCTGTCAAAAAACAGATAAGAAAGTGGTGATAGCTATAAAAGGGAAAGAACAGAAAGAGGTAATTACTTAAGTACTTAAGAGAAGTCCATGTCAGATGAGGCTACTTGAAGACAGATTAGAGACTCATCAATTAATTGCTCGTATTCCATTTTTCTCTTCAACTATTTTGGAGTTATCAAAAAATATCTCCCTCTTCTTCTTTTTGTAATCACCATATTGTCAGCTACATTTTTTTCTTATGAAAAACATTTCATAAAATTGCCATTCACTATTGATATATTGCTCGCAATCCCATAACGGTGATGGTATAATTAAACCTAAGCAAGGTGAAAGAAATATCTTGGTCACTTCTGCTTTACCATATGTCAATAATGTCCCTCATTTGGGTAACATTGTTGGATCAGTACTACAAAAATTGGATCACTCAAATGTAATTAAATCTCTTTGTTGATGACTGATTTCCTTTGGAATGTGCAGAAAGTTTTATGAACTCAACTAATTGAAAAGTAAATATAGCCAGTAGCAGATTCTTAAAAGATGTTGTCTGTCTATATGTGAATAAACATTACGATGTTGATATCTTGTTTTTAACTCGCTCAACTTCATATTTTCCAGTATTTTTTTCACTTAAAAGTTTACTATTTACATTTTTTGATTTGGAAGGAATGGGAATGACAGTTTCGAAATTACATAAAGATGAATTTCAATCTTCATAATGTCCAATTCCCAGGATAGATTCCTACTGTTGAAAAGGACAATTATAATTATATCACCGATTAACACTGGAAAGATCGAAAGTAATAATAACCTTTGTGAATATAGCAAATCAACGACGAAAATTTAAAATATTTTAGTATATAGTTTTTTCACCCTACAAGGGATTCTATGTATCTCTAGCATATTTTATAAATTCAGGATAATGGGGGAAATTATGTTTTTGGCAGATAAAGGATTACTGTCACGTCAAGTCGTGTCGTGTCAACCATGATATTGATAAGCTTAAATTTTTTTTGTTTTCTGTAACTAGGGAAGAAGAAGGAAAGGGAGAGTTGAGGGGAGCGGAATAAGATAAAGCTTCGACGAGTATTTCCCGATTTAATGTGGGGGAAGGGAGATCGGAACCAGAATTACCGTTTTGTTCTATTTGTCGTTAGCAGGAAGGAAAATCCTAAGAGCCAGCCAGCACACACCACCATCACGTGCAATCCGACGTCTAGACCTCTAGACAGATAAATAAATAAATAAATATATAGATAAATATATAGACAAAGAAGAAAAGTTATCCAAAAAGTTGCCTGATGCGAGTCAGTGAGTGGGGAACGCGTGGTACGTATTCAGTGACAGCTTTCGTAGTGTCTTCTCTTGTTATTGTCACCAATCGATCTATGATCAATCCATCACCACAACAAAGATAAAAAAGCAAAAACGCGATGTGTCGTGTCTTTTTTTACCTAATAATTCTGCAAACAGCCCCCGAAAAAACACGATCAAACAAAAAAAAAAAACGCGTCAAAATTCTATTAATGCAACAACAACAAAAAAAAACACCACTTTTCACCTCACTTTCACTTTTACCCCCAAGGAATCCCATTTTCCTTTCAAAAATATGAAATTGTTTCAAATGTACTACAAAACTTTTTTTTCCTTAAATCTCTGATGTATTTACAATAAAAGGGTATCCACTGCATAATACTCTCATTAAGTCAAGTCAAAGCTATCACTAGGCAGCTATCGACTTCGTCCTAGGTTGTGCTATTCCAATTACCCACTCACTAAATCATAGATCGGACTACACGTACTCATAGGCGCACTTCTACAACATTTACTCACCCTATCATCTGATTACCAAACGATCAATTAACTGAAATCTTTATTCAAAGAGAAACAGTTTTGTATGGAAGACTGTTTCAATTCCATATTGAACAACAAACAACAACAAAAACATCAACAAGAATAACCAATAAAACGATGGGGGTTCATAGCCGTCACCCATTACAAGAGATTCAAGAGGAGTCCAACACAACCATGTTTTCACCTTTACAACACACAATCCCAAGGGTTACAATTACAAATTCTCCAATAAATGAAAATGAGAACGAGTCTGAAAAAACTGACAAGTTACCAACTTTGACAACGCCACCACAAACCGTGACGAGATCTACCACTAGCTCGTCTAATAGACAGCAAGATCTGGATTCATCATTCTCCAACGACAAGGGGGTCAAATCGAAGAAATTGAAAAAGAATAATAAAACAACGACTCTACTATCGCCAGCTTTCTCGTCACCACCACAAACTAAAGTTGAAAAATCTTCTAATCTACCTCCACCTCCAGAATTACCTAGATTTGTTACAAACAACAATAATAATAACAACAATCATGTTACAAAACAAAAGACAAGCTCCAAAAAGGAAAAATCCCAAGAAGATATCGATGAATTGAACAGGCAAGTCCCACCCCCAGAGTTGATGCCAAAAGTTATAGATACTTCCACAGATTTCACAAAGAAACCAGCTTATTCATATGCGATGTTGATCGGAATGTCCATATTAAGAGCACCAAATAGACGACTCACTTTATCACAGATATATAATTGGATTTCTGATACCTTTAAATACTACAAGAAAGGAGATGTTGGCTGGCAAAACTCTGTTAGACATAATCTATCATTGAACAAGGCATTTGTGAAAAGTGCTAAATCTAAAGATAGAAAGGGTCATTTCTGGCATATAGCCAAGGATTATGAGTATCAATTTTACTTGGGGAAAGGTGCTGCGGCTTCTAATTCACTTGTTCCAAATCTTCAGCTGAAAGCTAGTGAAAATTCCAAAATCATGACGAACTCCACTCTTGGCAATAAAGATGAAGCAGCAGTTTTGAATAAAAGTTATTCCGATCCGTCAATGTTGTATCACAATAACCAGGATGATGAAGCTACATCTGAAGAGGAAGAAGATGATCAAGATGACGGTTTCCGTCATGACAGTAACTACACTGATGAAAATGATCTTGACGATGATGAGGATGAAACAGTACGTATCGATGTGATAACACAAACACCAAGATCAAAGATTATTAGAAGGCAATATGATGATAACGAGTTCAGTGCTACCAAGAATTCATCAACAACTTTACAAAGATATGTTTTACACAAGAGAACGGCATCTCAAGATGAATTTTCATCTGCGTTACAACCACCTACAAAGAGAAGATTGCAACCTTCATCTGCTGGTTCTGGTCAACTTGTATCTGGTAGTATACCGAATTTACAACCACCATCACCATATTGGTCCGCATCTGCTAGTGGGGACCGGGTCATCTTTGGTCTTTTGAAGACACCACCAAAGATGCAAAGTCATTCTTCCACATCAAATACAACATCTCAATCATCTATTTTCGATTCACCTTTGCAATTACAACCACCAAATCATCCATCATCTATACATCAGGGTAACCGATACCAACAATTTACATCATCGTTCAGTTGCAATTCAAATTTTGATCTATCACCATTAAAGGGAACAGAAACTGGTCCTCTACTAGAACCATTAACACCCGGTCAAGGGTTCTCAATCAATATAAATACCAACAATAATACCAATAATACGAATAATAATAACAGCAATAACATTAATAATAATACCAACATTAATATCAACAGCAACAACAACAATAATAATAGTCTCAATCCATCGACACCATCAACTTTGAAGACCCCATTCAGTAGAAACAACTTGACGATGATGAAAACTCCAGGGTCTTCAGTGATGAAGAAAATCTGGAATTCACCTTCATATCTTGATGATTTTTATACATCCCCAGTAGTGAATAAGGGAATTCATTTCGGGGAAGAAGAAGTGGTGGTATCCAGTACAAGAGCTTTCGGATCACCTTCAAAGGATAAAAAAAGGGGATAGTCATGGAATGAATGATAATAATGATATACAATTGATTGATTGATTGATTGATTGATTGGTGTGGGTTTTTGATATCAGTATAGATTTTTTTATTTTGTTATTTTGGTGATTCAAAAAAGGGGAAATTTAAATGATTTAATAATGGAGATTTATTTGTTATTTCACCGTTTAAGTCTTTTGATAATGTTTTTTTTTTATTCTCAAGTTCAACTAAGTTGCTTTTATCAAGCATGAAATGAATACGAGTATAATAATATATATGTTTGTGAACATGGACGGATTTTTTGGTTTTATTTAATACATTTTGCATTTCGTTTTTTAATAGAGCACTGGTAAACTAGATACAACTTGATACGATAACTGTAGTACAGCCCGAAACCTTATAAAGAATACCATTGGGTGCTAAGTATGTATTCTAAGCTGTCTGGGTCGCAGACATGATATGGATGAGTAAATGCCTTAAAATATTAAAACTTCCACCAGAAGGGGGTAACCGTTTTTTTTTTTCTGATAAATTCAGCTCATTTCTGTTGCTCATTTCTGTTGCTCATTTCTGTTGCTATTAGCTTTGTTGGTTGGTTTAGATACAATTCAATTGCCAATCAATCATGCCAGTTTAATAGTAGTCAAGTTGATGTACAATGAATATTCAAAAAACAGACATTATTTTCAGGACTAAAGGAAAAATCATTGGCGTAAGGGAAATCTTTTCAATGAAGAGAAGACAGTTGGCATAACTCAAAAATAATACGAGGGCATAGCAGAAAGGGGCTCCTGACAAATTAAAGAAGAACTTTTAAAAAAAAAAAAGTTTCGTTTAACCGACACCAGCAGGATTTGAACCAGCGCGGGCAGAGCCCAGAAGATTTCGAGTCTTCCGCCTTAACCACTCGGCCATAGTGCCGTTAAAACAACGTTCTTAGCATGTTTTTACAAAATGAAGAGAGAAAAAGTAAAATTATTGTGCACAATGTGCACGACCATTACGTTCTTTTTTTTTAAAAAGAATGGTTTTAAACTAAACTTCTTGCTACATATAAAACAACAACGGTGTCAATATGACAGAAGATTTGACATTATGTGTGGATTAAAAGGCTCCAATTGTACTTTTACCTTGTAAGCTAATAAAAAGTTTTCAATAAAATCGAACTGTAATAAACAGGTGTTTTTTTCACGAAGAGTTGTCAATATCAATTATGTGTCTACAAACGATTCTTTTCAGTATTTTTCAACATCCAACCGCTCAATTCGCCTTATATCTTGCACTTTATCCCCATTAGAGAGTGACAAAGCTTAATTTTTATAATTATTATTATTAATCATCTTTATTCGACTATATAAAGACTATATTTACATCTTTTTTGCAAAAGAGCAATTTGAGACTCTTGATTTTTTTCTGAGTTTATTTTAATTTGTCTCCTATTTCATACCATATTTTTAGCATTATTAGAAACGAATTCCAACAAAGATCTTCTCAGGTGGGTTTCGTCTTCTCAAGAGGTACAGCTTATAGATGTATATATCAATAAACTCTTTGTACTTTCTTAAAAAAAAAAAAAAAGGATGTATAATTCTGTGATTTCAATTAGTCCTTTTATATCATTTCACAAAAACTTTTTCAAAACTCATTCTCAATTATCTTCTTATCTTTCCAAAGACAATTCAATGTATAGCCTTTTAAAAAATAAGCACATATCTTCTCGAATAAATATGACTCATAATAGTACTAATAAAAAAAAGAATGTTGCTCTATTCTCGATAAATATACATGAAAGAAATTATTTACTGACGGGTTATTCTTTCCTTGTCATCCATATAAGGTCTCAAAACTTTGGGGATTTCGATCGATTCAGTTTCTGGATCATAGAAATTTTCAATTATCGCCACAATGCATCTAGGAACAGCCACAGCAGTTCCATTCAATGTATGAACGTACTTGAGTTCCCCATTCGGCATCTTGTGCCTGATATTAAGTCTTCTTGATTGGTAATCCAAACAGTTTGAAGATGAAGTAAGTTCACCCCATTTCCCACGACCAGGCATGAACGCCTCGATATCAAACTTCTGGAAAGCGGGTGCACCAAGATCATTCGCAGGCATATTCAAGACCTTGGCAGTTAATCCTAAGGTCTTTATAAGTTTCTTTTGGAATTCGACAAGTTCCATCAACAAGGAAGATGACTTGGCATTGTTGTTCTCGGAAAATATGAACAATTCAACCTTGGTAAATTCATGTACACGATATAAGCCCTTTGTATCCTTCCCACGGGCCCCAGCTTCTGCTCTGTAACTTCTGCTGACACCAACAAGCTTCTCTGGAGATGACAAGTTATCATATACACTGTTCATAGAGTATCCAGCGATGGGGATCTCAGCAGTTCCAATCAAACATAATGAATCATTCAGCAATTCATAAACCTGTTGTTCATTGTTTTGATCTCTTGGTTTAAAACCACAACCATTCGCCACTTCCGATCTGACAATAGATGGTGGAGTACACATCTTGAATCCAGATTGTCTAGCCAACTTCAAAGCATATTGTACCAAAGCCTGTTCTAACAATGCTCCATCCCCAATTAAATAATACCACGAGTTTCCAGAAACTTGTGAAGCTTTTTTAAAGTCAACAATTCCCAATTTTTCAGCAATTTCTTTATGATCAAATGTAATATTTTCCTTCTCGTCAATCACTTTTGGATTCAAAATTTCAACCACTTGTGGTTCATCTTGTACAGATTCTTCAATTAAATTTGGGAGTGATTCTGCTTTTTCACCTAGTTCAGATTTCACATTTACTAATTTGTTCTCTGACTCTTTGATTTGTATCTTAATATCCTTCAAATTTGCCATTAGAGAACGATCTTTAAGATTTTTGAAATTTTCCTCTAATTGCTTCCTCTTGTGTTTCATATCTCGTATTTCTTTATCCAATTGAACAAAATTCAAGTACAATGGTTCGATCAGTTGATAGTTTTCCGAGATGGAAGGAGACAATTCTCTGCGTCTTATGCTTTCAGCTAGTGCAGATCCATGTTCAATCAAGTATTTATAGTCAAAAACTGGCTTCTTCAACATGATTTGTCTACCATTCGGTATAACATTTCGAGACATCCTTGATTAAGATTTGGAATTGATTAAGTGATGAATTCAATCTATGATTTACAGAACTAGGAAGAAAAAAAATCAAATAAAGAAAAAAAAAAAAGTTTTGAGATATCAAATAAATCAAAAATACAAAAAAATACACTCATCTTCATTACACCAAAAATGCCTAAATCCACATTTAAATCATCCAAGAAACAGCCGAAGGGTTTCAAAGAGATCAAACCAACATTAGATGAATTTGAAGAACAGCTTAAAGATGTACAAAGGAACAAAAAGTCGATTCAGGCGAAGAAAAAGGAGTCACTATGGCCCATCTTTAGAATACATCACCAGAGGTCCAGGTATATCTATGACTTGTACTACAATAAAAATCTGATATCACATGAGCTTTATCAATATTTGCTAAAAAATAAATACGCCGATGGTAATTTGATACTGAAATGGAAGAAGCAAGGATATGAAAATCTCTGTTGTTTGAGTTGCATCACAGTGGGAGAAACCAGTCATGGCACTACTTGCATATGCAGGGTGCCTAAAGCTACGTTAAAGGAGAAGGAACAGGATGATGAAGAAGGTTTGAAAAGAGTGAAAACCATGCAATGCGTTACTTGTGGTTGTAGAGGTTGTGCTAGTTCAGATTGATTCTAACAAGATGAAAAAAATCAAAAATTAATTCCATAAATTAAAGTGTATATTATAATATTAGTTCGTCCCATAACCAAAAGATTATATATTAAGAGTTATCAACTCTATAATTTTGAATCAAGTTTCTCGAAAATGAATTTATTTTCGATGCTACCAATCTTTTCAATTTGGAAGCTGGTTACATCACCATCTTTTAACCATTTTTCCGGTTTGAATCCCATGCCAACTCCTTGCGGGGTACCTGTGAAAATCAAATCCCCCGGTAACAAAGTGGTGCCTTGGGATAAGAAAGAAACTAATTCAAAAACTTTAAAGATCATATCATTAGTAGTGGAAGATTGTCTAACCTCACCATTTACCTTGGACCGGATTTTTAAATCATTTGGATCTTTGATCAATTCTGAGCTCACAATTCCAGGCCCAATTGGAGCCCAGCTATCGAACATCTTACCAGTGGAGAATTGAGATCCACCTCTTTCAATTTGCCAAGTTCTTTGGGAGACATCATTACCAATCGTGTAACCAAGTATGTAGTTGGAAGCCTTATCAATAGAGATATCCCTACCTTTCTTGCCAATTACAATCACCAACTCGACCTCGTAATCCACCTTTGCCGGTGGCAACTGAGCAATGATTGGTACCTTGACAGGATCAAATGGACCAGTAATGGATGAGATCGGCTTGTAGAATAAAACTGGATATTTAGGAATTGGTGCATTGATTTCGATAGCATGTTTTCTATAGTTCATTCCCAATAACCTCACTGTCCCAATATCTTCCTTTGATAAAGGCAGTAAAAAATAGCTGATTTCTTGAATCTCATTTGAAACGATGTAATCTGAAAAGATATCACCAACTATAACGTAAGCGGATTTGGCTGCCGATATGTCTTCAGCACCTGATGGTAAGATAGCATCTCCGTAATAAGTCTTCCCGTTTTTGGAAACAAATCTCACTAATCGTTGGAACCCCATTTTAGTTGACAACAATAACAATTGAGAGATTCTTGGTTAATTGATGAATGTTTAAAGAATTGATAAGTGGGAGATCCCACTTCAAAAATTTATTTATCATTTTTTTTTTTAGTCTCCGACTTTTTAACGCGGGCCGCCTGATTTAATTAAATTTCCCCTCCCCCACATTGATTTTACCAAAAGAGAAATTTTGGCGATAATGGTTTTTATAATTTGTTAAAATTTGTATATAATAAACACAAAATAAGAAGTATACATAATAGCATTCACAAGAGAAGCTCTCTAATTAGAGGGTGAGTATCACTATTCAGCTGTAACTGCATATTGGAGTCTTCTTTCAACCCGAGTTCTTTGTAGTTCAACATAATAATGTATGCAAAATTAAAATGATCTTCATTCCGGAAAATTCCTAATATATCGTCCTTAAGGTTGAACAAAGTATTGACCTTTGAAATTTGTGACTCAATTTCATTTTTGATGATTTCACGTTGTTGTTCTGTAAAGGATGGAAGCATCTTGATATAAAATTGTAACTCATCGATGATGTTTCTGTAAAAATTGTTCTTTTCCACATTGAACAAAGAGTATTCCGTCATGATTTCAATATTGATTTCCAGCAACTTTTTGGCATAATTTTCGAAAACCACTTTGGCAACTTTATCGTTGTCATAATTTTCCCTCAAATACTCAGGAAATCTCTTTTCAACCTCCACCGAGACCAAATTGAGTTTTGATTTCATCAAATCTCTTGATATAAAACTTGACACCATGTCCCGAATCTCATCATCATCGTCATACAAAAATTGGTAAAGCTTTATCAAAGTGAAAATAAGTTCATCACTTTCCGGACCCACGTATGCTTGGATAAATGATTTACAGGATTTCAGGGATGCAAATCTCAAATGATATGAAATTTCGTCACCAGAATAGGTAATAATCAACTTGTACCATTTTTTAAAAACTATCTCATCATTCAACTTGGATACAAAAGGTCCCAAACATTCCAAAGCAGTGGATTTAACATCTTCACTTGGGTCGTCAATGAACAGTAACAAAATGTTAACTTTGCGCAGCAAATCGGCCTCTTGATAATCATTGGCTATTAACAAAATTTTCAAAAGTAGCAAACTTGATGCCTTAACATAAGACCACAGCTCAGATTCCAAAATAGACCATAACATTTGAATCATTTCGCCTCTTGCAGTATCATCGAGCAACTCGATGTGACTGGAAATATATTCTATTGCAGATAATTGACATTCATATAATTCTGAAAATAAGCCAAGCTTCAATAAATCAACCAAGTTTTCGACATCTTGTTTAGATGTATAAATCTTGAGTAAAATAATGAGTAACCTCGACATGAATAATTGTTTAGCACCATTCAAACTTGTCAATTCATTGTGCTCAATAAATGAATATCCTAATTTATTGATCAAAGTGGTTGGAACCATCTCAAAATTGAGTCCTTCACGACCAAGAACGACATCTAAGATCTCAACATATGTTGTGGCACAAGAGTAATTACTTTGCAACAGACCATCGGCTAAATTGCAAAGTCGCTGGAAAACTTTAGTTGGAGTAATATCATTTTCATGTCCCGACCTAAGATGAATGAGCTGAAGTAATTCTTTGATCGCAAACAAAAACCCATGGAATTCATTATTGTCTTCCACATGGATAAGACTGATCAACTCCTCAACTTGAGTATAGAATGAATCCTCGTTGATGATTGAAGGTAATGCTCTTGCTGCCATCTCTCGGACTTTCCAGTACTTACTCTTTAAACTTTGTAACAAAAGAGGTTTGAATTCTAATACAGGGTTATAACCCGGGGTAGAATGCAATCGTGATAAAATAGTCAAAATCGGGAACAAATTTTCCACTTCTTCCTCCTGGCTCAATGCAGTTTCAAAATTTTTCAACAAAACGGGCTGTAGTCTTTTATATCTTGAGAAAAACAATCTCGCTGATATGGTTGATAGATGATGATTATCTATTTTTTTGGTTCCAAATAATCTGTTTTGCAAAGTTGTGAATAACATGACTGAAGCGTTTCTCATTGACCAATGCTTGGAAGAAAATTTACCAAGAGCCAAGTCTAAAGATCTATCCATGTAATGATTTGACAATTCAGAGAGCTTCGATTCAACAAATAAAAACCTTATACTATTCAAAGCATGGACTTGTGGTAATTCTAATGTTTCCTCTCCGGTGCTGTCATTGAAAGGTTGAGAAGCTATTTCGAACAATTTTTCAAAAGTTAATTGAAATAATGGCGTTATTTGCTTCTTTTTCTCCTTTGATTTAAAGTGTTTGTACTCCGCTGTCAATATAGCCGTTGTTAAAAATGGCAAACCTCCAGATCTTCTGGTAATTGAATGACACTTATCCTCTATCAATAGCAAATTCTTTTGCAACCATTGTTCTGGCAATTCATTGTGCCCCATTCTAAAACATCTATCACAACACAGGAGAAATGTAGGGTACACCGAAGAAAAGGCTCCTGGATGTCTAATAGTAGAAAGCTGATCAATAATCAATTCACCAATATCATTCAATGAGAAATCACTCCCTTCAAACAAAATCTCATCACTAAATGTTGCCAAAATTGATGCTAACAACGCTGTCGACTCCTTAACAGATCTCCAGGAATAACTCAATATCACTTGAGTGGCTGGACCAAACTTGGTCTCTAAATGCTTTTTGGAAGGTTCAAGAGCTTTTTGCATTTCCTCAGGTAAATTGCCTTCAGGAGAATCATGGGTTAAAACTGGCTTAGTTAATGTCCAAACATCAAAAATATCATGGATTATATCTTGCAATAAATCATGATATGAGGTGGTATCGGCGGATTTCATGCCATTCAAAACAGCATTTAAAGCCAAATAATAACCATGAATGTTCGACTCGTATACGGCAACGATAAAATCTTTCTTTGCGAGATCTGTGCATTTATTCAATTTATCCACAATAGTTTTCAGGATATTGATATCATTATTTCCGTTAGCAAAAATGAATTGCAGTATCTTAGCACCAGCATCAGCTCTTCTACCTTTCAAATCCCCCAACATGTCGAAGCTCCTTTCTAATATCAAGTTGAGCTGATCATCTGCCAACAACTCTTTCACGGACAACTTCGACATAGATAATATATTCACTGATAAATCTCTTATCTCTTCAAAATCATTTGTAATGTTATCAATCAATACTCTTAAGATCTTTGGATCTTTATATATGTCAATATGAAATGGATATTCCATATGCAATTTTTCATAATATTTTTTATCGACAGTAATATCCAAACCAGATCTGACAAGAATGTTTAGTATTTTCATTGCTAAATTGCATCGCTGGAACGAGGCCCCAGGTCTCATATTATCAATTAATTGCAGGATCAATTTTTCTAGAAATATTTTAGCATACAGAACCTTTGCCAAACCTTCGTTAGCCTCTTCGATGAACTTGTTTTTCGCGAGCATTTTCATAGAGTTACGATTTATAGCGTAAATTGAATCCCTTAGACGAGTTATGAATTTTTTGAACAAAGCGACAAACTCATTTCGTGTCTCCAAATTGACATCAGTAAGAAAGACATTCAACTTCTCCAACACCAAATCCAAAACAGCAGATGAAATAGGTTTTGAACCCCTTGGAGATAGTGTCAAGAGTGAGAAGGACTCAATTCTGAAAAAATCTTCATCACTGGACATCAAATCGGAAAGCAAATCAATGGAAACCATTTTGTCTCCCCCCTCAAATGTGTCCTCCACGATACCTAGTTCCTGACCAATACGCAAACTGATCAACATAATGGATAACTCGTCTTCTTCATTGCTTTCTATTAACTCTTTTACAAATCTTTTGAAAGCCCCCGGTGATACTTTGAATAAATACAGTAAAAGGTAATTTTGAATGTTCTTGCGTAACTTGTCATTTTTCATACTCTCTATGATAAGCTCATCCCAAGAATGTAACCATTTGATGTCGTCTTCAGCAGTTTCCTTGTGATAATTTTTGAAGATAACTTGTAAAGCCTTACCCACGGGGTTTGCCAACGCATTTGACCACATATATGAAAGTGCTGTTGTGATAAAGTTTGAATAATTTTCCAATATGAGAGTTGAAGAACCAGGTATTTGGTTACATAAAGTTTCCACCATAAAGTAGGAAACCCTCAGATTGAGTGGGATTGTATTGAGAACATAAATCAACCAAGACTGGAATAATGGTACACTGTCTTGAATACAGTTCAAAAAGGTAATCATCTTGATGAACATCTCTCTTAAAGAATTACCTAACGGAGCACCGGATTCGTTCCAGAAATCGATAACATATTCAAATAAGAAGCTAGCTATTTTCTCATCAAGCAAAAGTAAAAAATCTGGGATCAAGCTTTTGTTGAGATTGACCATCTGTGAAGCCCTCAAAAACCATATAGACAAACTATCACAGCATATCACTCTATAATCGCTCACACCATTAGCATGCTCGAGACTGTGATATATGAGGGGAAAGTCATTTTTCAACTCTGTTAGAGATAAATCTTTTCTCTTGATATAGGATTTCTTTAGATCCAATAACTGGGACTTCAATAGCACCGGTGAATTTGATATCATTTATGAGGTGACGGTGTTAGAACTTTTAATTTCATTCGATTCGAACTCATCTCATTGGAAAAATTTTATGAATTTTTTTTTGAATCATTTTTTGTTGTGGTGAAGATTGTGCTATCAGAAAAATAAAATTATGTCAATCCTAAGAATGAATTAATGCCATCAAAGATGACTCCAGTAGTTGATCAAGCAGACATCATGGATTTCGAAGACCCGGGATTTTCGGACTATGAAGTACTTCCTGATATTGCACCAATAGATAAGTGGTCTGTTGATGTCAATCATTGTAACTTAGACCCCTCTCAAGTCAAAAGAATTGATATCTACGACTTCGATGGCACACTTTTTAAGTCACCGCAGCCCAACCCCGATATCTGGGATAAGCCAACCATCAACCTCTTGACCGAAGCAAGAGGGATCAATAATAGCTCTTGGTGGCAGCATTCCCAATTTTTGAGAGATTGTGGTAAAGGATATGAATATGAAAAGCAGAGGGGCTGGGATGGGTTGTGGAACGAAAATATGGTGGCTTCAGCTAGACTGTCCATTGAGCACAAGTCTACATTAACAATTCTTCTAACTGCTCGGAAAAGTCAATATTTCACAGAATTGTTACTTGAAATGCTTAACTCTAAGAAATTGAATTTTGATTCAGTTGTTTTAAAAAAAGGGGATATGAAAAACAGTGAGAAATATAAGAAACAAGTGATAGCAGATTTTATCAAAGCTTACCCAGATATAGACCATCTATCGATATACGATGACAGGACTCATCAGCTGAGAGCATTCTATGTTTACTTGAAAGAAATGCGTCCTCCCTTAAACTTCACCATCAACACCATTAAGCCAGTTAAGTCATATTTGTTAAAATCAAAAGAGATTGAATTGGTGAAGTTCTGGATACTGAGCCACAATCATAATTTGGGGATTGGAAAAGTGGAAGGCTTGGGAGTATTGAGGGTGCGGGGAAGAGAAAAATATAACATTGAATTTCAAAGGAAGAAGAAGAGAAAGGAAGGCATTTATCAGTAGAATTAAAATAGCCCAAGAGAGATAATGACTTTTTACGATCAAGATAGTGATTAATTTGTTTATCTTTGCACATCTGTCTGTTTGTGAATTACAAGGCTCAAAATAATAGATTTACTATCGGATATGATATATAACGGTCTACATATTGAATTTGAAGAACAGTTATTAACTTGAGAAATAAACTATTAGTCGAGAGACAATCTGAGTAGTGAGTGAGCCTCGCAAATTAGGAAAATAGGACCACTATGCAAAACACTCTTGGTAGGATACAAGTTATGAAGTGGATTTCTACCCCTTACGGAGACTAGTGACTGTAATAACTGACCTTTCCGGAAATCTTAACCTTGACCGAAATTTTAAATCACACCTTCTTCTCGTAGGAATAAGTTTTCTTCCCAATCATTCTACGTTATATACAGATACGCCAAAGGCCAGTTGTATGTTTATTAAGAGAGCGGGAAAAAAAAAATGAAATAAAACAAAATAAAAAACTTAACAGAATTAACATACAAGAATTTACTACTGTTCTTATACTAAAGATTACTAGGGACTTTGGAGAAATGCCTATCAATGCATCGACAATAAATGTGCATTGGCACAATGAGAATTATCCTGTTTATAGTGTTGACTTTCAACCGCTGAAGTCTTCACTTGAAAATTCGGAGAGACTAGTGACTGGAGGAGGAGACAACAATGTTAGGATCTGGAGATTGAATTATGAACGAGTGGATGACCACAAGACAATCAAAGGTGTGGAGTATCTCTGCACTCTATCCAAACACACTCAAGCAGTCAATGTAGTACGTTTCAGTCCGAAGGGTGATTATCTAGCTACTGCTGGTGATGATGGTACCATTCTTATATGGCAACTTTCAGATCATATTGTGAAGGAATTTGGAAATGATGATCCCGATGCAAAGGAAAGTTGGACATTAAAACATGCCTGTAGATCATCTACTTCAGAAATATACGATTTGGCATGGTCTCCAGACTCTAAAAAGATACTCACGGGTTCAATGGATAATATCACAAGAATCTACGATGTTACTACAGGTCAACAGATAAAGCAGATACTGGAGCATAATCATTATGTCCAAGGAGTCTCTTGGGATCCTAAGAATGAATTCATTGCAACCCAGTCGCTGGATCGTGCTGTTCATATTTATTTGTTGAATGAAACTAATGGTAACGAATTCAATTTACAACCAACTATTTATTTTAAAGTCTCTAAAGCTGAGTTACCAGTGGGGAGGTTGCCACGTTCACCAAGACTAAAACTGCAGGAGATTACCATCTCATCGAGATCAAACTCTTTGATTGAGAAACCGGCAATGCCTTTGACCACCAGTAATATCACTTCGATGAATCCTCCGTCATCACACAAGAGAAAATTATCGACATCATCCAATGGTTCAACCACTTCAAGCTATAACCGTGGATCTCCATCTCCAAATCCAATGAGATCTTCTTCGAACTCATCGACTACAACTACCACTGATAAGCAGATGGCATTATCACCACCAAGATTTAATACCCCGTTACCTGCAATCAGACCAATGGAACCTGCCACTTATAAGAATTCTTTACTATATCACAATGAGACGCTACAATCATTTTTCAGAAGACTTACTTTCTCTCCGGATGGCAGCTTGCTATTGACGCCTAGTGGGATTTTCAAGAATTCTTCACTTTCATCATCAGAGGAAGAATACACTAATACAGTGTATATATACACGAGATCTGGATTGAATAGAGCACCAGTTGCTCATCTTCCCGGTTTGAAAAAACCGTCAATAGCGATTAGATTTAACCCCGTCCTTTACAAGTTGCGTAATAGTTATGAGAATTCTGATGAACAGCATGTAACAAAAATAGCGAAGGTTGATGACAAACTGAAAAAAATACCAACAAAGACTGTCAATGATAAAAAGCCATTTTTCAAACTTCCATACCGTATGGTATTTGCCGTTGCAACTCAAGATTCTGTCATAATATACGACACTGAGTCGGTCAAACCAATATCGTACATTTCGAATTTGCATTATTCTACATTAACGGACTTGGCGTGGTCAAGTGATGGAGAGACCTTAATTATCAGTTCTACAGATGGGTTCTGTTCCAGTGTGAATGTTACAGATGAGTTTGAAAAATATGAGCTGCCAGTAAGTGAGTAAGTGAACAATAGGCCAGATAGATTATAGCGTGTACCTTTTTTTTTTTTTCCTTATAGTTTTCTGATAAGCTTTTGCCGTTTAATAATTTTTTTCTAATCTTTTTCATATATCAACTCATTTCATTTAAGGAAACGTACCACAAAAGTCTGGACCATGAGTGGACTTGAAAATTGGGAGAGATTAGCTATAGATAAGAGAAAATCAATTCAAGAAAAAATTCCGAAGGAATGGATTTTGGAGAAAGTGCCTTCTCCAGAAGAAGAGCCAAATGCTTTAAATTTTTTAAACAACATCTTACCCGATAACGAAACTAACATTGTCTCAAGCAATATCACAAGTTTGATCGACAAGATCAAGAAGAAGGAATTAACCTCATTGCAGATTGTCACAGCCTTTTCTCATAGACTGGCATTATCTCATCAATTGACCAATTGTTTATCTGAGATTTTTTTCGATCAGGCTTTCGAACGTGCTAAAGAACTTGACCAACAATTTGAGTCCACTGGAGAGATTGTCGGTCCATTACATGGAATTCCAATCTCGTTGAAAGATCAGTTTAACGTGGAGGGAATTGAGACCTGTTGTGGATTTGTAAGCAAATTGGGCAGTTTCCAAACTAAAGATCAAGAGTCTGATATTGTCAAGATCTTGAGAGATGCTGGTGCTGTTTTTTACGTCAAGACTACAGTTCCGATGGGAATGATGTCATACGAGACTTATTCGAACTTATTGGGTCATACATTAAATGGTATCAATAGGAAATTGAGTAGTGGTGGCTCATCGGGAGGTGAAGGAGCTTTAATATCTACCAGAGGTTCAATCGTTGGAATTGGGACTGATTTAGGTGGGTCTTTGCGCACCCCGGCAGGTTTTAATGGGATCCATTCATTGAGGTGCAGTACTGGGAGATTTCCAGCTAGAAAGGGAAGTTATACCGAGTCAGGATCTGTTGCTCTTCTTTCTGTTTGTGGGCCCTTGGCACAAGATCTCGAAGATTTGAGAATAGTATCTAAAGTCCTTGTTGATGCTGAAGCTTGGGATTACGATGCAAGGTCAATGCCAATTCCTTGGAAAGATGAGTTTAAAGTTAAACCATTGACTGAAAAATTTAGTTTCGGATTATTGAAGTGGGATGGTGTTGTTCGGCCTCATCCACCTATAACAAGATGCATCGAACAATTGAAGGAAGCTCTAATCAAGGAAGGGCATGAGGTATTGGAATTGGAACCCCAGAATCACGCAGAGATTTTGGAAGTGATAAATGGAATCTATAGATCTGGAGCATCATTGTCATTTAAAAAAGAAGTTTCTAAATCTGGCGAGCCATTATCGTACTCATACAAAAAAAATTTCAAGCATACAGATGTTCCATACTCTTGTATTCAATATTGGGATTTGGCCTTGGATAAATACAAATATCAACAAATTTATGACGAGTATTGGCAGGCTACATCATCCAAGACCAGGAATGGGAAAAGAGTGGATGCCATCATTTCACCAGTTTGGGGGTCAACTTCTTTTGAGCCAGGAAAACCCGAGTCTTCTCCATCTACTTATACAAGATGGTTGAATGTCATGGACTATTCAGCTGTGGTTATCCCAGTTTCCCATGTTGATAAACAGATTGAATTAAAAGAATGGGACTATTTTCCCATCAATGAGATGGATAAAGCCAACTACAACCATTACAATCTCGAGCTTTTGGATGGGTCACCAATATCCATACAATTGAACACCCGTAGATATGAAGAAGAGAAAGCAATATATCTCTCGCAAGTCGTTGAGGAATGTTTGAAAAATAATAAGTGATCAGCGGCATAGGCCATATTCTGCGTAAATTCAAGCACTAATAAATACTTCTCCCATGAGCGTAAAATTTGATATTTTTAATCTTCTAATTTTTGTTATCCCCATTATACAATTCAATTATCTTTCTGAATAGTTCCAAGGTCTAAGCCAGCATATATCTCTTTGTAGGTATTAGTGTTTCATTGGTACGTAAGTTATCAATATTAGGTAATTTAGATAACTTAAGCATCAATACCGACATTAAATTGAGGTACTATAAAATAAAATAATCAGTATAGAATATACTCCATACTCTGCTGATTTGAACAACTCTTAACCAATTTGAATAATTTTGGGATGAGTAAAAACATTGAATTACCAAAATAAGCGTGAGAGGGAGTGGTCTACGTTTTCTTTTTTTACCATTCCTAGGTGTAATAGCCCGGATATATCTGGGTCTTTTTGAACTCTATTAGCTTGCAGTTACCTCAAAAGATTAGTATGCTAACACAACTAACATATTTGACAAGGTGTTTCATGCCCCAAAATTCTTTGAATCGGTCTATTATGTTCTTGAGTGTGTAAATATGAGTCGTGTATTATTGGTCAATAAGAGGTAATTTTAATTTTAATACTAAAATTTGTTGCCATCACACTGCAAAAAAATGGAAATGGTAAATAAAAAAAAAAAAGTAACTCTTACTTTACAAATCGGACATACTTGATATTAATTGCATCATATATAATTCAATCATGTTTAAGACAACAGTTTCTTGCAATAGATATAGAGGCGTTTCCTTAATAACGAGGAGATTTCAATCTTCTTCAAAGAAGAACTTGAACATAAACAACGTGAATCCAGTTTTACCAAAGATAAAGACCACAATACCATCTTCAGCAAGTGATGGCACAACAACAAGTCCAAAGAAAGATGTTGCTTCGATGCAGCTACAGACACTTAAGACAGAGACAAAACCTAAAAGAGGTTTTAGCTCGTTACCTAAAGTTCCATCCACTTATAACTTCAATCCAAAAGATTTATTACTAGATAACTTTTTTAGCGGTTACAGACCAATGACTTTACCTATATCGGCACCTCCAAAGAAGCAAGTTATGAAATCAAAATTTAAACCAGATGCCGGTGGAACTTTTGTCTATTTTGAGATCGATGATAACATGAACTTCATGGATGATTTCAAAGATGGGCTCGATGCCAATATGAACCACACCATTCAAGATATAGAAAGACAAACCAGTACAAGATTTGATCATTCTCATAAATCTTTGAGAGAGGAGGCATTAAAGAACGAACAACTTGAAAGAGAACTGTATGAAACCAAGTTGCAATCGGCAACAGAGGAGGATCTCACAAAGGATACAAATCCTTCAAATATTGTTGAGAGTAAGAGATATAGGGGAAGAAGAAAGTTGCAATACAAGAGAAAGTCAGAGAAGAAATGATATGAATCTCCTAGCCAACTTATTGTTTATTAATGTCTATTGTTTTTTACTGTTTTTTCTGTTCACTTATCCTACCATTTTCTAACTTTATTGGAATCTTTTTATGAGAGTTATGAGGATATTGATCATTTAAGAACTTTGTTATCAGAGAGTTTTTTGTTTTATATCATTTCTTTTTCGTTTGCCGTTCTTAACATCATCATGTTTTCGTTTTATTTTTTTTTATTATTCTTTGTTATACAACTAACTGACTAGCTGTCTTTGGTCCTCCATTCATCCTCCATTTTATTTATTATCCTGATGGCCTTATATATTTATCATTAATATACTACAACATACAATTGACTTATTCCAGTAACATTGATGCTTAAGTATGTGTCATGATTCGTTTCTGCACTCATCTCAAATGGGCCAAGGAAAAAAAAAAAATCAGTTTTAAAAATTGACCTTGTGTAATCTCAAATCATATAGACAAACAACTGAAGTAGATCATTTATTACCATATCATATATCAGAGAAGAACACAGAAGTTATGACGACGACATTCACAAAACCAATCCATAGGATAATCACAGCACATGACTTGGAGCTCTGGAAGGAGTCACCGACACACAATGCTCTTGTCTCATTCGTTGAAGCCTTAGCTGCCAGTGTAAGAGGCAAGAAGATTACAGATAAGGTAAATATATCCGCATCGGTGAAGTCGATATTGGCTTCATTAGACGGTGTGATATCGCTGGTACACAGACATCCAGTGGTCAAGGACAAGGAGATTTCGAGATTTGGAAAACCTGAGTTTCGCGATTTTTATGATGATTTGAATGAGGGCAAAGTGGGGATATTGTCAAATATTACTGGTTTGAAAATTGGTGATAATGATAACTCAGTGGCAAATGGTCCAATGCTAGAAGTGGCCACTTATTTCCAAGAAAGTTGGGGTAATCGGACTAGAATAGATTATGGATCAGGACATGAATTGAATTTTATATGTTTTTTGCTCTGTTTGAAAGTACTCAACATCATCGATACAGGGGATTATGAAGCTGTTGTCTTACGAGTATTTAACAAGTATCTTTCCATTATGCGAATGCTACAGACTGAGTATTGGTTAGAACCTGCCGGATCACATGGAGTATGGGGGTTGGATGACTATCACTTTTTACCGTTCTTGTTTGGAGCATCGCAACTTTCGAATCATGAATATTTGAAACCAAAATCAATACATAACCTGGAAGTGGTGGAGGAACTTGCAAAGGATTATTTTTACTTTGAATGCATCAACTTTATCAACAATGTGAAGACTGAATCTTTGAGATGGCATTCCCCAATGTTGGATGACATCAGTGGTGTAAGAAGTTGGAAAAAAGTGGAAGAGGGAATGTTTAAGATGTTTCAAGGTGAGGTGTTGAACAAACTACCGATTATGCAACATTTCCTTTTCGGATCGTTGATTCCATGTCCAGATGGTGTCACTCCTGCTAAACTGGATGATCAAGGATCTACTGAAGATGATGATCCCGAACATGAACTTATTCACAATCATTTCGGTGATTGCTGTGGTATCAAAGTTCCAGCAGCTTTTGGAGCTCATAATAAGAAGGTGTTACCATTTGATTGATGAACAGGAGACTTATTATTATACCACACATAAGTTATTCAACTAACTCCAATTTACGAAAGCTATTACTATATAAAAATAAATAATTCATGATATCATTATTTGAATAAAAAGAAAAAAACTCTAATATACAATTTATTTTTTATTTTTGGTTTTCACCACCCGAACCGTAATTGAGATGCAGTGAAAACAGGTGGTTTCCAAATCAATTTGGCGGGATCCAATACATGTTTCTTACGCTTCTTCATTTTTTCATACTTCAGCTCGGCTTGTTCCGTTATGCAAATTATATGTTGTCCTTTATAATACTTCAACATGTTCAATGTTTGCAAAGTGTGAAGTATATCTGTAGTTGTCATTGATGTCTTACTACTGATCTCTTCGATCGAAGTTTCAGTACCATTTTCCACTAAATATTTGATAAGAACATCTGACCAAAATGCACGATACGACAACAATCCTAAATCAGATAAGGGTTTTTCTGGTGAACCAACTTTATTTTCTCTCTTAGATAACTCATATGAGAATTGAATCAACAATTTACCATAACCATGACGCTGATATTGTGGTAAAGTCAAGATACAGGCAACGTTATAACCTTCTGCATTTTCCTTTTCCTTGGAGAAGAAACCAACCAAATGATGACCAGTTTCATCTCTTGTTGTCATGCAATAGAATAAAAATGGATCAACATCATAGTATAATGTTTTATGATCCAAAAATAATTTACACAAGAGACATAAATTTCTGCACCATGTTCGTTGTTTCCTTCCATCAATTTCGAAAAATGAAACTTTTTCATCTCTATAAATCTCATTCCCAGGTGGATGTCTCAACGTAGATTTTGCTCTAAACCTTTCAAATTGTTTCTTTGAACCAAAATATGATAATGTGAAATCATCCACATATATCTCATCTTCTTCCGTGAGTTCTATTGGATAAGGTGAGAAATACCATGGTTCGATAATTGCATCTCCCATTATCACTTTGGATAAATTACGCACCCTGGATACTTCATGTGAATTATTATTTTGACTCATCGAACCTGATGTTCTTAACTTCTTGATCTCATCCTCTCTCGAGATTTCAACACCTTCTGGTAAAATACCTTGAACATTCAAGTCATCTAAATCCATCACATCGTCCTGATGCAGCAGCAGCAGCAGCAGCAGCAGCGACAGCAGTTGAGGTTGTGAACTCGGCGGAACCGAGGACAGTTGAGGTGTTGCTGACTTATTATTGGCTGCTGTATCTTTCTTCTTCTTTTGTTGTTTCTTCTTATTTGTTTTAGTTGGCTCTGGTTTAGGATACGTTATAGGTCTTTTGAAATCAATTCTATCCAATTCTATCCATTCATCCAAACGTTTATTATAATCTTCATAATGAACATAAAACACTTTTCGTCCTTTCTTTGTATGCACCGATAAAATTTCTGCCAATCTAAACGATTCATCTTTATCAACATAGACTTTTGCACCATTAATTATATCTTCTGCTTTGAATAATTCATGCTGAGACTGTTCAGGAACTGGTATTTTGATAGGTACAACTTCCTCCTTCGGACTAGACATTTTCGTTTCGTATTCTTCGTTTTCTGTTTTTTTAGTTTTCAAATCTAATCGCAGATAATTAATGAAGAATCACTGATGGAAATGTTGATGATACCTGTTAAATGTAACAAACAAACCAACCCTTGGTAAGATTAAATGAAGATAATAACATCAAAATGGTAATCAATTTTTTTTTGTTCTTTTTTAATTACTTCCTTCAGTTCGAAGAAATTAGAATATTCTGGACGACCATGCTTTGCCGTAGACATTTATTATACGTATATATATAGAGGAGAGAAAAGCAAGTGTATCAATTAAAAATATATATATATCCATATCCATATCCATATATAATCATGATTAAACCTTTGGAGAAGTTCTTATAAAGTGAGATGGGCATTCATAACCAGTTGGATTTTTGATCAAATACAATTGGTGGTATTCTTCAGCATCCCAAAAGTTTTTAAGAGGTTGGATTTGTGTCATAATCTTGTGGTTTGGATACCATTTTTTCTGAATCTCTTCTTTCACCTCATTTGCCGCCTTAGCTTGTTCCTCATCCAATGTGAAAATAGCCGATCTATATTGGGTACCGACATCTGGACCCTGTGAGTTCAACGTTGTTGGATCGTGCATCAAAAAGAAAAATTTGATCAATTCTTTATAACTTACAACTGCTGGATTGAATGATATTTGTAAAGATTCGGCATGATCTGTGGAACCAGTACAAACATCTTTATAAGTTGGGTTATCGGTGTGACCATTGGCATAACCAACTTTCATATCATGCACTTTAGTGCCATAATGTTTTCTATATATATGTTCGACACCCCAGAAACAACCAGCAGCAACGGTCAATACCTTGTCTTCTGGTGAGACTTTTAATGTAGGTGATATGAGATATTTGGAAGCGGCATTGGCAGTAGCGGTAGCAACAGTCATCTTTATTCGATAGTATTTAACTAACCAAAATAAACTAAAAAACTTTCTTCTTTTTCTATCAAAGTCTCCACACAATTTGCTTAGAAAAAAAATTAATTTATTTTGCCATCCATCGATCGCTTCAAACGACTAAATGAATCTTTTTCTTTTCAAAACGATTATCGAGCTCCCATCTTACTACTCCTATCATCAACAGTGGAAGGAAAGGCTGGATTAAGAAAGGACTGAAATGATTTCCATTGAAATTGAAAGTTTTAAACTTTTATGAAATAGGTCAAGACGCCATCAAATTTCTTAGTTTGATGAAAGGCTCTCCTGCTGTATGACAAAGAAAGATGTTTGACCCTGATGTTGATTTCAATGTGTTTCGGAAGATCTATTTTTTCAGAACAAACACGCGCGCGTTCCCATACATACAATCCTAATCTCTGCAGCTCACCAATTTTCTACGGGCTTATTTACATTACAAAATCTTCCCTGTATGAATTTATTAAGGCAATAACTGTAGATGAAATTACATCTTATGGTGGAAAAATTAGGATAAAAGTTTGATCTACGAGATAGTGCATCTTTATGTTCCAAGTAGATCTTTTTTGCATTGTGTTCATACCTCTATCTTGAGTGTGTACAAATTTGAGGGATAATGTTACAATAGATGGTGAGATAAGACACTATCAATGCTTTGAATGGATTTAGAAAGAAACTAATCGGCAGAACATATATGATCCCTCAAAAGTTGACCTGTCACTCTTTTGAATAAGATGTCACAAGACGTGCTAAGAAAACTTGTTTGCATTAGAGTTATTATATCAGTTGTGGTTTATACAATTGTGATCATTAGCTAGTATGATAACTGTCAAAAAAAAAAATCATCACTTACCTACCATTCCACTATCGATCCGTCATATCCGAAGAATTTTCCGTTATCTTCAGGTTTCAAACTGTCGAAAACTTCCAATTGCTTTGAAGCACTCTCTTCTGGGGTGATTAGTGGAAGAGCATCTAGTGATACTGATTGTTTACCTAGCTCATGTATACCATAATTACCCATATCAGTCATTACCATTCCTGGATGCATTGCAACAACGATTGAAGATGCTTTTTTTTCAAAACTCAATTCCTTGACAAGGTAGTTCAAAGCCAGTTTGGAAGCACCATATGCAGAAGTGATGATTTTGAGACTATCAACTAGGGAAATTGAACCTGCTACAGAAGAGATGAAAAACAACTTGTTTTCCGGAGCCAAATAAGGTTCAATTTGTTTCAATACTTCGATTGGACCTAATGCATTCACTTCCCAATGTTTGAGAAATGTTTCTTTAGAAGTTTTAACAATTGGCTGATAAGAATCAGAGATACCAGCATTGGCAATGTAGATATCAATTTTCAAATCTTTTAAACTAGCCAACTCTTTACCAAAAGTTGAAACTGATTCCTCATCGTCAACTGTTAGTTTTAATATGGTAATGTTACCCCTCTCGACCGCCAACTCATTCAAATTTTGGGAATCCGATCTCGTAGTGGTGATCACTTTGGTGTTTGGTCTTTTGGAGATGAGTTCGACAAATGAATAACCGATACCACGATTACCGCCAGTGATTAAATAAGTTGTAATTGCTGCTGCGGATGACATTTTTTGTATCTTTTAAGATGTACGTTATCAATGGTTTCGTTATTGGTTGTTGTCACAATAATTAACTATTAATAACTGTTTTAAATTCTTGGAAAAGAAGAAGAAGAATTAGATGTTAATATTTATATTTCGTTACTTGTGTCAACCCGTATGATTTATTTGTCATCAAAGTAGTGGCATTCTCAAATTATTTTTTTGAAAACAATTGATTACAAATGATATTCCATAACCGAATATTTTATTCAAAATTCTTTCTCGTTCAATAGGCTAAAACGAGTATCATTATAGTTAACCAAATTTAATTTGGTTCTCGAGATACAAGACATTCCGTAAATCGGCCAGAATCTTGGTCATGTTCATTGTCATCGCTTTCTACCCACTCTAGGCTTGAGATGTGTATCATCAATTCACACAACGATAACTTGCTTTGATTTCAATCCGCGTGGTAAGGCGCGGAAAGTAAGTTTCAGCCTGCCACAATAGAGTTGTCGTGTACATAATTTTAACCTTATTTTTTTAGTAAAACCAACTCATATTCATTCAAGTCAATAAACAATTGGAACATAGAGGTGTTTGAGGTCGTCAACAAGAATTGAGCGACTTAACAGTCATCATTAAGATTCTCCAAAATACTTTCCCGTAAAACAAAATTACGTTAAGCTTTTACTGTACAAATTTCTACGAAAGGGAAAAATTTATTCATAAAGAAATCAACGTAACCTCAGATAAATACCGAAAGAGATATAGTACGGATCTTGGGACAAGAGTCTATTTGAATCATTTGAATGATTGCTATTTCAATTGTGACCATTTTACGAAAACAAGTTTGTGTCATTACTTCCTCGTGACTACACATGCTAAATCAATGTCAAAAAGCATGGAGAAGTGAAAAGATTGTACTTGTAATTTAAGTTCATTGGGAGAACTGTTTCTCTCTAAATTTGAGAGAAATGTGATGAAAATAATAACGGAAATGTAGATAGATGATGGTATGGCTTACAAGCCTGAAATATAATAAGCCCTAGCCAAATTAGAATCGAAAAATGCTATCTCATGATGGTAGATTGATTGTTATACATTGTGATTTACATCAGGCGCTATAACTGGTGGGTATATCATCCAAAAGACTATGGTTTTATGTTAAATGAAATGAAACCTCGATCAGATCTCCCAGATTTTTAGAACTTGAACCAATTTAATGAAAAAGATTTAAAGTAAGAGGTTGCAGTAGTCTCAACCTTTCTTGTGCAATATCTGAAAGAATTTAATTTGACCGATCAACTAAAAGGTGGTGTAATCTCCGGCTCATGCTTGTCTTTTTTTTATAATTTATGTAAAAGTTGAAGATTGGGCTACATTGTTAGCCGCCCTATTATTCAGCCGAATGTTTTAAAGTCTGATATCGAGACTGTTTTATACAAATAGTACTACTTATACATCCACGTTATAATGATTTTTTCCCCACATTTTGTTCACGACTTAACACCCCACGCAAAATGGCACCATTTCCAAATCAAATAATAGATATAAAAACCAGACAATATTCCGAATTCAATTCAACTATATTGGATTAATTACTCAGTTTGTCATTTTTTTATAAAGAATATCCTATAATGGTCACTATAACTGATTACGAAGTGAGAGATCTAAGATTTCCTACCTCCTTGACCGGAGATGGTTCTGATGCCATGAATGATGCCGGAGATTATTCAGCAGCATATATAATCTTGAATACAGATTCTGACTTAAAAGGTTGTGGAATGACTTTTACCATTGGTAGAGGTAATGATATCGTTTGTGCTGCTATAAAATATTTCGGAGAAAGATTGAAAGGTCGGACATTAGAAGAATTGACTGCAGATATTGGATCCACTTGGAAAAAATTGGTTGGAGATTCACAATTGAGATGGATTGGACCAGAGAAAGGGGTGATTCATTTGGCATTGGCTGCTGCTGTCAATGCAATCTGGGATTTATGGTCTAAACATGAAAAGAAACCATTGTGGAAATTGATTGCCGACTTCACACCGGAAGAATTCGCTAATTGTATTGATTATAGGTATTTGACTGATGTTTTAACCAAAGAGCAAGCATTAGAGATATTGAAAAATGCACAAGAAGGAAAGCTGGATAGAATTAAAGAAGTTTATAGCAATAAAGCTGTGCCAATATATACAACATCAGCCGGATGGATTGGATACAGTGATGAGAAAATGGTATCCTTGTTAAAGGAAGGGTTAGCCCAAGGTTTTACTTATTTCAAGTTAAAAGTGGGTGGTGAGTTATCAAGGGATCTCCAAAGATTAAAACTTGCTAGAGATACCATTGGCAACGAGAATACATTAATGATCGACGCCAACCAAGTTTGGTCTGTCCCAGAAGCAATTGAAAATGTTCTGCAAATGGCTCAATTCAACCCATGGTTTATCGAGGAGCCAACTTCTCCCGATGACATCTTGGGGCATTTGAAGATTAAAAATGCCTTGAAAAAATTTGGTGTTAAAGTGGCTACTGGTGAGATGTGTCAAAATAGAGTCATGTTCAAACAATTCTTGGAAAGTGGGGCTATAGATATCTGCCAGATCGATTCTTGTAGATTGGGTGGTGTCAATGAGGTATTGGCAGTGTTGCTTTTGGCCAAAAAATGTAATGTTCCTGTAATTCCACATTCGGGTGGAGTTGGTTTGCCCGAATATACTCAGCATTTATCAACTATAGATTATATTTGTTGTAGTGGAACCAAATCAATGCTCGAGTATGTCACTCATTTGCATGGCTCTTTCAAATATCCAGCCCAGTTCAAAGATGGTAATATCATAACTCCATTGGAACCGGGTTACTCGGTTGAAATTATCGATGAAGCTATTGCAACGTACGAGTATCCAACAGGCAGTTTTTGGACATCAAACCTGGCAAAGAATATACCGGATCAGTTTAAGTTTTAGTGATTTATGTATATATATGTATCTAGCTCTAGATAGTACTCATGCCTCGATGAAAATAAATGATTTATGTCACCTTAAGAACTTATAAAACATATATGATTGTGATCTATCGATCTATCTGTCTATTGATAGATATGATAATGAAAACCCAACATAAATCAAACAAAAAAGAAAGAAAAACAAACGTACAAAAAAAAAAGACTTATATAAAGATTTATACAATTCTAATTTGATTGCCACTTCTACAAGACGGCAATGTCTAATATTGATGAAAAGCTAACACATTCAAAGAGTAGCTCTAACGCTCCTCGTCTACTATATAGGGTGACCCTCATATTGGTACTGCTGCTGGCCATTTTTTTTTATAGCTTCAGACACCATTTGAACAAATTGTTGACTCCCGGATCTTCGATAACGATCATTGGGACATCTCCATCTTCCAAAGAGGAATTCAAATTGAGAAACATTTTCCATCATAATACTGGTAGAGACCATAAAATTCATAGAAGACTTGATATCACTGATGAATTTGTTGATGAACAATTGGAGTTGATGGGGAAATTGGATTCGATTAATTTTGATGATGACCTACCACAACTGTTTGTTGGTAAGAATCCATGGTTGATGCCATTAAACGTGAGTTCTTCAGTCCAAGCATCTATAAGATTAGAAGAACGTGACCCTGATTTCATAGAATCATACTTATCATATGCTCGTACAGCTGGCTCTGTTGAGTTGGAAAAGATAAATTTGGAATGGAAGGAAGAAATATTACCAATACCGAACGTTACGGATAAAGATACAATTCTTGCCTTTGCCCTAATGTCATCGAATGCGTACGTGGAAATTCCAGGTACTGGTGATTGGAGAGATGTTGGTGAACCATGGGATGAAAGACGTGGTTTAGGCTGGGAGGGTAATGGTTTGAGAGGGCACGTTTTCTCGAATGAGGATAATTCAACAGTGATAATCTCGTTAAAAGGTACTTCGGCTCAATTTTTATCAGTTCAAAATGAAGACGACAACTCATCTATCCAAGGAGGTGCTGATACAGTACCAGATGATAAACTAAATGATAACTTGTTATTTTCTTGCTGTTGTGCAAGAGTATCGTATTTGTGGACTACTGTTTGTGATTGTTATAAATCTTCATATACATGCGATCAAAAATGTTTGGAGAAAGAGTTGATGCGTGAAGATCGATATTACAGAGCAGCATTGGACGTTTACAGAAATGTAACTTCACTTTATCCAACTTCAGAGATTTATGTCACAGGACATTCTTTGGGTGGTGCATTAGCAAGTTTGTTGGGTAGGACATATGGTTTACCAACGATTGCGTTTGAAGCACCGGGTGATTTGCTTGCCACGAGAAGATTGCATTTACCAATGCCTCCAGGGTTACCGTTTGAGTTGGAACACGTGTGGCATTTCGGTAATACCGCTGATCCGATTTTTATGGGTGTTTGTAACGGTGCTTCATCTTCATGCTCTCTTGCCGGATATGCAATGGAGACTCAATGTCATACTGGTAAACAATGTGTATACGATGTTGTCACAGAGAAAGGTTTCAAACTAAGTTTGTTGAACCATAGAATTCATGCTGTTATTGATAACATTATCACAGATTACAACGAAACTGCAGAGTGTAAGAAGCTGCCACCTTGTCATGACTGCTTTGATTGGAGATTTGTGGATGATAGACCAACTATGACACGCACTACCTCGCTTCCCACAAAAACTAGTGGGGGTGGGGAGTGTTTGAAGAGAAATTGGTATGGGAAATGTTTGGAATATGATGATAAATGATGTTAAAAGGTGAGATATCTTTTATTTTGTTTTTATTTTGTTTGTTGATTTGTTTTCTTTTTTTGGTCAATAGAGACTAAAGTGTTTATTTCAGGTTATTTGAGTTATCAGTTCTATGTAAACTGTCATTTCTGTATGATTTAAAGATATATGGTTAATAAATATTTTGGAGTTTTCACATTTTTTCAACTTGAATTAAAAAATTCCATACACACGTAAGAAGATGAAAAAGGGGGCATCATCATCATCATATTAGGTAAGTCTCTCAACATTCACCATAATTTGACAACTTGAGCGTTACCATCTTCATCCTTATGGTAAATAGCAACTTCATCAAATCGGATGTTTTGAGAATGATCAAAATCTATTACACCTTTAAAATTTACATCGCAATCTTTTTGAGCATTTTTAAATAATTCATTCCCATTGACTTTTAACCTCCCTTCAATTACTATTTGATAATCTTTCTTTGGCTCTTCGACATCGTTCATGACTTGAAACTGATATTCTGGATCAGAAATGCCCATTGGCTCCAAAAACTCGCTCAACTTCAGATGATTTATCGAATATTGTCTCGATACCCAATCCACATATGGTTTTTTCCTTGGATTAATCTCAATGCCATAACTTACCAAATTCTTGTATTGCAAATAAACTTCAAAACGGTCAATTCGTTGTGATGTGATCGGAAGTCCCACTAAAGTTTGGAATTTATGATTGATGGTTAATTTTTGAATAAGTCTTGTCATCGTCAATTGTTTAAGTTTATTCAAATCAATCCCAAAATTATTCTCATCGGTGACAGGTACACTCTTTTTGAATAACAATGGGATATAAGTTGGCTGGTTTTGGAATGCATTGTAAGTGACAACACCAGTAACCAACAGAGCAGTTGGTATTAAGATTACTCCAATTCTAGTCAAGATGGGTAGTTTCAGTTTCTCTGCAGTTTTAACTTTAATTGCCTCCTCAACTGCATTCAATAATTCTGCATCTTTCCCATTTCCAAGTTTGTTGGTCGAGAGTTTGGGTTTAGAATATTCTCGGAGAATTCTCTTAGTTGTCTGTATCGTAGCTTTCCTTTTAAATAGCAATCTTGTAAACATCTTGTCTATGTGTTGTGTTATATGTCACAGATCTTTAATTGATTGTGAGATGATTTATGAGAATGAGCTTCTTTTCTGAATCTTTTTTTTTTTCTCCAATCTATTTCTTCTAAATTGTTCTCTTAAATACTAGACAGACTACTAGAGCTATTTATACAATTTTTGTAACAACATAGTAACATATATCTATTGTTATAAATGTCCTTTGAGACATGGTCAAGTCATGCCTTGAATTTTGAGATGTCCCAGCCATCATCATCATCGTCGTCAGCCCAGTCCAAGCTTTTTCCCAGGGAAAAGTCTTGAAACATCTTATCGAAATCAATCGATGGCTTCTTCTCTTCCAACTTCTCTTGTTGTACATTTTTATTTCTATCCTGAGTTGGAGTGCATTTTTTGTCAAATTCTCGATGATTCACATCACTATGAACCACTTTCCTACTTGACAAGTTTGCTCGTTCCACTTTTCTTGAAACTTGTGGATTTTTGTCAAATTTCAGATTCCTATTTTTATTTTGATGCTTGATTGATTCATGCTCTTTCATTTTATCCTTGGTCTTTTGATGTTGCAGAATCGGTTTTGGCATCAACCCTAATCTTGAAGCGAAATCTTGTGCATCCAATGATAAATCTTTCAAATCTTTAGAAACATCTTCATCACTTTCACTTTCTTCTTCTTCTTCTTCCTCTTCTTCTTCCTCTTCTTCTTCCTCTTCTTCTTCTGATACAGAATCACTCTCATTTTCTTCACTTGTGGAACCTTCAGACTCTTGAACATGCAGAGGTTGCAGCAATCCTAAGCGTGAGGCTAAATCATTCTTATGATTCCTTGGCTTATTCTTTTCAAGTTTTTTGCTATATATATTTTCTTTGAGTTTCTTTTGTGGTGAGCTTTCAATCGATGATGGTTCTGTAGGCGATGCACTTCCCCATTTACTCTCCAAAACTGGTTTCTTCTTTGGGCTTGAGATGCTTGAACTGTTGTTTGAAGATATTGATGATGATGAAACAGGTGTGGTTGTTGGATGAGACTTAATACCCTTCTTCAGATCTAGAGTAGCCTTTTCCGTTGCATCTTCTTGGGTGGCCCATTTGGAAACTAAACCCATAGTGGTTGTGTCTATGGGAATACGGATGCACTATAAGGGTCGAAGAAAGTTATCTTTATAAATTCTGAATCTATTTCAACCACGCGGCCGTCCTGCTAGGAATAAATATGATGTAAAATTTGCTTATCAGTTTGGGTACAGAACTAATTATTATCTTCAAACTTGTGAATTAATTGATTTTATATATATATATTTTTTTCTTTGGATTTTCCATTTCAAAAATGAAAAGATATGATTTGTGATCTGTGAAAAGAAAGGTAATTACAATTAGCCAAAAGCTTCTGGATCAGGCTTTCAATTATGAAGGAACCATAGTATATGTTCAATTTTTTCTTTAGTATACTATACGCTTTCCTCTACATAAATATCAAATATTATTTAAACGAAGTAACTGAATTATTATACAAATATCTATAATTGATGGGTGAAAGAATTAGTATTTGATATTCTCCATAGCACAATTAATAATTGAACCACTCTTGTGCTTGTTGTTATACAAATTTCAGGTTTTCTGTTAAAGCTATTTTCATTAATTGTAACCACCAATTTCAATGAGGCGGTACTTAAACAACCTCAAAAAAAAAAAGGAACGGTTACATTCAAGACGATAACGCAGTATTGGATAATTCTCATCATTCATTGACAAAAAATGGTTCACTTATTAGAATTTTAGAATCAACATACCCTAATAAGATGATTTTGTTGCTATAAACGGACAGAGAGTCGTTATATTGGTTCACCACATTCACGAACTTCAACAAATTGTGTATTCAAAGAATTAAAATTTGTTTTAATGAAAAAATTTTCTATGAAAAGATAAAGTAGTGCAGAAACTGCGAGATAGAAAGAATAGGGGTTATTCACCAACTATACAATTATCAATGACAGCAATACCAGCATCAAAGCTGTTAAGGCTATACCTGATCTTGATTTGGAACTATTGGCGCTACCTTCCAACACAAATGGTGTCGGACCTGGCGCATGAGAACTTGGAGTTACCAGGCTTGTCGTGGACGAAATGGTAATAGTGACGAAAACATTGCTCTTGATGGTCAGAAGTGTCATAGTTTTGCTTGAAGATACAATCTCTGTGGCAACATGAGAGGGCTCCATCTTTTGCATTGTAGTTGATGTAGTCCTCTGGTTTGAATTAGAAAAAGAGCTCATCGGTTGTACCGATGGAGTGTAGTGCTCTATTTGATTCACTGTTGATGGTGTAACCACTTGAGTCTTAACTTTGGAATGATATGAAGTTTCCGAAGTGGCAATAGTATAAATCACATGTTCTATGCTTGAACTAGAAATAAATGGTGGAAACTTTTTTGAAGAGTCTGGTGTGGTTGAGAACCAAAATCTTGAAGTGTTTGAAGTAGTAGACAGGGTTGATAAAAAAGAATTAAAAGTCAGAGTAGAAGTTTTAATTGAACTGGATTGATCAAACGAGCCTATCTGAATTGAGTTTATCAAACTTGGCTCAGCTGTGGTAGATGATAAATGTGCAAAAGTTTTGGTAGGGGTAATGAATTCAGTGGTTGATGATGTCGGCAATGTAGTTAGAGTTGACAGTTGGAAATCGCTTAAAGTTCTACTATAGAATACCACAGAATCCAGTGAACTACATGATGTACTGGACACAACAGTTGAAAAGATGCTACTTGCTTCTGGGCTCATTGATGGTGCCATCTTAAAAGACATTTCTGAAAGGGGTGTATAGAATGTTGATTGTGAAGAAGTCAATGCAGGAACGTCGACATAAACTGTAACATGTGTCAGTCCTGAACTAATTGGTCCTGTCGTTGTTGTGGTGTATGAATTCGACCAAGTGGAAGTCAAATACCTGGTATAAGTCCTTGGGATCACTATTAAAGTAGTTGATGTTGTGTCGGTGGTGACATTGACAGTAGTGGGAGGAAGAGTGGAAATATGATTAACTGAACTGGATGAACTAGTTGGTGAACTCAAAGGAGCTAATGAAATCAAAGACGATGATGTTGATGAAGTTGATAAAGCTGATGATGTTGATGAAGGAACGTCGACATAAACGGTAACATGGGTCAGTCCTGAACTGATTGGTCCTGTCGTTGTTGTGGTGTATGAATTCGACCAAGTGGAAGTCAAATACCTGGTATAAGTCCTTGGGATCACTATTAAAGTGGTTGATGTGGTCTCAGTTATTGTAGATAAAGTTGATGTACCGAGATCAATTGTTGTAGCTGCAGAAACAAGATGAATTACTGCAAATAATAAAACGAGCGGATAGTAGTGAGACATTACTTGTATTATTTGTGATAAGGTTCATTAATCATCCACCTGAGTTGGAATTTTAGTTACCTTTTATACTATTTTCATTGCCGAAGTTGTTGATGGCTAAGTTTGTCTCATCAATTCATGAAATGTCTCGGGTTATAACCAAATGAGGTTTCTTGTAAACCCCAATTCATACACCCTTTTAATATTTTGAAACTATAGCTCGGCTCTTGATGAATAATAATGAGCTTATCTACATATTACTTACACTATATGCATGTTCAATACTACAATCGCTGTTTAAAGTTCTAAATGTATCATTTTGTAAGAGAATTTTCATGTTTCCCTTTGATATCTCAAAATGGAAGTTTTTTTTTTATCTCTTCTTCTATAATTTAATTGCATAAAAGTCCTGAAAACGGTGGGTAAAGAGCAAAATCCCTCCTATTTGCCTAGAATAAAACCCTATTGTTGTTTCGAAAGCAGATCTTACTGTTGGGGCTTTCATATTCTCTAATAATTCTGAGTTGTTGAATTAGTCGAATTTGAATAAATACTTTTTTTATTGCATATAACTGCATTTATTCAAACAGGCAAAAGTGAGTGGGTTTCAGAATCATTAAGTACCACATTATATGGTTAATATAATGCTTTCCTTTGTTACATAAACTCAAATGACAAAATAACATATTTGTAGATGTACTTCTATGATCAGATAGATATATCGAATGTGATACTTGAAAGTAGTGTACAACTGGTTGATAGTTAGCTCAAGAAAAAAAAACAAGGGCTGTTTCATCTCTTTTACGTCGCGTTTACTTTTTGCGTGTTCAAAAAAATTTTCGTACAAGGTCAAAGAGATCGATATCAAGTCAGGAGGCAAACGATACCAATATAAGAGATGTCTGTTCAAATTTTCGGTGATCAAGTGACAGAGGAAAGAGCTGAAAATGCTAGGTTGTCTGCATTTGTTGGTGCAATCGCTGTTGGTGACTTAGTCAAGACAACGTTGGGACCAAAAGGTATGGATAAATTGTTACAGAGTGCATCGAGTGGTCAATCGATGGTCACTAACGATGGTGCCACAATTTTGAAATCGATTCCATTGGACAACCCAGCTGCCAAAGTTCTTGTCAACATTGCTAAAGTACAAGATGATGAAGTTGGTGATGGAACCACATCTGTAACCGTTTTGGGTCTGGAATTATTAAGAGAAGCTGAAAGATTGATAGATCAAAAGATACATCCTCAAACTATAATCGAAGGTTATAGAATTGCTTCTGCTGCTGCAATAGATAGCTTGAACAAAGTAGCAGTGGATAATGGTGAAAATTTGGAATTGTTCAAAAAAGATTTGATGAACATTGCAAAGACTACATTATCATCAAAGATTTTGTCACAGGACAAAGATTACTTTGCCGAATTAGCAGTAGATGCCATCTTGAGATTGAAGGGTTCAACAAACTTGGATCATATTCAAATAATCAAGAAAATGGGTGGAAAATTATCTGATTCATTTTTGGATGAAGGTTTCATTTTGAACAAGAGATTTGGTGTTGATCAACCAAAGAAGATCACCAATTGTAGAATTTTGATAGCAAACACATCAATGGATACCGATAAAGTAAAAATCTTTGGTGCTAAGTTCAAGGTTGACTCAACTTCAAAGTTGGCAGAATTGGAGAAAGCAGAGAAGAATAAAATGAAAAACAAGGTGGAGAAAATCAAGAAGTTTGACATCAACTGTTTCATCAATAGACAATTAATCTACGACTGGCCAGAAATGTTACTCTCAGATGCCGGGATAAACTCAATTGAGCATGCTGATTTTGAAGGTGTTGAAAGATTGGCCTTAGTAACTGGTGGTGAGGTTGTTTCCACTTTTGATAACCCTGATCATGTCAAGTTAGGTTATTGTGATACCATCGAAGAGATAATAATCGGAGAAGATATCATGACCAAGTTCAGTGGTTGTAAAGTCAATGAAGCCTGTACTATTGTCTTGAGAGGAGCTACAGAACAAGTATTGGATGAAGCTGAGAGATCTTTACACGATGCTTTATCGGTATTATCACAGACAACAGTTGAGACTAGAACAGTTTTGGGTGGTGGATGTTCAGAGATGATTATGAGCAAAGCAGTTGAGCAAGTTGCTCAAAATATGGAGGGTAAGAAGTCATTAGCAGTGGAGTCATTTGCCAAGGCATTAAGACAATTACCAACGATCTTGTGTGATAATGCTGGTTTTGATTCTTCTGAATTGGTCACAAAGTTGAGATCAGCTATATATAACGGTATGGTGACATCAGGTTTGGATTTGGATAATGGTTTAATTGCAGACATGAGAGAGTTGGGTATAGTGGAGAGTTTTAAGTTGAAAAGAGCTGTTGTCAGTAGTGCCAGTGAGGCAGCTGAGGTGTTATTAAGAGTCGATAACATCATCAGGGCCAAGCCAAGAACCGCTGACAGAAACCGTTAGATAGGATAACTATATATATATAAATATATATATTGATTTGATTGATCTAAAACCGAAAAAGATTAACAATATTAATATATAATCTTGAAAAGGATGTCGTGCATTCTGTAACCTGATTTCTCCAATTTTCTGTGTTTTTTTTTTTTTTTCTTTGTTAAATTTTATTTTTGACTGACATAGAAGTTTTATCGAATTCAACAATTGTTGGCTCAATCTATCAAGAAAGGAGTCTTTCATCGTACGTCCGATATATGAAATGGCAACCATCAGACCAAGATTTTACATTAATAGATTCGCGCGCACAAAAGCGTTGCTCAATCCTTTGAGCAAAAGGTCATTCCATTCAGCCAGAGCATTGTACTTAAAGGAGGAGGAACATGAGCTTAAGAATTTATCTCAATTACCTAGAGTCAATTACGATGACGTTGAATTATCAGCACCAATTGTTGATCCAAAGGAGAAGTATAAGGAGAATTCTGAGGAATTGCATAAGTTTGGACGGTATTTGATCACTTGTCTACCAAAGTATATCCAACAATTTTCTGTCTGGAAGGATGAGTTGACTTTATACTGTGGTCCAACGGCAGTGGTTCCAGTGGCTACTTTTTTGAAGGATCATACCTCAGCACAGTTCAAAGCGGTCATGGATATAACTGCTGCAGATTATCCTACAAGAACCAATAGATTTGAAGTTGTTTATAACTTTTTGTCTGTACGTTTCAATTCTAGAATTAGACTCAAGACATATGCATCCGAGATTTCACCAGTACCAAGTATCACATCGTTATTTGCTGGAGCCCAGTGGTACGAAAGAGAAACCTATGACATGTTTGGTGTTTACTTTGAGAATAACAAAGACTTGAGACGTATTTTGACTGATTATGGATTTGATGGACATCCTTTGCGGAAAGATTTCCCAACAACTGGATACACTGAGGTCAGATATGATAATGAGAAGAGAAGAGTTGTCTATGAGCCGTTGGAGTTGACCCAGGCTTGGAGAAATTTCAGTGTGGGTTCCTCGGTTTGGGAGCAAGTTGGAGACGGTGTGGATGATACTCCGGAATCATTCAAATTACCAACTCCACCACCTGAACCGGAAAATGAGGAGGAAAAGAAGAAATGATTTTGATCTACAACTTTGTGGTTAACTCAACTATTATTAATCTCCCTATTTATTTATTTATTTATTTCTTCATCTACTTAATTTTCACTCCCATTTATTTATTTATTTATCCATCTACTTATTTATTTATTTATTTATTTATTTATTACTATTTTATTTACTTTTCATCTAAGCCTTTAGATAATGGATGATTCACAACTTTTACAATGTTTTAACTGAAAAGAAAAGATCAAAGAGAAGTCCGATATAATTTCTAAATAAATTACTTTTATCTTTTAATTACTAGCTCAAACAAATGACATCTTTGCTTTTGGAAATCTGCATAACCCAGATAATCTACTATCTCAACCATTACAAATCTTTTTTTCAATGCCTTGAAAAACCGGGAATTGGACTTACGTCTCTTTTTTGAACTGAACAAAATTTTGGTCTCTTCATCTATACCAACTGTATGATTCAAATTGCACAACATTATCAAAGTTTGAATCAAGATATCAAACAACTTGACATCGTATACACAATCAGCAACAAGGATCAAATCAACTTTAGAATTGTCCTCCATCAAATACGGTGGTGGAGTATCGTTGAACCAATCCAACTCCCTTGCGTGACAATGTGCTGCAATCTGGTTAAGATCAGCATTTTTTTGTAACAGTGGTACCAACAGCGCTAGATCAGTCAAGTAAATCTCAGTTTCCAGAAATGGGCCAGCTATGTATTTCAATAATACAGCAAGACATACACCTACAATTCCAGTACCACTTCCTAAATCGACAACTTTTTTGATAGGACTCTTTCTCAGCAGTGAGATCTTCTCAATGTTATTAATCAAGTATAGTGATAACAATTTCCCAGCCAACCACAAACGCCCTCCACAACCGGTGATCAAACCCCCTTCTTCATAAATCTTCAAGGCGGGCACTGAGTTAGAATGAGTCAAGAGTGCAGCAGAAATTTGTATATCCAAAGATGAGATATCTAGTGATGTGACACCACTCGTATCCAAAGTGTCCATCAGTTTAGGGATGGGAAACAAGTCTTGGTTGACGCTGGTAAAGAAATCAAAACCAAGATCATTATCGGGCACTGCAACAACTACCGATATCGGTAATATTGTCTCAGCCATTATGTAATTTTTAAATATATATATATATTTCTAGATATTTGATTCTACGGAATGTTTATTAGATGATGCGGTGGTCAACAATTCAGAATTGAGAAGAATTTAAAATTTAAAAATTGGATCGACCGAATTTATCTAATCTGTCCCGATCTGGATATGAAAACCAAATAAGGGTTGTTTTTTTTTTTTTTGAAATTGGGGGAATTGAATTATAAAAATCTAAAAGCCCTATCATGATAGGAATTGGAGTTGGGTTGGTTAAAACATTCACTTATCAATTTGTTAGTTGTATTATTTCATTGGCAATGAATTATCTATCATCTACAAATATACGTTTTTCATGTCTTCTATCATTATTATTTACAAACCCATACACAAAAAAAAAAAGAAAGAAAAAATCTTTGACTACTGGAACATGGCAGATGGATCTTGGGGAGAGGAAATCAATCTCTCTTCTTCGACTTCAAGACATCTTCAAAACTTTCCAATTCAGAAATATCCAATGGTTCCAGAGAATCATAGATATCGAGATCAAATTCCTCATTGTCCATACTATCAGGATTAGCTTTACCAAAAGATTGACTCAGTTTAGCTTCAAATTCCAAAGTTTGGGCAACTGCATCATCTCTCCATTTATCCAAAAATTTCTGCTCCAGATTGAAACCTTTCTCTATCAGTGTTGGTTCAAATACGGCACCATTCATCCTGGATTCTTCTTGAGCGACAACGAGTTCGGATTCTTGTTCCATCTTCAATCTATAGTATTCATATCTAGCCTGATCGTACAGTTCAAAAATGGATTTATCTTCATTATTTTGAGCAATGTATATGGTTCTTTGGACAACACTTTCACCATCCAATTTTTTATAAATCTGTTGAATTCGACTCCAATCTAATTCTTTATCGTTTAAATATTGATTTTCAATCAAATTTTTTGGTGTTGCCAATTCCCATGGATGTTGATCATAAAATAACTGTCTCAAATCATCTTCAAGAAATCTCAATTTGGAGATTTTGAACACCTTATTCGAGAAATGGGATGGAGGCACTTTTGTCTTATATAATGTGGATCTTCTCTTGTTCAACAATTCAGCTCTCAGATTCTCTCCACTTGGATCACTCTTTTGCTTCTTGATATAGTCTTTTGTAGGTGGATATTGGGATACCACTTTGAACCACGCAGGTTGTTTTTCTATCACATTTGATTTCAAGTATTGAGACGTTCTTTGAAGAACGTTCATAGCATCTTGCTGTATTCTCATGATCGGCTAATGATGTATATATATATATGATCTCACCTAGATGATTATTGCACAATTTTTCAATTTTCAATCAATCTGTTTTTTTTTGAACCATTTTTTTTTCTCTGTTTTAACATTTGTTGTTTTAGTCGTTCCCAATCATTCAATCATCCATTTTCAACTCAATTGAGTCTTCAAAACACTATCGGCTTGAACTAGACGTGTACACTATATCAATGTATAAAAACAGAACATATTTGCATTTCCCCACACGACGATATATTCCAGCCGCGGAAAAGGGGAAGACACTACTTTTTTCTGTCTTTGATGATTTGAATAAAATATCCAAAAGCCGAAACTCGGCTTCCGTACTCCCTTCCAATGAGTTGCTTCATATAGTTGATTACTACAGTTCATAATCTCACACACTAAAACTGATGAGGGCATAAAAAATAAAATGGTATAGTATCTATGGAAGAGAGGATGGGATAAGTGTCTGGTTCTGACAGTTCCAACACAGCTCTGCTTCTTATACATACATTCACCTAACATTAACAACCAGCTAACATATCTATCTATTCTATCTGCTTATTTATCGACACTATCTTTACATGTTCATTCATTCATCTACCCATCAATTTTTCTCTTGTGATAGTCATCACTACGATAAAGTTGATCACTATATTATGTCAGCGTAGTGCAAATGCAAGAGGACGGCTTCTTGCACGCACAACACAATTAAATAATATACGGGTGAAGCAAATGAATGACCTTTTTGTGCCCCCGGAGTGTGCCTGATGCACCCTCGACTCTTGGCCGAATCTATCTCTTCTGCTCTCGCATAGATAACAGTTCCATGTATCACTGCTACTCACCATTATACATTGCAAAGACTTAAACCCATTATTTGGAATTGGTGCCATAACTTCCCAACGCTATCAAGTGTTTAGATATCAAATTTTGAAAATTTCATGATCATTGTATGGCATATTATAACGATATTTATCACTTTCTGTATGACAAAAACAGAGCAGCTCATTGGCCAGTTGGCATCGAGGGATTGTCAACACGGAGGGCAGACCGACTGTTCCGAGGGCAGTCGGATCGCGCGTTTTTGTTTGCAGGATCCGAAGATTGACTACGTTTACACGCACCCAATTGTCAATAGACAGTTAAAAAGAGAAAAAATTGTTCCCATTTAAATATCATATTCCCATTTTTTGTTCAAACTTGTTTGTAATATCTTCTTCTTTGCTCAACATTCACTTCGGGTTGATATTCAAATAATATTCAAATAAAAGATGCTATCTGCTAGAAGAGTCTTATCAAAGGTATGTCTTTCTTCAATCTTTCCTGTATCAATCAATTGGATGAATTTTTAATTTTTAAATTTTTTTTTTTTTGTGAAATTCCCATAAGCGATGGATGGATGTGCTGGGATGATCTCTCCAGTCAATATATTACAGTTGAAATCAACGCTTTTCCATTGATTTGATACTTTTATTTTTGGATATGGTGGAACATGTCACTAACTTTACGTTTTATTATTATAGGCTCCACGTCAAGTCCGTGGATTGGCTAGTGTTTCTCCACTCACACCAGACTCTAAAGTTCACCAAAATTTGTTGGAGGACCATTCATTCATCAATTACAAGAAACAGTTGGAAAACTTGAAAATTGTCAAGCGTAGATTAAATAGACCATTGACATATGCTGAAAAATTGTTGTATGCTCATTTGGATAAGCCAGAAGAACAAGAGATTGAAAGAGGTGTTTCATACTTGAAATTGAGACCAGATAGAGTTGCTTGTCAAGATGCTACGGCTCAAATGGCTATCTTACAATTCATGTCTGCAGGTTTACCATCTGTCGCCACTCCAACCACTGTCCATTGTGATCATTTGATCCAAGCTCAAATAAGTGGTGAGAAAGATTTGGCAAGAGCCATCTCTTTGAACAAGGAAGTTTATGACTTCTTGGCCTCTGCATGTGCCAAATATAACATTGGTTTCTGGGGTCCAGGTTCAGGTATTATCCATCAAATTGTTTTGGAAAACTATGCCTTCCCAGGTGCCTTGATCATTGGTACCGATTCACATACTCCAAACGCTGGTGGTTTGGGTCAATTGGCTATTGGTGTTGGTGGTGCCGATGCCGTTGATGTCATGGCTGATTTGCCATGGGAATTGAAAGCTCCTAAATATATCGGTGTTAAATTGACTGGTAAAATGAACGGTTGGACTTCTCCAAAGGATATTATCTTGAAGTTGGCTGGTATTACTACTGTCAAAGGTGGTACTGGTGCCATTGTTGAATACTTTGGTGAAGGTGTTGACACTTTCTCATGTACAGGTATGGGTACCATTTGTAATATGGGTGCTGAAATTGGTGCTACCACCTCAGTTTTCCCATTCAACAAATCTATGGTTGAATACTTGAACGCTACGGGTAGATCAGAAATTGCTGATTTTGCTAAAATATACCAAAAGGAATTCTTGTCTGCCGATGAAGGTTGTGAATATGATCAAATCATCGAGATTGACTTGAACACTTTGGAACCATACATCAATGGTCCATTCACTCCAGATTTAGCCACTCCAGTCTCAAAGATGAAGGAGGTTGCTCCAGCTAATGGATGGCCATTGGAGGTTAAAGTTGGTTTAATCGGTTCATGTACCAACTCCTCCTATGAAGATATGTCAAGAGCTGCTTCTATTATTGAGGATGCTGCTAGTCATGGTGTTAAATCTAAATCTTTGTTCACCGTTACTCCAGGTTCTGAACAAATTAGAGCTACTATTGCCAGAGATGGTCAATTACAAACCTTTTTGGACTTTGGTGGTAAAGTTTTGGCTAATGCCTGTGGTCCATGTATTGGTCAATGGGATAGACAGGATATCAAGAAAGGTGACAAGAACACTATTGTTTCATCATTCAACAGAAATTTCACCTCAAGAAACGATGGTAACCCACAAACCCATGCCTTTGTTGCTTCCCCAGAGATGGTTGTCGCCTATGCTATTGCTGGTGATTTAAGATTCAACCCATTGACCGATAAATTAACCGGTGCTGATGGTAAAGAATTCTTGTTGAAACCACCACATGGAGATGGTTTACCAAAGAATGGTTATGACAGAGGTGTAGAAACTTATCAAGCTCCACCTGCTGAAAGATCTGAACTTACTGTTAATGTTTCCCCAACTTCTGATAGATTACAATTGTTGACCCCATTCAAGCCTTGGGATGGTAAGGATGCCTTCAGCATGCCAATCTTGATAAAAGCTGTTGGTAAGACCACTACTGATCATATTTCAATGGCTGGTCCTTGGTTAAAATACAGAGGTCACTTGGCTAACATTTCAAACAACTATATGATTGGTGCTATCAATGCTGAAAACGGCGAAGCTAACAATGTTAAGAACCACTATACTGGTGAATACAAGGGTGTTCCACAAACTGCTGGTGATTACAGAGATTCTGGTCACAAATGGGTTGTTATTGGTGATGAGAACTTTGGTGAAGGTTCATCAAGAGAACATGCTGCCTTGGAACCAAGATACTTGGGAGGTTTCGCTATTATTACCAAATCATTTGCCAGAATTCACGAAACTAACTTGAAGAAACAAGGTTTGTTACCATTGAACTTCACTGACAAATCCGCATATGACAAGATCAACCCAGATGATGAAATTGATCTTTTGGGATTGACCGAATTGGCTCCAGGTAAGAATGTTGTCATGAGAGTTCATCCAAAGGAAGGTGAAGCTTGGGAAACCGAATTATCACACACTTATAACTCTGAGCAAATTGAGTGGTTCAAATATGGTTCTGCTTTGAACAAGATGGCTGCTGTTGCTCTGGAGAAGAAGAAGAATGCTGCTTAGATTGATTACTGAAAAAAATCACTTTCGGTTGTTTATCTGAGAATAAGAGAAGGAGTAAGAAGAGAGAGAGTTTGACTAGGGGATGGTGAAGAAACCAGAAAGAGAGAAAAAAGAAACATTTTAAGTAAGTAAGAGAGAATTTTATCATTATTTATTATTTATTATTGTGACATCAAACTGTATATTTAAAAGAATGGCACTAGTTTGTTGTTGATCTCATTTATCACTTACTTATTTAAAACTAAATTGTATTTTTTTGTTACTCAGTTTTGGTTCATGTCACCACTAGTTTGATCTTCTTCTTTTTGTTTCTGCAAAAATTCCCATTTTTCGCATTTTATCTTAACATCTTTATATATATATATATATGGATGTTGAGTTCACTTGGTGATTCATTTTGATTTTTTTTTTCAATCTTTTCGTTATATCATTATTATTATTATTATTATTATCACTATTATCATTTAATTATTATTATTATTATTATTGTAGTCCATATTCTCGTTTCCCCTAGTCTTCTAACATCTTCTAACATCTATCTATCTATCTATCTATGTCAGGCATTTTTAGATAAATTATAAGATTTTGAATTTATGATTCCAATACTATACCAGGCTATAGATTGATTATTCTGGTGAGAAATGAAGAGTTATGGATGAAAAGATCTCTATATTTGGTATTCAAATGCTATATATATATGCTAATAATGTACACAGTTTTGATTGACAGATGTTGGGTTGAAACTGCATCATCATAATCATCACCACCATTCTTGGTTGTTTAGAATTTCATAAGCAGGTTTTTTAACTTGCTCCTCTTCTTTCAACTTTGATTCTTCCGCAGCAGCAGCAGCAATTTTAGAATTGGATTTATTGGAAACACCCTCTACTTCATAAACCGTTGATCCGGACTCATCCAATTTACACAATTTACAATCAAATGCGATAGACTTATCACGAAGTCTAGCTAAAATCTTCTTCATGATCAAATACAAATCGTTTTCCAACTTGGGTGACGTCTGTGTATGGTTGGAAGAGTACAATACAAACGACTTGTCATCGATATAATTGATGGTCACTGGTTTAGCTATCATCGATGTCATCTTAATCGAGTCCAATATATCGGCAATTGCCTTCTCGATATCGTCACGCGTCACACCAAAGAACACATCTTGGATGAGAATGGCATTGAAGTAAATGTCAAGATGATTTGTTGCTGAGACTTCTTTGACCCCATTGGCCAACTTATCCCTTTTCAATTGTTCACGCTCTTGGAAAGTTGTATGAAATTTGTAACCTTCCTCCAATGACAACCCGGGAACTTTAGATCCTTGTAATTTTTGCACCATCACGCTACGTCTAGGTTCCTGATCATGAGATTGCGAGAAAAACTTATAAGATTCTGCAAGCTCATGGATGAACTCACGTTGCAGTTTAATCATCAGTGGGAAATGATGTGTTGACTTCAATGGGTCTCTTGTCAGCATTAAATCTTTAAAAATCTTTTCAATGCTCAAACACCATTTTTGTTGTCTTTTAAAAATTGACAAAATTTTAGAAGAGTATGGGTTCTCCAATTCTAAAAGTTTGTCAATGACGCTATCAGATAATAAAACTTCATTTGATGCTGATTTATCAGCATTGATTTTCAAAGCTTCGAATAACTGTTTGTTCCTCTGGGCCCTTTCACATTCTTCATCACACTCCAAAACTTTAGTCTTGATCGAAGGATGATCTAACGTGGCACCACATGCAACTTCCTTTGTGATACTTCCACAATCACATTTCAAAATGACTATTGTTGGACATGGAATCTTTTCATTACACTCCTTTGGATAATGACATGGAGCTGAATCTGGGTGACCACATTTTTTGATGGAACCACATTTGGAATTACATTTCTTGGAACATTCACCTGGTTTGTGACAAGTTTTCAAACATTTATGACCACATTTCAACTTCAATCCACATATATTACCACAAGAAACAATCTGTTGGAAACACATCACATTCTTCACCGATATATGTCTATGACATTGACACTCCTTCACCATCAACTTTGTACATTTTGGACATTCTTTATCATCTTCATGACAGTTATGTGGGATCGGCAGATGCCCACATGGTGGTGATCTAGGACAATGATATGGGCATGGGGGTAATTTGGTACCACACCTCACCGGAGCTGGAACGACAGTTTTGCCACATGAACATACCAAATCCTCCGAAGTCGATTCCATACATGGAGGACACGGACCTACATGGCAACTGCTGTGACAATAATGTAACCCACATGGTAATAATTTACCACAATCTCTAGTACATATATGAACAGCTTCAATGTTCATGGAATCATCATCATTTGTGTTTAATTGCAGTTTCCTCACCTGTCTCTTACGCTCTCTTTCTCTAGTCATTGCCACTTGCTCATCGGCACAGCATATCCGATTACACCTATGACGACGACAATTCAACAATGCTTGACATTTATGTTTACATTTCGGAACACCTCCAGCTTGTAAAAATTTACAAGGTACTGTGAATTGAGAATATTGACATGAACATTTCACATTGAACTGTTTAAAACAGGGGGAACACCCACCTTCATGACATTTCCAAACACATTCATGACCACAAGGCAATTTCTTTCCACATATATTGTCGCAAGTTGGGATAGGATCAAGACATGAATGACGACCACCGGAGACTAGATCATCGATTGACACTTTCCCACATCCACAAGTGGTGACTGATTCTGGACTTAATGGACAACCATGTCCATCCTTGGTGGGAGGATGACAACCCTCTTCACAGAAATGATTCCCACATTTCAAAGGGTATTTACATTTGTCCTGACACAGATATAACCCGATCCAACTATCTCCTCCATCAATTACCGATTTTGAGGGTCTTCTCTCATGGCATAACAACTGCTTCTCATGTTTTCCACAGTAACATCTTGCCACGATAGGTTCAATACAAGGGCCACATAACCCTGTATGACAACTTTTTGGACAACGATGTTCTCCACATGGCATAAGATCACCACAGATCTTGCCACAACTCCAACCAGTCTTGTACGGGGTCATGATACAAGGCACCTGTTGTTCTTTGTCCCCACAATGACAACTCATCATGGGACCGATGGCACCACATCTCTTGTTATGTGGCCCCGGGTGACACGATAACGAACAACCATGGGAACAGGTTGATAACTCATGATTACAAGTATTTGAACAACTATGGGGATTCAAGACATTGACGGATGGGTTGAAAACTTTCCCACACCAACAAGTGTATTCCTTTGGGATCTTCTGATGTTTCCCGTTACAAGCGGGGCATCTCCACAAATGGTCCAGTTCCGTAGAAAGTGATTTGGTAGCCCAAGATTTGATACAATCCAAATCATAAACTCTATAACATGAATGACATGACCAAACTTTGGAATCCTGATCGATTTCACTTGTACACACTAGACAAGTATATACACCTCTTCTAATCTCATCTGTGATGGATTCAGATAATGACACATCGTTCGTTTGGGTATCCTGGTAATTTTGATCATTATCCTCTTCTGAAGAAGAAGAGAACGTTTCGTCATCATCATCATCATCATCATCACTTGTTTCTAATTCCGATTCTGAACTCGAAGTCGCCTCTTCTGATTCAAGGTCCAAGATCAAATCTGACGGGCGAGAGTCAACTTGTAGCACATCTTCCTCTAGGGAGACACTCCCAGATCGTACAGCAGCATGGACTGTTTGCTCTGATGTTCCCCGACTCATCTCTTGATCAGTGTTCTTCTTACTGTCTTGGGTTTTTTCATAATTGGAAGTAAAGTTTTTTTTTTTTTCTTCTTTCTTTTGCTTCAAAAAAAAAAGAAGAATAAAAGAAGTTGTACAATCAATAATATATATAGATATACAATATCAAACATCGATCACATCAACCAATTAACTAGTGTCACATCACATTAATTCAATAAGAGCACCAACAATATGGCTATTACATCGGATCCATGGAAAAGAAGGTATGTATTCCCACCACATGTTCATATAAGTTCATATAAATCTATTCATTCCATATATGGGAAGTTATTAACAATATTCAAAAACGCAGAGATCTGTGGAGATTTCAAAACCAATTCACACGTGGAGCTAGGTTTTCAAACTTGATCCCTGGATTCACTTGGGGCGTTGGCGCTTTTGTCATTTGGTTAGGGTATGAGAAGTTTTTCTTGACGAAGGATGAGGGACATTCTCATCATGGTGATGCAATTCATCAAGAAGGTGAACTAGTTGCCCTGGTAGCTGAGAATTGAATTGTGTGGAATTCATTCAATCAATGTTGGTGTATCGTCATCATTTTATTTATTTATCTATTTATCTCTTTTATTCAACTTATTTATTTTTTATTTTATTCTAATTTCATTGAGTTCTTGGTTAAACCAACTTATTTATTTATTTATTTATTTATTTTTTTATTTATTCATCTCCATTCAATTTTACAAAAAGATTTCATATCAATACATCTATCTATCCATCCATCCATCATTTCATCCATACTCATCTTCATAAATTCAAAAAGCAGTAAAAACACTTATTACACCAGTTTTACTAAAAAAAAAAAAAAGAAGAGTTCAAAAAAAAAAATCACACATATATTTTACACACTTTGGATTTGAGATTGTAATGAACTTAATTCACTTCTCTTATCATCCAAAAACTTCTCTAACATTTGAACTTGTAATTCAATATCTTCAATGTCACCAACAATATTCTTCAAACCTCCCAGTTGAGAAGCATTATTCAACTCTTGTTCTTTAAAAGATAACAACTGTTCAAATTCATATTTAGTCACATTAGCCTCATCATCTGCTCTTTTGGATTCCAGTTCCAGTTTCTCAATCAATTCTTCTAAATCTTTTAATTCCCTTTTCAATCTAACTTCTTCCCAATCTGTACCTTTTGTAGCACTAAAATCTGTCCCCCTTTCAGTTGATGTCAGTACAGAATTGGAACCGGTAATTCTATTTAAATAACTATCGGCAAATGATTGTTTAGTGCTGCTCGTTGTACTACTATTAGTCAGTGGTTTCCTGATATCTGCTTGATGTGAATCTATGTTATAATCAGGTGTTTCCTTATTGAATGTTGCTCTTAAAGATGGTGGTACACCTCTTGGTACTCTTTTACCAGCTGATCTTTGATTCAAAATGTGTAAATAAACTAATGCTTGATCTTTATCTATATTTTCACTTTGCTTAGGGTTGACTAAATTCCATGCACTACTGATATCTGTCTCTGGGATGTTTAAAGTCTTGTATAAATCACTCAAAGAATTGAATGAGATTCTTCCATACCGATCAGATGCCGTCTCGTATACATTTTCATATGTGGATTTATCTGTTGGGGAGATATACCAATCAAATGAGTCACTTAACCGATAATCATCTTCTTCATCTGAGGAGACATAATTGGAATTTGTCTCCACTGCTCTATTCAGTTCAATCAAATGGGCTTTAGAGGCAGGTATTAACCAACTAGGTAACAGGGAAGGAATCGCAGAGATGTTGTTAACCTGATCAAAGACCAATCTCATTGCGATACAAAACTCTTCGAAATCCAAATTACCATCCGCATCGATATCGGCAAGATTCCAAAGATGTGATAATTCATTTGAAGATAGCTGTGAATTGGTCAAGATCTGTTTCACCTTATCCCCAGTCAACTTGTTATTTTCCGGTTTCAACCCACTGAAAATCTCCCAATATTTCTTAATCTCCCATTCTTCTAATTGTGGCATATTCTTTATATATTGTTATACTCTAGATCCTTTTCTATATATATATATATCCAATATCTCTTCCATCCACTGATCTTTTTACAATCAATCACTTTAAGCCACCGCTGGCTTTTTTTTTTGCTTGGTCTTTTTTTTTTGGTTTTTAAGGGCACGACTTGTGGTGCTGGGGTGCACGACTATTGCCATCCATGAATAGAAGAACATTGACTTGGGGTAGAAGAGATATACTTGATATAAAGATAGATGAATAGATGAATAGATGAATAGCTAGATAGATGAATGAAATTATGGGTGAACAAAAAACACATACAGACATATACCACAGTTATCCATAGATCAATACTTCCATTCCAATAAGTTGCAGTTCAGATATACCAGATTCAAAACCTTGCAAAAATATAGGAAGATGCACACAAACACAACGATCAATGGAATAGCCAACTAATCATCTATCTAACTATAAATAAATGATTGAAGCAATATATGAATACCAAAACTTTAAAAAAAAAAAAAAAAAAACATAAAGACAACCTTGAGGTTAAACAACAGATATAAAAACATAAAAACACAAAAAAATTCATTTATCATCAACACTTTATCACCAAAACCAATATCAAATTGGTATTTATTTCGTCCTATCCATTTTTTTTTTTTTTTTCAAAAATCAAACATTCTCCATTTACTTATCTCATAAACTCATTATAATAAATTCTCTTCCATTCTCATATTCTTTTAACGGACATTTTTATTCAAGAATGATAAAACAGAATCTAAATCCACTTTCAACGAAGAGTGATCATTATCATTATCTGTCAATTTTTTGACATAAACCGTTGGGTTTTTCTTCAAATTGTTGTTGTTATTCTTCCTCTTCTTCTTCTCTGTAGCGGCATGACCATTTGAAGTGAACAGACTAATAGTTGAATCAACCTTGTGGACAGTAGTAGTAGTAGTAGTAGTAGTAGTACCTGTTGTCAACACTTCGGAAACTTTCTTAGATAAATCATGACTCAATACTTCGGAAACCTTTTTGGATAAATCTTGGTTCAACACCTCTCGACTATCCATCACCGCGGCATCAAATGACTGATGAAACAATTTACGTTCATCAAACACATCTCGAATTTCCTTGGAAACAACACTGGTCAGTGGACGAGAATACCCGTTCACGAATGTTGATGAATGTAAAATGGTTGATGATTTGGAGAGATCAACCAAGATATCTGATAAATTATCATTATTACTACTATTATTAGTCAGTTCAGTAGAAGGAGCGGGGTCATGATGAGCAATAATATGATCTAATGGAACGGTCTTTGACTTGTAAACTGCTGAGGTCGTATGGATCTGGGATCTTTGTAATTGAAGTAAGATACTCTTGAAAGGGGTGGTAGTTGACTTGAGCACCACCATTGTTGTTATTGTTTATACTGAATTGTGTAATAAATAGGTATATATGATAGTTGAGAAACTTGAGAAAATAAAACAACGAAATCAAAATGGTCGTGTAAATAAAGAACAATATTAAATAAATAATAACATATAAATAAGATCACAGAGATGACATAGCTTTTAACTCTCTCAATGGAGGTATACTTTCCAACATCCCATCACTCAACAACTCCCATACTACTCCACATGACGGTTTCCTTTGCAGTGCATCTCCATTCTCTACTTCGATTACTCTGGTATTTGTCACCACTAAATCACACACGGTATCAAACACCTCCGGAACCAAATCTTGATCCATGAGTAATTGACAATCATGCACCACAGCTGCAGTATGTGTAGTTGAATCAATAACTCCTATGGAGTACAACATTGCCCATTCCAAATCGAAAAACCCATGCCCCTTACCGAACCGAACTCCTTTATCATTGATAGCACCGGTACCGGTAACCATAAATTCAATCTTTAATTGCATCGACTTGATCTCGGCAAGAGTGACATGACGCCCATATTTCTCCATCCCATCTAATGTAGATGCATATTCTCTTTTCAGTATGGGGATCTTGTCCGGTTCAAGATACCAAAAACCTCGATATATACCATATGTGGTCATCAAGATCTTCTTACCATCGCTCAAAGCTCTGTATCGTAACTCTTCAAGACAATTGTCTGGAGTGATGAAGATGTAATTGGAATGTTGATAATAAGCATGGGAACATAGTAAATCTGTCGCTTTGGATGAGCCTTCGAAATCTGCTATAAACTCTGCAAAATTGTAATGAAACCGAGAATCAGGTCTAGCCACTTTGCGTAATTCTGTCCAAACGGAGCTCCTGATATCAGATTTATGGTGATTCTCCACATTCATCTTCTAATCCTTAGTAATTGGATATTTTCTATGTATATAAAAAATATTTCACATCCATCGCTCATTGAAGCCTTTCTGTGTTTTTTTTTTTTTATAGATCTTCAATCTGTTATCTTTAGATTGTGAGAAAGAGGATAAATAACAGTTTTAACTTTAACTAGAGAAGAGCGGTTTTTTACTTATGTCTATACTCTGTGTCTGTTCACACTATGTCTCTCTATATAATAACCAGACATGGCTTATTGTAGTTTATAGATAAATAGATAGATAGAAAAAACACACAGAAGTGGGTGTACAAAGGAGATCACATTCCATCTACATATTTAAAACAACTTGTTTGAAAGCCTCGTTCTCAATCATCCCACCAAGACAATCATCCATTCGGTGTCTGAATGATCTAGATATATATGTTTGTATATGTATCGATAACATGGTACCATATATAGGTAAAGTGCTATAAATACCGGAACAGGGCCTGCAATCGCTCACCCACATGCGTTGCATTCGGTTTGGGTGTGCTGTTTGATTGATTTGAAAAATTATTTTCAGAGAGAGTGTATCTGTGAATCATTATATAACCTTCAATACATACATTCATCTATATAGACACTTTGAAATTCAAAGACACACACACACATATATATATATATATATAATTACGGAAAATGTTAAGAACGGCAACAAGAAATTACTCTTCTGCAGCAGCAAAGACTTTAAAAATTGGTTTAATACCAGGTGATGGTATTGGAAGAGAAGTTATCCCAGCGGGTAAACAGGTATTGGAAGCATTGCCATCTCAATATGGATTGAAATTCGAATTTGTCGATTTAGATGCCGGATTTGAGTTGTTCAAAAAGACAGGAACCGCTTTACCTGACAAGACCGTTGAGATTTTGAAAACTGAATGTGATGGTGCTTTATTCGGAGCCGTTTCATCACCAACTGTTAAAGTTGAAGGTTATTCATCACCAATTGTTGCATTGAGAAAGAAATTGGGCTTATACGCCAATGTTCGTCCAGTCAAGAGTGTCAAGGGTGTTGGAAGACCAGTTGATATGATGATTGTTAGAGAAAACACTGAAGATTTATACGTCAAAGAGGAGAGAACTTTTGAAAAAGATGGTCAAGTTGTTGCCGAGGCCATCAAGAGAATCACCGAAAATGCCAGTAGAAGAATTGGTAAAATTGCATTGGATATCGCTTTGCAAAGACAATCGATTAGAGAATTGGGTGGTTATTCATTACACAAATCTCCAATCTTGACTATAACACATAAATCTAACGTGTTATCACAAACAGATGGTTTGTTCAGAGAAACTATAAGAAATTTTTACAATGATAATTTGGCTACTTATGGATCTGTTGAATTGAAAGAACAAATTGTAGATTCAATGGTTTACAGAATGTTTAGAGAACCAGAGATCTTTGACGTTGTTGTTGCTCCAAACTTGTATGGTGATATCTTGTCAGATGGTGCCGCTGCCCTTGTTGGATCATTGGGTGTAGTCCCATCAGCCAATGTTGGTGAAGATTTTGCCATTGGTGAACCATGTCATGGTTCTGCACCAGATATCGAGGGCAAGGGTATTTCGAATCCTATTGCCACGATAAGATCAACTGCTTTGATGTTGGAATTCATGGGTTACTCGGAACCTGCCGCCAAGATTTATGAAGCTGTTGATGCCAATTTGAGTGAAAATTCCATCACTACTCCAGATTTGGGTGGTAATTCTTCTACACAACAAGTAATTGATGATGTTATCAGGAGATTTTAATTTTTATCTATGAATCTTTTTGTTATAGGACCAGTATATCGTCTTGAAACTATTTAAATATCGAAATATTTATATGAGATGTTGCAAGGAAACTCCCTCTTTAGAATTGCCTAACCTCTTTAAAGATATATTAGCTGTCCTCGGTTCCTCTTTTTAAAACTTCCCAACTTCCATTTTTTTCAAAGGGATTTGAACAATTAATATTATCAATAGAATTGGTATAATTTACCGAGAGAATACGTTATAAAGCAAAAAATATAAAACATAATGCAATTAAACAATTTTATAAATAAATATAGGTTATACTCTAATGTGCAAATGCCCTATGAATGCCAAAAAAAAAAAAATAAAGATCTCACTCATCAAATCCTGTCCATTCTCCTTCATTATCATCATCTTCTTCATTTTCTTCTTCATCATCATTCGACTTAGCAACTGGAGCTTCTCCTTCTTCTTGTTTACCAACATCTCTTTCAAAACAAGCAGCGAAAAACCCTATACCACCATCAACTTTGGGCAAACTTCTAATCAACCCGTCAGCCATCTCTTTACCGTTCTCAAAATCTTCAAACTCAGCATTGAACCCACGTCTGGGCCAAGTTGGAATCACCTGTTCCCTTGAACATAATCGCCAACCTTGAGATTTCACTTGCTCATCTCTCAACAAATCAATAACTACTCTTTCATTTTCCTCCGGATGGATTGAACATGTCGAATAAACCAATTTCTTCGCGTTGGGGAAGGATAATGCATGTTTGACAATGGTAAATTGGAAACTTGCCAATTTCGTCAACCTATTCTGATCAACTTCTTGTTTCATCTCTTCACCTTCTTCTTGCTGTTGTTGTGAATCTAATGTGACTCTTCCAAAGATACCACTACCGGAACAAGATGGATCCACAACAAGCCCCGTAATATCGGGATAGTCCAATGGGTTTGTCTGAGTGAAATCACCTTGTTGTATAGAGATACATTTCAAAGCTCCCAGCTTGTCACACATTTTTTGTAATATTTTACAACGTCTTTGATCTTTCTCAAATGCAATCACCGAATTCGGTGTATTTTGTAAAATAGAGGCCAAATGTGTAGTCTTATTTCCTGGAGCTGCACATGCATCAATCACTTTATCCACACCAGGTATAGGGTTCAATATAAAAGATGGGAAACATGAGGCTCTATCTTGGATGATCAATCGTCCTTTCAAATAGGCATCTGTCGAAGTGATTTTTTCCTTTGGATGAACTCCGAACAAGTTCGGTACATATTCATCATGATATATGGTACCCAATTGCATATCATCAATGCTTGTAACTTGTTCAAGATATTTAAACTCGTTCAATAACGATTTGGCCGAGGTCTTCACAAGGTTGGCTCTAAACCAACGTATTGGGGTCAGATCCTCATCCAATTTGGAGTCATCAACTAACTGTGTGACATCAGTGACTTTATGTTTCAACTTGAGCTTTATCAATTCGGCATTCAATCTTGTCTTGTGTTTTAAAACTGCTTCCTTGATAGGATGCTTACCACATTGTATTCTACTACTCTTGGTAAAACATAAATCATGAACCATCAACATACACATTCCTTCTTTCAAAGATCTCTCAGTCTTCAATATCTTGGACTTTTTGATGATCTCCTGGATGAAGGGCTTGTATTTTAAAGTGGATAATACCAATGCAAAGATCTGTTTTGGGTTGTTCTTGATCTTTTTCTGGCCATGCGCTTCAAAGATCCTGTTCTGTAGTGCCCTACTGGTAGTGGCAGAGTTACCACCTGAAAGAAATTGCTCACTCTCCTTATACAAACTCATCTATTTCTATATCTATATCTATCTCTATATCTATCTCATCTGTATTATAAAGATTTGAAAAATTTATTTTTCAGTTTGTGTGGCATCGGGTATTTAATACACGACCAAAAGCCGAACAGAAAAAAGCGCACACAATAACAAAAACAACAACAATTATATATCCTTGTTTCACCATTTGCAAGACAAGTGTCTTCTGAACCAAAAGCACTATATATAACAATGGAGAACACTCTACCGGAAACAACACTGCTGCTACTGCCACCACCAACGCAACAGAACCATGTGAAGCCGGAAGAGGAAGATGTTGCCATGAAGGATACAGAGATGGTGACCTCTCCATCTTTGAAGAGGAAACTGGATGATGATGATGATGATGATGATGATGATGAGCCGATGAATGGAGACGACAAAGGAGAAACCAAGCCACTGATCGATGATAGCGAGATAATAGTACCCGTCACGGAGCCAAAGATATCGTACATCAACAAGAAAACTGGATTGTGTTACGATGTTCGTATGAGATACCACGCCAAAATCTTCACCTCATATTTTGAATATATCGATCCTCACCCAGAAGATCCACGTCGTATCTACCGTATTTACAAGATCCTTGCCGAGAATGGCTTGATCAACGACCCTCAATTGATCGGACGTAACGAGATTGGTGATTTGATGTTGAAGATCCCAGTCCGTGAAGCCACCGAGGAAGAGATCTTGTTGGTTCATTCTAAAGAACAGTTGGATTATATCGCTAGTACGGAAACCATGACCAAACAAGAATTATTGGACCTGACTGAAAAGGGGGACTCGATATATTTTAACCATGACTCATATTTGAGTGCCAAATTATCATGTGGTGGTGCCATTGAAGCATGCAAGGCCGTTGTAGAAGGTAAAGTTAAAAATGCATTTGCCGTGATTAGACCACCGGGGCATCATGCTGAACCTGATTTACCAGGTGGATTTTGTCTTTTCTCGAATGTTGCCGTTGCTGCTAAAAATATCTTGAAGAATTATCCTGAAAGTGTTCGGAGAATAGTTATCGTTGATTGGGATGTTCATCATGGAAATGGGACACAAAAGGCTTTTTATGATGACCCAAGAGTTTTATACATCTCACTTCACAGATATGAATTGGGGAAATATTACCCCGGTACCGATGCTGGTGGGGCAGATAAAGTTGGAGAGGGTAAAGGTGAAGGTTATAACATCAACATTCCATGGCCCAATGGTGGGATTGAAGATGGTGATTACTTGTACGCGTTTAACAAGGTGATCATGCCAGTGTGTCACGAATTCAACCCAGATCTCGTCATAATCAGTGCTGGATTCGATGCCGCGGATGGTGATGTTATCGGTGGTTGCCATGTGTCACCTGCAGGTTATGGCCACATGACTTATCTTTTAAAATCTTTGGCGAGAGGGAACTTGTGTTCAATCATGGAGGGTGGTTATAACTTGGATTCCATTGCCAAATCGGCATTAGCCGTGGCGAAAGTGTTGATTGGAGAGCCACCAGATGAATTGTGGAAGAAATTGCCTAAATCTGTGGCTGTTGAGACCATTGACGAAGTTATACTTATCCAGTCGAGGTATTGGCGATCATTGAAACCAGGATATTTGGGCACTTCAGTTCCTAAACTATTGACCGATGAGACTCCATTGGTGGTGGAGACGAGACTTCAAGATACAATTAGATCATTCCAAGCCAAAAATTTATTTGAAAACTGCAATTTCATCAATTTACCCTTATTATCTTCATCTCCATCGTCATCTTCATCAACTGGTGCTACAACAGCATCATCATTACCAGTATCATCGACATCTTCTTCAGTTCTGAACAAAATGTTATCTAAATCCCTTGAAGATCAAGTGATGGCTACACCAAATATCTATGATAGCCCCACTATTGTTGTTTCCATCCATGATCCCCTGGAAGTTTGGGGTCAACGTGACCCAGTTACTGGATTATTAGACCCATCGAATTCCATCGTATTGGATCCATCAGTAAATTTGATGAAATGGTGTTTGAAACAAAAATTTGGTTTCATCGATGTCAACATTCCAACAATGATCAGTGGTGAGGATGATATCAATTACAATAACATTACAGCTGCTCAGGATATTTTGTTGAGTATCTGGGATAATTATATCCAATACTTCAAAGTTTCCAAATTGGTATTTGTCGGTTTTGGTGATGCATATAATGGAATCATACACTTGTTGGGTCATCGTGAGGTGAAGACCGTGGTGAAACTGGCAATCAGTTTTGTTAACAAAACGACACCATTGAGACCCATCGTCTCGGCAATCGATGAATCAGTCACTGATTGGTTCTATAGAAACTCATTGATCTTCACCTCGAAGAAACATGAATGTTGGGGGTTGACCAATACTGATTTTGACGAGGAGGATTATGAATTCATCAACCATATCAACATTGATGAAGGAGTTGGGGCGCATCCTAATGATGACCATACAAAAGTGAACGGTGCTGTCCATCATGCCAATACCGAAGGTATGAGTTATAACGGTGGTAAGAAACCGAGAAAGAAGTTTGGTAGAGTCTTAAAGGCTGATACGGATGGGTTGTTCAACATTGTTGATGAGAGGCTTGATGAGTGTTGCGATTTTATTTTGGATTCGTTTGAGGATTATGATGAGAGTTCTAGTTGAATTAATAGTGCAAGTATTTGTTTTATTCTTTATTATTGGCGAATTAATGTAATAAAAGTTTATTATAGAAAAAAGAAGTGGTTAAGATTTATTCTTGTATTCAAAATTGATATAATAAATGATTCAATTTTATTCCTTTGTCGAAACATGTTATACGATTACAAAATTACAAGTTTTCATAAATGATAACAAGAGGATATGATAGGTGCAATGCAGTAGAAATACAATATTGATCAATAAGTGACGAATTATATCTATATTCGTATTCTTCTCTGTCAGCAACAAGATTTAAAATTAATTTTAAACTATCAAAGCTATGGAATTAATATATGAGGAAAAATAAATTATCCAAAAATAACATAAAGGGAGTGTGAGGTGGAAAAATAGACAAAACCAAAACTAAAACTAAAACAGGTCTAATTGTGTAAAATTCAATTGTGAACAAAATATAATAATAGCAAAGAACATGCTGATGGATAATAATAGCTTGGTATGTGTATATTTATGTATGTGATGATGTAATTGGGCATGTAAGTAAACGAATGAGGGTTGGTCACGATGGTTATAGCAAAACAGAGCAAAAATATGAAGCAAAATAGGGTTGATATCAAGCAGTTCATAATTTCACATTTATCTATTTGCTTTAATTAAATTCGAATCGATAAAACTTTAACTTTAAAATCAAGCTCTTTTTTAATTCTTCTTCTTCTTCTTCTTCTTCTCATTTCATCGTAATCATATAGACCTTTCTTTCCTGGGTATTTCATTAGTATTGGACGATTAAATCAAATCATTCCACAAAATTGTATCAACGGAGATCAATTCAATCACTATGATCAATCAACATCACAAAAACAAAACTTATAAAGCACTCGGAAACCTTTCCATGAATTCTCTCTCCAAATCATCCACATCTACTTCACTAGTTCCACTAAACCGACGAAGTCGACCTTGAGCCTCCTCCCGTTGTTGATCACCACCAACTGCCAAATGACCACCACTACCACGTCTTTCACCTGCAGGTGATTTTAAATGACTAGGTTTCTTTGGTTTTGGTGGTGGTGGAGGTTTCTTCTTCAACTTTGCAGCAAAAGCTGCTGGTGATGATGTGTTGTTGTTATGATTATTTTTGGTAGATGAATCGTGATTATTACTGGATGGGATCCCAAGAAATTCAACAGAGGCAAGATTTCCACCACTACTCTCGGAAAATTGATGCATATTAACCATCCGCGGTGTCGAATCCGTACTGGTTAACTTGTTAAAAGTTGATTGTGGTGTGATGGTGGAGTAAGTCGAGGTGGTTGAGGTCTTGGATTCTGTGCGGTATAAAAACATCTGTTGTGGTGTTGTGGCTCTCTTAATCAGGTCAGGTTTCTTGAATGTCGATGATGGTGGAAGTACCGGGGTTGAAACAGTTGATGAGTTAGTCGATGATGATTTGCCCGTGATATTGCTGCGACTATCATTACTGTAATTTCTTTGTGATGGCGGTAATGTAGGAGTAGAAGCAGCGGTATAATTACCATAACCTCCAATCTTCTGTGGTCGTGGTGGTGGCAGGGCGGCACCACTAGTGCTTTCCTCGGTATATTTACCATAGCCTGTAGCAGTCTTAGTAGTTGCTTGTTCCTGGGTACGGTTCAAAAGCATCTTGACTCTACTCTGAATAGATTTTGTCCGTTGAGGTTGTACTGGTGGTTTCTTATTGCTGCTGTTACTATTAGGCGTAGCCTTATAATTGTTATTGATATTGCTGTTATTGTTATTATTAACGTTCTGTTTTTTGTTCATGTTTGGATTGGTCTTGTGAGATTTCTCATCAGGTTCTGGTCTTTCAGGAATACTTTCAGAACTTTTCCTAGAATTAATACCCGATGCGGAAGAATGTAATGATGTAGAACTACCACTAGAATGATATAAAGATTGAATCCCATTCACAGAATCAATACTTTTCGTTGATTGAATCTCAAAAGATGAAGCTCTTGATTTGGAACTGTTCTTATTGATATTATTATTACTTGGTACCCGTAATTTATCCTTATCTTTTCTACCTTCCCCAGTCAACAAGCTTTTCAAACTGGTGATACTACTTCTCTTTCTCCTATTGTCCTCGCTGATTCTTCTAGTACCACCTGTGGCATGATTAGGAATACTGGCACTGGTTTTCCTTCTCATTATCTCCTCACTAACTCTTCTCGAAGAAGAGGTTGATGAGATGTTGTAATTTGACTCACCAGTGGTTTGAGACTTCCTATTATGATTATGATTATGATTATGATTATGATTATGATTATGATTATGATGAGACTTGGAATCATGTCCACCGTTCAAGTTTCTCAAGAATTCCACGTTGGAGTCAATATGATGTGTTGGATCCGGTTCAAATTCCACTGTTTCCATCTGGCCGGTTATTTTCAGTTTCAATGTTTGCAACTGATCTGAGGAAGTCAGATAAGTTTTGTATTCATCTGAAACGTACATGCTAGTAGGTCTCTTAGTTCCATTTGAAGAAGTTGCCCTGGTGTTGTTGTTTCTACTACCACCATTATTACTTCTATTGATAGTGGTGGTGGCTCTAGACATTGACTTGGGCATGTAATTGTCATCACCACGATTCTTCATTTCTGAATTGTTTTCACTCAAATCATTTATTTGAGATGAAATCATGTTACCAAGATTGGATTGTAAAGAAGATTGAGATTTGCTGTTCAGACTCATATGGATCAGGGATGGAGTTGTTGTCTTTGCTGAAGAGGCATTGATGGCGAATTTAGATTTGTCAATATTGGCAAATGGATCCTTATTGGTTGAAGATGAAGATGATATAATAGATGGGATATTTTGAGTCTTTTGGATGATCTGTGGAGCTTCCATGAGGGGTAAATCTCTGATTGGTTGTTGCTCAATGGCATTTTTCTTCTTATACCAGTTTTCAATTGGTACTGGCTCATTTCTCATCTTACAAATTTCTTCCAACAATTGATAAGCATTAGGTCTCGATCTTGGATCTGTCAACAAGAGTGTATTCATCATATTTTTCAATCTTGGAGAGAAAGGTGGAGAATTTGGGATAATATATTTGGAATGTAATATGGCATATTCACCACCACCATTCGGGCCATTTATGTGGTTATTTTCAAAAGGTGTTGTATAATAACATAATTTGTACAAGAAAATACCCATGGCCCAAATATCGGATTTTTCATCGATCGGGAATCCTCTATAAAGGTCAATCATTTCAGGGGATCTATATTGAGCTGTAGTATGTTTCATGATATCATCTTGTAAGACCTTAAACTCTTCTGCATTTCTTGGAGGTCTTAGCACACCACTCAGGGACCCAAAATCACAAAGTTTATATTCTCCATCTCCAGAGATGAGAACATTTTCTATCTTGATATCACGATGGATCAAAGGCGGTGTTAAAGCGTGCATATTACAAACACCCTCGGTAATCTCTTGCATGATCTTAAGGATCTCGGGCTCGGTCAAAGTGTTAACCAACCTCGAATTCATCAAATCAATCAACCCATTACCTGAGCAATATTCCATGAGTACAAACACCTCGTAACCAATACCTGGCGCAGCCATTCTTGAAGCATGGGAATCGATATATGACACTATATACCTGTTTCCCTTCAACCTTTTCATGGCATCCACCTCAGCACGCAATATATTCAAAGTGGGTTTGTCTGGGACAGCTACACGCTTGAGACATGCAACCTTATTGCCATGATAGGCAGGAGAGATCTCACAAGTATAGACGTGGGCATAACCCCCCTCTGAGATGTACTTGGTGACAACCACTTGATGGGATCCCACGGTGAGATGTGTCCCGGGCTTGTAAGCATTGGGTGGGGCTTCTTTCATATTTTTATATGTATATGTAGATGAAGGTTTAGTTGATTATAGTATGCGTTGGTCAGTTTCTTCTTGTGTTCTGCTTTTTTTCAATTTTTACATTTTTTTTTTTCATTTCTTTGTTTTTGTACAGCAAAGCCACCATAAGTATAAATATAGATAGATTTGTCCATGATATGAACCATCCAGCTGTTTACATACACACATGCACACATTCATTTAGATCTGATTGACCACGGGATGTCAATGAATTGATGGACGGATGCCACACATATGTTATCGGAGGAAGGGATAAAGTGCGTACTTTGACAGTTCAATGGTGTATAAGAGATCAAATTCTAACCTGTTCGCGTATCTGTCTCATTTATTTTATCTAAAATCATATAAAAAAAAAACGAGCAACGAATGTTTGGTATGCATTTATATCGAATGATCATCATCTGTCATGTTGGTTGAATAATAATTAACCAACTCATCCAGAACCTTAGTCTGAAAGCTAGTATGCAAACCTAAAAGCAAATCAATTGATAGCATCATACACACTTTTAAATCCATAACCTTAGATTGTGTCATCAGTTGCAACTGAAACACCTCTTGGGATTTGGGATTTGGACAATACCTTGTAAAGAATCTACTTCATACAACGTGGAACGCTTGACAAGAAAATCAATAACTGGCAAGGCAGTAAGTCATAGTAGCCATCATGCCTGATAAGTAGGCAGCTTCTTCAGCACCGGCAATGATACATTTCAATCCTCTCTTCGATGCATCTATAGAATTTTGATTTATTTGTACATCGTACAATTTGGTTTGCTGTTATTATTTATTGGTATTTTTTTATATTTTGTGTGATATTGATACTTCTAGTTCTCTACGTGCATTCTCTATTTGTCAGATTTAGGGATATATGACAACCTTCCCATATATATTTAAGTTTAGTCTAACAGTGACCTCTGAAAATGCTATATTATTCGCCAATCTGGAAATATCCATCTCCAATCTGTTACCAAAAGGGGTAACTCACATTAAGTAAACTTAAACGCCAACGAGACACTTTATTGATTACTATTAATAATCAACCTTTATTTGATTACATAGGGTTATAGACCACTACTTATTCACATAATTCACAGATTGTTTTGAAACCCAAAGCATCGACACACATACATTATCTCATCATTGAAATCCTTCTTGTTGTGTGTTGTCTATGTACTTCCGAGGTCAATAGTTTTCACCCGGTATTATAAAACCACAAATGGATTCTAATACCATATAAATATCGTTCTCACTTACACAAAGATTCACTGATTGCTGGTAACTAGAAATACTGCTATGTATATTTGCTGCATGCACCCCCACTTTCCATACGAAAGTTTCCAGGTCTCAACACCAGGAAGGTTCAGAAATTTTAAAAATGATAAAGTCAGAACGTGGGATTTAGGTGAGAAGTGTGAAATGAAGAAACCTGAGGTTGCTATTTTTTTCGGCTTTTTCCAAGGAGCTAAAGTAATGAAGAAGGGTATTCCTCTTGATTAAATCAAATTTGGTCTCTTTTAAGTCCATTGAATGTTTCATTTCACTAAAGTTCCTTAGGGACTCTTCTTGTCTTGATTATAAAATGATGTAAAAATGAATGTTTGGTTGGATTATATAATACCGCTTCAAGAAAAATTTCCAAGTCCTGCTCATATTCTTCCACGGAATGTTGGAATTCAGCACCTCGATCTCATTTGCGATCACTAATTATCCACAATTTGGTCAATAAATTTACTTTAAAATAATTCATTCCGAGTTGAATTGAAATTGCTAATTTCAATACTGAATTGATGTGAGTTAGCGTGGTGTACCTTTTCTATAGAAGAAATCAACCTTTTAAATTTTTGATTTTGTTTCTTGCATTTCCAAATACTCACCAACATTTGGGGTTGTTCCTCCTTTTCGTTCTTCTCGTTCAAAATTAGGTAAAGGTGTTGGTTGAATTACTTGATCATCGGTCTAAAACAGTGATCATAATTGTAGTAAAAGTGATTGGGACCCCAATTAAAGCTTGGTTCGTTCAAATCTAGCTTTTGCTAAAAGATCAGAGTGTTTATTCGAAGCTTGAGAGGATTTTAAAGATGTTCCATGTTGCATGTTTTATTATTTATTTGTTGTATTTGTTGTTCGTATATTTTATTCCCCACAGAATAATTGACACAGAAAAGGAGAAAAAAAAGATAAAAGATTAGATTAGATTAGATTAGATCGATCATGTTATGCTTATTCGGTTAATTATGCACAACCCGATAGGGCATGGCACGCTTAGAAGTGAAAAGACCAGAGAGAGTAGTAAATATAAATAGTGATAGCCTCTCATCTTTTATATAGATCAGTCAAATATTGTATTTACATAAGAGATATCATTTTTGACAGTACATTACCTTCAGCTAACGTTTTTTGCAACATCAAAATCATTTTCCAGTTTCAACACCAACAAGAACTATAACTTAACTCACCACAGTCTGCTCTGGGCAATCTAATATTTTTCTGGTGTATAAAAACTGACCAGAGTTGAATTTCAAATCTAACAAACAGGGAGTCATAATAAACCCCGCTTTGACATTCGCCTCATATTCATTCCATCATACAAATTTTGCGACCTGGATGTGGGTGCCTAAGAATATCCATACTTCATCTAATGAAATTAGTTGTCGAAGTATCCATCTAGTACCCTAACTTTTGGTTGGAACAACGGATAGAATTTTTGCACAGTAACATTGGATATTCATGATGAATTCGTAGCAATTTAGGTGTAGATGTTAAATTGTCGTACTGGCAGTACTTGATAAATTCAAAATGATGTATACTAAAAGTAACAATATATAGATATTTATGCATTGATCAACGGATTAATACGGTTTGAACCTCACCTCTTTCTTATGCTTGTGTTTATGTTTGTGCTTATGTTCACCATCTTCTCTTGCGTGTTTCTTCTTCTTCTTATCTTTCTTATCTTTCTTCTTTTTCTTCTCTACATCAACCTCCATCGCATCATCATCATCGTTACTACTGACAAAAAACTCGCGAGGAGTTGAAAATCTCAGTGGAGTCTCCCAAATTTTGAAACTACCATCCTCACCACCGCTGTATATTAACCCCAGGTCGCCATCCACAACCACGGCCCTCACCACCTCACTGCCATGGCCACCTAGTAACAAGATAGCTTGGTCCAATTCCACCGTCTCCTTCTTGGCATCAAATGGATACACCATCAACTGACCTTTGGAATTCGTCCCACATGCAACGTAACCGGGCTCTACCCTAATCACATACTCACAATCCCATCCAACACGTACATCACCAAAATCCCGCATCTTTTCTGTTGGGGTCTCAGTTGAAAAATCATCTCTGTCAAATTCATGCACGGCAAACGTCTCCATGTGTGACAAGGTAGAGATTCGATTCGGGGAGATGAAATTGGCTTGGTGGATCGATGCATAATTGATTACCCGGTACAACGCATCTTCTTCGTCCTCCAATTTCAAATCATAAACATTCACATACCCATCTGTAGAACCAGACAATAACAAGTCTTTATCTGTTGGATGGAAATTGACATCTGTTACATCATCATGGTGAGAGTCCACAAATTTACGAACCAACTCTCCACTGGCAAAATCCCAAACATGCACCTCTGCATCAACTCCTTGTAGCTCGGTACCAGCTGCAATTAACCCATATTTTGATGAAGTCAATGAAATGTACCTGGACAGCTTGTCATTGGTGAAAACCTTGACTGGATTTGGTGACTTTTTCAATTCATCATCCAGCATCAATACGATATTCTGTAAATCCCATACTTTGATCTTGTCGTCAGCGCATGTGGCAATAGTCATCCCAGATCCATCTTCAATCAACTTCATTGCATTGATGGTAGAATCATGTGCTTGGAAACTCTTGATCGGTTGTAGTGTCATCTTCTCATCATCACTATTTTTCACTCTTTGTGGAAAAATTCTCACCCAACCATCACTATATGCGGCCACCACTACACCTGATCGCAAAACCACTATGTGTAGCACCCAGTTGTTTGCATTCTCTATGAAGCATCCCTTTTGAAGAGCTCTCATCTATCTAAGTATATATAAGTATATATATATATATATATATCTGTATGTATAACAGATCGTATACTTGGTCACCTATTGTTGTTGTATCTGTGCATTATTTTTTAGAGCCAAAAAAAAAAAATTGATATCATTTTAATTCTTATTACATCTATCATATCATATATTCATTCATCCCTTGATAACATACATATAAAGAGAGAGTGGCGGCAAACCATGAGTAGTATTATCAGTAAGTTCTATAGAATACATAGCACCAACAGCAAAAACCAAGCATACTAACTTCTTTCCAACTACTTCTCCATAGAAAAATCGAGCAGTCGTTTCGCGCCTAAACTGACAGAAAGGAAACAGACTAGAATCAGCAATACCCAGTCTAAAGAAAAGGTCGCAACGAACACAATCATCACTACGGGTGCTGGATCTAATAAGAATGTGCGCATAGTGGAGCCTGATTCAATTGATACCGCTACACACAATGCTGAAGAAGACGATGATGATGAAAGCAACAACAACAACAACAACAACAATAACAATAACAGACCATCACAACGTCCAAATTTGAAAGAACTCATGTTTGAGAAGAAATTCCATGAAGAAGATGCCATTATGGATGATGATGACGTAGATAACAATGAGAATGAAGAACAAGATCCGCACAAGAAGGCATCAACCGTGATTATTAATCCAACAAAGCTCTCTTCCACACAGAAAACAAGAAGATCATCCTCAGTGGTGGTGAACACTGGAGTTGCTTCTTTTAGAAGAGGCTCCATTAATGATGAAAATAGACGTATGCGTAGATTGTCGTCAATCACAACGGGGTTAGCTACTGGTTTGAATGTCTTGAGAAGACCTAGTGTGTCATCATCAACATCATCATCATCACTTCTGCTGCCGCCACCACTGCCTACGCGTGTCAGCATATCGGATTCCACTGAACCTTACAAAATCAATATTCCAACTGGTGTCAAACCAAAATCGAAAAAAAATGGTACACCTCAAGTTAAAAGTCAAACAAAAGTTTCTGGTAAGCTCCCAAGTAGAAGGAAACTGACAAAGCCAAATACCAGTGCTGTTGTTGATGTACCAGATACCCGTACTCTGGGTCTATCTCTGGTGCCAGTGGTGCCAGTGGTGCTTGTAGAAAAGACCGAATCTGAAACTGTACCGGTAGGAGAAGAAGGGGAAAAAGATCAAGAAAAAGATCAAGATCATGAAAAAGAACAAGAAATAGAGCAAGAACAAAAGAAAGAACAAGAAAAAGAACAAGAAAAAGAACAAGGACAAGTTGTTGAAATTCAGCAACAGCAGCGAGAAGAACAGGAAAAAGAAAAAGAGAATGATGAGATGATGACTATTGTATCAACCCCTCATGAGCCCAGCTTTAAGCCTCCAGAAGAACATTTATTTGTTGATGAAGAAAACGATTCCACATCATCTGTATCAAAGGAAAACCTGGAAATTTCTTTAACAGTTCGGAAAACCAAGAGAAAGGTCAACCTGATATCGTTCCAGTCACGACAAGAACAAAGAAGTGATATGAAGAGACAGAAGCCCGTTATATCACCTACAACAGTGGATCATCAAACCAGTAGTAGTAGTAAAACAGCTGCCGATGTTGTTGTTGTTACTGCTGCTACATCCAATGGCAAAACACCAGCGAAAGAGAGAGAGAAGATCCCAACTGATCTAGATAAAAAGAGTTACCTAGTATTTGTCAATAAGGATGGAGATTTGGAAACACTGCCCAAGGAAAAGTACAATAGTAAAGAGCTTAACAAGACGATAAAGGATCTCTCCAAGATACCCAAGAATTTGTTTTCCAACGATCATCAACTTTTTAACGACTTTACTATCGACGAAGAATCGATCACGATGGAGGATCTTTGTAAACCTGTTTATCCCTTTGGAGAAGTGTCGGATAACTTTGAACTGTCGATACTGGCATCGAAGAAGAAAAGAGAACTGCTGCTGAACAGAAGAAGGTTACGCATTGAAGCACGTAATAAAGGAATCACCTACCAACAACTTTTGAAGGAAATGGAGGATGAAGAGATTCTGAGTGGTAAGGCTGCAAATGAGGCAGAAGATGCTAATATCAACAACAATCCTAGTGTTCAATTGAAATTGTCTGAAGGTGGATCTTTTGACATTGCAGAGGAGTCATTGTTTGTGGATAGACACAATACACAGGGTGTTGATCATCGTGAAAAAATTAGTGAAAATATGTTTGAAACCGCTGCTATATCTTCGACTTATAGTAAGAGACAAGTGACTGATAAATGGACCATGGAGGAGACAAAGATGTTGTATAAGGCACTTTCTTCTTGGGGTACCGATTTCAGTATCATTACACAATTATTCCCACATAGGACTCGTCATCAGATCAAATTGAAGTTTAATTTGGAAGAGAAGAAACGTCCATATATAGTGGACTTGCTGTTGAAGCGCAAATTACCAATTAACTTTGACGACTATTGCGAGCAGACAAAGCAAGAATTCAAAACTTTGGAAGAGTACAATGTGGAATTGAAAGAGTTGAAGGAGAAGCATGAACTGGAGGTGCGGGAGATGATGGACCTGCTGGAGAAACAACGTAAGATTGATATCCAACTGCAGACAAAGCGTGAGGTGGAGCTTCGTACCGGGGTGCGCTCGATGTCTAGAGCTGAGAGAAGAGCTGAATTGAGAAAGAATGAAACTGTTATTGGTGAAGTTAAAAAGCAAGAGGATTAAATATTATGTTCGTTAGTTTGTTAGTTAGTTTACATCAGGTGGAATGAGAGGATTTTTTAATTCTTCAAATCTAATTTGTATTTATAATTCACAAATTGGTTTATTGTAACATTGATTCCTTGATTCTTTCTCTCTCTAACAAAAAATCAAAAATCAAAAAAAAAAAAAATGAAAATGAAAAAAAAAAAAAAAATTAGATAGCATATCTGCATGATGTATGCTTAAACATATCACATCACAACATCATTAACACCACAGAACAAAACATATACCTACCCTGGATAAACAGACTATGATATGACGTCCTCGGATCCAACCCAACCCAACCTTCTGGATGATTCAGGTTATAAATCTAAATACCATATACTTATCGATGAAGATTCCCATCACAATTACTGCAACATCACAATCTCATCATCTGACTTTATCACCACTCCAGCATCGGAATCTTTCAAACTGTCACATACAACTTCAACTACGTTATTGACCCAATTCATGCCCCCATTGATAATAATCGCCCTCGTTTGTCTGCTCGTCGTGTTGTTGACTTTTTGGAATGGGATACTACCAGATATAGAGAAAATTTTAATCATCACAATTTCAAACAATATATGGCTCACTGTGTTATTTTCTACCGGTGCCATCATTGTTATTAATACATTATTAACGGGTAAGAGACCGATGCTCGTGACATGGGAAGAATCCGTGATGGTGTTGGACATTGGAGTGCAATTGACTAGTAAGATGTGTTTATTAGGAGGCTCGGTAACTATATGGCAGGGATCTAAATTTTATAGCAGGGACTCAATCCGGGATGTTATTATCAATGAGTATTTCCGTAAATTTGAAGTCATATATTATCTCTGTTTGGTGGTTGAAGTACAAGATCGAAAGGAATTGATTGTCATTTTTCCCAAATTGTTACCACGGTTACACTTGTTGGAACAAGTCTATAACAAAATGCAGCATAATTGTAAATAATATTAGAGAACAATATATAAAATTTTATTAATCACTTTGAAACGCCACTCACTCACCCACACTATCTCCAAGTTAATAAATAAAGTAAAGCAACGAACTCCCTAGAGAAATTTCTTCTCGCGTCCCCCACCCAGCCCACACATTGTGAATAAATATACAAATAAACAAATAAATTAAAATAGTTCATTAGCCAAAAAAAAACAACAAAGAGAAAATTCCATTCAGTATCAAGCTGCGTTATTGTAATCAATAGAATTCGATAAAAATCCAAGATTATTTTTGATATACCTGATAAACCAAGGATCTATCCTCAACGGCGCAAACTCGTCGTTTTCAGTGTACTCCACAAACAAATTTTTGTCCATTAAACTCATCTCATCATTATGCAATGCAGTATAATGGTTTGTCTGCTTGAACTCTGCCAAAGTCACTGCATCATCACATTTGTCCCCGATAAAATCTTTTGGACAAATTTCATCTTTTATCCACAATCGCAAATAAGGTCTGAAACGATGATTCCAAAACTCAGTTGCAGTCAACCCCTTCTTGTATTCTCTTTTCAAAATTCTTTTATAACCTTGAGGCACATAAGCCTTAACACCTTCGTACAAAGTTGGAAGTAAAGGAGATAACTCACCCAATGAATAATGGTGATTATCACGGCAGTTGAAAATCTCCTTATTGTCAAAGGCAATTTTCTTCTTGGATAACAATTCATTGTCATACTTGTTCTGATCAAGCTTTTCATCATCAATCTTATCCAAAAAATCTGGGTCAAGTACCCTCAAAAATTCTTGATACTTCTTATCCACCAATTGATCATTTTTATAAAAATCTGTGAACAGCAATCCAGTTATGTCAATGTATAAACCGCTGTATGTATCTATGAATCTGGCATCAATCACATTGTTACCATTTCCCCTACTCCGACTAAAAAAAGAAGGTTCAACATCTAAATAGAATTTTCCCACTCCATTCGAAGATCCAATACCAACCTCTGTTCCGGTCTCCTTTGTTATATCTGTGATCAATGATCGATCATAGTTTCTTGCCAATTTGTACAATGAAGTAGCAGTTACCTGTACATCGGCATCTGTGTCCCAAGGCATATTCAATCCATTCCAATACCATGACAACATTGTTCCGTGTGCAATCCATGTGCAAATTCCAGCCTTTCTTGAGAATCGTAGCCATGCTCTAATTGTGCGATGTAAGATGGCAACATGTTCATAGTAAGGAATATCCAATCTGTTGAAAAACCTCCAATCATAATGGGCTCCGGCTACTGGTCTTCCAATGATGGCACTTTCATGGAAATGCTTATCAAAATGAGGGGCTGCTGGTAACAATTTTCTCATTGATTTCAGTAACGTGTTGTTAAAATTTAAATTATCATTTAAGCCGCCTTTTGATTTCAAACTTTCCTCCAAGCTTGCAAGTTCTGATTTGGGATCAAACAAGAAATCAACAACTTTCAAGGATATTGGTTTACCATCATCGATATCCAGATTAACGACCCTGACTATATCATGAGCAATTTCGAAATCGTCCTGTTTTGAAGGGAGAAATAGTTCGAAAAATTTGCTTTCCCTCATTGCAATTTGTAAAAACTCAAGCTGTTCCGATATGGAGATACCATCATCTATAACACTTTTCTTTGGTTTTTCTTCATTTAACTGATGATTGATATAGGCCAACGATTCTATCACTGATTGATTTCTTGATGCCCGTATCGGAGCTCCAGTCGATTGGTCCCTCTCAGTTGGTATTATGAGCAGTCCATTCCCAAGACCAGCACCTAAAAAAATCAATCGATCTGGTGGTGGGGCAGAGTGTTTGAGATAACTTGCTCCCATTATAGCTCTTGCCTCCAGTGGCAATCTCTCATCATCAAAGGAGGTGACTTTGAATTGAGGAAACCCCCTTTCGATATCGGCATTATCCAATGGATTACATACATCGAAAGCATGATTTATCTTGTAATATCCTTTAAAAGTTGTGCAGGTGAAATCCTTTCTGTTGAATATCTTATACCATCTATCACTTGCTCTAAGTTTCGAATCCAAATCTATCCAATCGTTCCAACTGAACAGTATTTTGAAATTCTCGATATCAAAGCGGTTTTGGTTGATCATTCTTCCCATCTTGGCCATTATCAATGCTGGCATCAACCTGGGGTCAAAAGTGGCATGGAATGATGAGGGAATCAATCTTTTCCCACTAGTATTAGCGGTATTACTATCCGTATTCTCTAATTTGAATCTGGATTTTGAGATCTCTCCTTGAATCTTTGAGGGCAACTGAGAGACACCAGTAACATCCTCGGTATGGATTACCAAAGGAGTATTTAAGTAGTGCAGATGACCAAGAGCTATGTTGAGGTATACGTACAACACTAGAGTAAAAAACAGCATCAACAAGGTATACTTTCTAAAGCGTACCGACCTCCTGGAGTTGGACAAGAGTACAAATTTGTACCTTCGGTTCCGGAATCGCTGCCATCCAGTGTAATTGAGAACTGTAGTCAATCTCATGCTATTGATGTTTTTGATGTTGTTGCTGTTGCTGTTGCTGTTATTGTCTCCATGTAATCCTTCTTCGTAGACCCCTTGTGTTGTATGAATTGAAAATGTGCTTCTTCTGCGTCTGGTGTCTGTCCACTCGGGTATTTATTTGATTTTTTGCCCTGCATCACTTTTTTCTTCATGACACGGAGATTTCACAAGACACCTACAAATTTATTGGCAAAAAGAAAAATCTTAGATTCTCAAAGATCAGTTTCTAACGACAAACTATCCAATGGAATAAGCTGATTTCAGAGATAGAAGCATTCAATGTCGTGGGCCTGCAATGAGTGAACACAAGGGAATGATTACTAGTTTGTAGGCAGTTAGTTATGCGATGCACGAATCGCCGGCATGGCATAGCGCATAATCTGGAGATTCCGGGGGTTTTCGAAAACAGATTTACACTGCATTTAATTGGGTTCACAGTTCACTCACTACCTTTACTTTCAGTAAAACGATTAATATTTTTATTCACCACTTCTGAATACACTTATCTTTATATATTTTATTATTCATAATACAAATTACAAGAGACAATTTTATTACTCTTATTTTCAATTTTATCTGTATCTAAGTACTAACTATTGTGTCATATACATACAAATTGTTCTGTTATGTTTAATGTAGGTTGGTTGTATTTTTTTTTTTTTTTTTTTGGCGCTCCCTGTCAAAAATTTTGTTTTCTTTTTGATTTCTTGCTCATCAAAAGGATTTATTTACTTTCAATGTCTTGTATAGAAGAACTCTTTGAATTTAGCATTGTCTTGTGGTGTCTCAGAATATTTCTAAACTCATAATTAGATTAGATTAGATTATGAAATGGTAATTCAACTCAAAGAGTAGTTTATTTGATATACTATAACTTCCCTCTATTCGTTATATCTTATATAAAAAAAATAAAAACAATTCTTTAAATGATTTAGATTTTGAAGATATCATAGCTCTTGGAGAATTACACAACTAAGATACATTCAAAGAGACAGAGTCCTATTCACCGATTGAGATCAATTCGCACTCAAATTATTTAGATGAAAGACTCCAGTCAGTCTACAAATCACGGTTACAAAACGACTATCTTCGATCTTTGATCGAATAGAGCAAATCGTCTGCTTTATAGAAAACTGTTTCCCTTTAATCTTGGCCTATTCTAAACTCGATTCAACGAGTTTAGCTGTCAGAGATAATTAACAAAGGAGTAGAAAAACAAGTTGTTATAAAAGGAGAAAGGGAACCAAATGAGGTAATTACATAAGGTAGAACTGATTAATGAAGATTAATGAAATGACTAACCCCCACGACCACCAGATTACAATCTGAAGTTTAAGGTGCTTGTAGAGGTATCAAATCAAATAAAGATTTATTAGAGGTACTAAGTATTTCTGAGCTAGTTCGCTTAATGAGTGTTACAATAATGTGACCTAGGTTTCATGCACTTCATTAGGTTGGAAGACAGAGACAAAGTTGAAGCTGGCAATTGTATTGTTTCCACTGTGTTATATCAAGAAATTTAAAAGCTATACATGCAATCCATCTCTCTAGCAAATTAAGGATTAATGGAACCCATCTTTTTCAAAAATGTTAACAGATAAAACAAATATCCTTTTATCCAAATTAATCCCCCGTGGGAAGGTTTAGGGTGGGAAGTTAAGAAGTTTATCAAAAAATATTCGTTGAAGGATACACACAAGTTAAGAAAATTAACGACAACAAAAAAATGTAGCTACTCTACCACCATCAACAACCAATAATGGATTCCAATACATGTAGATAGTCAAACAAAAAAAAAAAAAAATGAAAAAGTGTAAAGTTAGTCAAAGAAGTGTGCAATTGGTTCTTTTCAAAATGCCTAAAAAAAATGGTTTCAGAAATATTGCACAACTCAGGAGGCTATACCTTCCGCTGAGAAGATTTTCGCATCTTTTCAAACAATACTTCCATTTCGGTTCATTCAAAATTGATAATTTGTGTGCAAAAGACAAAAAAAAATAAAACGACCCTAGCTGGGGTCGAACCAGCGATCTTCCGATTAACAGTCGGATGCCTTAACCAACTTGGCCATAGAGTCGTATTTTACGAAAAGGTAAAATTTGCGTTTCATTAAACTTTAAAAAAACTGTCCCAAATTTCCTCTTTTGGACGCTTTGGTATTATGGTACACTATTAAGTATTTTTTTTTTCCCTTCTTTAAAGTTGACACATTCTCCGATTACAAGTTTTTATCGTTCATTCGCTATAATCTCAAGTACTGTGTATATGGTAATGTTATATATATAAATCTAAATGTGATATCTGTAATGATAAATCTTCCAGCCCTTACCCCATTAAAACTTAAATGAGTTGATTGGTATGAATTGCTTGATGTATGATAATAACACATGATGTGTAATAATGTTTACTATAAAGATAGTTGGGAATTTACTAATTGAATAATATATTGATATTCTCCTATATAAAAACCCTATCTCTCTTCGATAGGTATGGTTAAAAAAGTATATAATTGCTCCTTTTTATAGCAATAAGATAAAATAATAATAGTAGTTTCATCTGAAACTAGCAACCTTGACAATCATTTGTTATCAAATAATAATAGTTGTTTCATGTGAAACTAGCAACATTGACAATCACTTGTTATCCATGTCATTACCAAATGTGGTATTTACTAATTTAGGCAATCTAACTCATCTATTACACCTCCCTCTAGATTGCATTATGATTGGTAAATCTCTGGATGCATCGTAGCGTACTCGTCTAAAGTTTCCTTAGCTGTTTTCTTCAATTCTGTGACTGTAGTCCAATCAGTGGAACCATCAAGAAATTCAACTTCTATCGCGAAACCTTTTCCGCGTTTCTTGTGATTGATAATTTTCTTGATTTCTAAGGCGACTGAACCATCTTTGTATTGTTGGAAAATCTGTGACTTAGCGAGTGGGGCTTTAATTAGTGCTTCAGGAATTGAGTTCTGTTTTCTGAGTTGGCTAATGTGAAATTTATTTGACATTTTATATGACGCTGGTATCTCTAATACGTAATTTACTGGACTTAATTTCTCTGTAATTTTGTAAGGCCCAATAAATTTTGTCTGTAATGAACGAGGAAGTGTCTTGTTATGTATGTCTCCGTGTGAAGGTATAATTGATGTGTCAATATAGACATTGTCATCTACTTCATACTCAACATCCTTATGTTTGAGATCATAAAAGTATTTGTTTTTCTCATGTGTACTATTGAAGTTTGTTTTGGCGATAATGTCAAGTCTGTCTAGGTATTCAGTAATCTCGTCTGCATCTCTTCCTCCTCCCTCTTGAAGACCATAAGTAATAGACTTGGCTGAGTGGGGAACGTAACCAATATCAATTTCAAAAGGAGAATATCCTCCTAATGATGTTGAAGGGCTTGAATTGAGGACGAATTCGGCATGTGGAATGAGTTGATACCAGTCTTGTGGTTGATCGACGTAACATCTAAGGTATTCTTGAAGTGAACGAATATATCTTTCTGCTTTACCATTGCTTTGGTGATGAGAAGCAACACTTTTGTAATGTTCGATACCAAAATTTTGGAAAAATTGTTGAACGATTTTATTATCAAATTGACTACCGAGGTCTGATGATATACGTAATGGAATACCGTGTTGTGGATAGTGAACGTTTGTGAGATAAGTGATAAAATCGATAGCACTGTACGAGTGTGGAATTGCTGTGAAATGGCAACGGCTGGTAAATAAATCGACAATTACTAAGATTGCGTCGAATTGTTGATTATCTCTTTGAACTGATGGAAAACCGGAAACAATATCGATGGCAATGTGATCCCAACGTGAAGTAATGTTCTCGGTGGGTTGAAGTAAGCCTGGTGAAAAGTTTCGTGGTTTGACTCTTGCACATGTTTGGCATGATTGCACATAATCAGTAACAATTTTGTCGAATTTGGGAAAGAAAACTTGGCGACGAAGTTCAAGCATTCTGGTAATACCGGGATGGCCACCATATAATGACGTGTGATGTAAGTCGAGGCATCTTTGTAAATCTTGCTCAGGAATGCAGAGACGTGATTCTTGGTAATAAAGTAATTGACTATTTTCATCGATATGAAATTTGTCGAAAGCTTTGATGTCGTTGATAATGTTTTTGAAAAATGGATCAGTTTTATAATGTTGGGCAATCTTTTCTGACCAAGATTTGTTGATTGGTAAACTGATAGTTTTGAACTGTTTTATGTAGACATCTGAAATGGGAGTATCTTCTGAAATGGGAGTTGCAACTGGTTGACCTTTCATGAAATTTGAATCACGGGATAAATAATCAGCGGGACCATTGGTAACGCCCGAAATGTGGACGATAACAAGGTTATATGGTAAAAGTTGAGTGATCCACCTAACATGTTTGGGTGATTGAAGTAAATGAAAATTTTTGAAGGTATCAGCGATGGGTTTGTGATCAGTTTCTACTAACGTATGATCGTTGCCTGCAATGTAATAGTAAAATTTTTGAACCAGGAATTTCACCGCGTAGAGCTCTTTATCTAGTGTGCTCCAATTCCGTTGAAAATTATTCAACTTTTGGCTTCTATATTCAATAGGAATCCAATTGAGCATTTCGGGATTGTTTTCGTCGGAAATACCTTGCCAAAGAACTCCACTGACTGCGACGTTGCTGGCATCCGAAGTAATTTTGGAGGGACGATTCCGGTCGTAGCTGTAAGTGATAAATTGAGAACGTTCCATGTTTTTGATTGTCTGGAAAGCAGTCTCACAGTCATCGGTCCATTTGTATAAAACATTCTTTTTGAGAAGCTCAGTGAGGGGACTAGCGATGTCAGCGAATTTATCAATGGAACTGTTGATGTAAGCTAGATGACCAAGATATGACATAAGTTGTTTCTTGTCTTGCGGTCTACCGTATTGTCTTATGATCTCAAGTGTGTCATCTGTGGGAGCTAATTGAATACCATAATTGCTGCCGGTGAATAAATGTCCGAGCCATTCAATTTTGGTTTGAAAAAACGAGCATTTTTCGTAATTAACGTGTAATTGATTGTCATGAAGGGCTTTGAGAATAGTCTCTAAATGTTGGAGATGTTCTTCCTCATTGTCACTAACAATTAAAATGTCGTCGAGGTAAACTCTGACGAATGTAAAAGTAGTGAAAATATCACGCATAAAGCGGGTGAAGATTTCTGGGGCTGCCTTGATGCCAAAAGGTAAAACTTTGTAACGAAAAAATCCAAACGGAGTTTGAAATGTGGTAGCATAAGTTGTACTGTCATCAAGACGAATGTGATGATACAGATTGGATAGATCTAGTTTCGAGAAAATGTGGCCTTTCACTTGCAGCAGAAGTTCTTTCCAGGATGGTATATATGTCGGTGGAGCTTCGGTGATGCTGTTGATGCCGCGATAATCGATAGCTAGTCTGAATTTGTTCGAATGAGGTTTGGGAACAATAACAGGTACACTGAAATAATATGTAGGTGGTACTTGTTCGATGAAGTCTAATTGCAAAAGCCGGTCGATCTCTTCTTTTAGGAATAAATTCTGCTGAATGGAGAAGGTTGGAAGAGGTCTTGGTTTCAATGTCGACATGGATTTGGTAAATTCGAAGCGATAATCGTATCCGCTCCTGTGTGGTGGGAGGGAAGATTGGACTGGTGGGAATTGATCAATCATCTGTTTTATCTTGTCTTGGAGTGGGTTGATGGTGGGGAATCTTGGAAATCCATAACTATCCAAAAGTTGGTATCTGGTGAAAAAATCCATTCCTAAAATGATGTCATCGTCCACTGACTCGGTGATCAAGAAGGATTGAGTGTACATGGTATCATGTAAGGTGAATGATAATGTCATAGTCTGGTGGGGAATGGTGAAGATCGAATTGACAGTGGAAATACTGAGTGTTGGTGTATCTTTGTCAACAATAATTGGAGATTGGAATAATGCTGCCGCTTGTGGTGAAATGATTGAACGATCAGCACCACTGTCACACAAAGCATTTAATTGAATATCGTTATCAAATGTTAAAAGAACTTGAGGTCTGGTATGTTTCTGGTCTTTGGTGCTCGTGACGATGTTTTTAACGGTAACTTGCGGTGAGTATGGAACCTTTGTCGTATCTGTGTCTACCTTTGTTGCAGCTGTGTTGGTCCTTTGCATAATTTTGCGGCCAAGTGGGTGATATGTTAATGCAAAACAAGCCTCGGTGAAATCAGTGTATTGAGAAGAGAATGCCATCAATTGTTGTTGGATGTGAAACGGAAATTTACTGAAAGGTCCAAGTGAAGTGGCACAGTCCATAAGCATCGAAGATGGTCTCAGTGATAATAAGTGATTATTGGCAAGTTTGTAAAGTAAGGGTTTCAATTCGGCGAAGTTAACAAGTGGTGGGGTTTGAACTAACTTTCGAAATTCCTCATTTGCAAGTGGCTTCAAATGTTTACTCGCTTTGATTTGGTAGAAGTTACGTTTGAAGTCGGTGATATTGGTAATATTGGAAGTTAGTTGGAAGTCTGGAAAATTTTCTCGATGATGTGACGACTATCTCTCGTACTATGTTGAAGGAGTTGTTGTTTGAGTTGAGTCAGATCAAAATGACGAGCGCGACGAATCCGAGGAATGATTGTATCCAATAGGTTTTCAGCGTTCCCCTTAAAATCCATTTGATTTGGAAATTTATAAGAAATCAATGATGGGGACCTTGAAAATACCCGAAAAGCAGCAAGCGTCAATCTCAAGATTGATGGCGAATTCGTTTGCCTGGGGTTTTTTTTCTTGAATTGAATCTCTGGTTGGTTATAAAAGTTGATAATAGTGGTTCGTTCTTTTTTGTTGTGGTGTTTGTTGTTGTGAAAATAATTTTTGAAAATGTACCACCCGATGATCATGAACAAAATAGTTCCTGAGTTTCGGTGAATTGTCCTCATCAAAAATACAGGTGAAACCTTAATGGTGAACTGTGAGTCGAGCATTGATGCTACCTTTAACAGAGTGCGACAAGTATGGATGTAAAGAGTTTGAAAAAATGTGATTAAAAATCCATAAATTTGGGGAGACCAGTTAAAATTTGGAAAAATTGAGTGGACCCAGTCTAGGAATGAAAAGAACCAATCCAGGAACCATTTGAACCAAATGTTGGTTTGTTCAATCAGAGATTGCATAATGGGTTCTGACATTGGTGTCATTGTCGAAGATGGTTGTCCTGCTCGGGTAATCAGATTAATGGTTTCGATTTCAGTCATGGTTAATGTTAACATGATTCCAAGGAAAATTCTGAGCTTAGTTGATAGTGTAAGTTTTGGTACGACCTCCATGTAATAATGTTTACTATAAAGATAGTTGGGAATTTACTAATTGAATAATATATTGATATTCTCCTATATAAAAACCCTATCTCTCTTCGATAGGTATGGTTAAAAAAGTATATAATTGCTCCTTTTTATAGCAATAAGATAAAATAATAATAGTAGTTTCATCTGAAACTAGCAACCTTGACAATCACTTGTTATCCATGCCATTACCAAATGTGGTATTTACTAATTTAGGCAATCTAACTCATCTATTACATGATGACATGTTTCTTTTATGAATACTTCCTTGAAATTGAATTATTTTGATTTGTGAAATATGGTGTATTGATTTGTTTGCATATTTTAGAATTGGATCTAATCAGATCAGAAGAATGTTGTTATTCATTCTCCCCTTTATTAATATTTCCTTCCGATATAAGAAAGATATTTCTTCATCATTCATTATTTTTCTGCCTTCATATGATTTAGATTTAGTTTATCTAAATAACATAAAGCGTTATCTTTTGGATTTCACCATTATTATAATCTTATAAAAAATTCAATCAGAAAATGGTGGATATTATAGATGTACATTTTCTGGTTGACTTATATACTCTGTTTTGATTGATCCTACCCCTTTATCCGTTTATTGTTTCTTTTTATTTATTGAGCTTCATTTTCGCTTTCTTTTTTTTTTCCCACACACTTACCGACTCACCGACACCGTCGGGTTGAGTATGTTAGTTAGTTAGTTAGTGAAATATGAGACACGTTTAGAGATGGGAGGTATTACGTATATATACATATATCTTGTTCATGAAAGTCCATACTAAGTAGATGACCGGCTCAGATTTTGAAGGCCGTTTGTCAAATCGATGGATTCGGAATCATTCCTGAGTTTCACGGTTACCGAGGATGAGTCAAATAAGTTCCGGGAAAACTAACATGCGCACTCACATCAGTAGACCCTTTTCTTGTTGTTCACAATAGGGGAAAGGGAGGTAGGTTAACGGGAGATGGAATCCAGCTCACTATTGGCATACATGCAATACTTAACCACATACTAGTTCCCATATATATTCCTGATTATCAACCTTTTACCTGGAATATGTGTATTTATATAGTATTGATAGATAATTAAATAATTAAAAAGTCGGTGTATATCTTTAATTTCCTAGCAAAAGAGAACAAACGAGTAAGAAAAAAAAAAGAACGAGAAAAAAGAAAAAAAACAAAAAAAAACGAAAAAAGAGAAATGGGAAATCGGTTTCAAAGGACTTAAGAAGTAGAAGGCGGATGGAAGAAGAGTTTTGCTTTTAATCAACTTGTAGTTATCAATTTTATACCATTACCATCCAATAAACACTCTTGTGCTTACCACCAATTGAATTGAACTGTTAGCTGAAATTAGCTAGCTAAATTCCACAGCTCTATATAGTAGAAGAAGCAAAAGAGAGAAGCAAAAGAAAACATATCAAATATATAGAATTATTCACTTGAAATCAGATTACTAAAAAAAAAATCATGTCAACGGGTACCACTGTCGATAAGGACACACCTCCTCCATACCGTGCTGCCAAAGGTGCACCTAAGCTTTCATACAGACAAAGTTTTTCACAGTGGCTTGAATCTAAACCTTTATCGTACTATGAAGAAAAAGTGTTGTCATATGTACCATTTTTCCCAGAACTGGATAGTAGTAGAAGGGCAAAACTCATCAATACCGTTATTGACAAGAGGGGAAATTATATCCATGAATTTTATATAGAAAATTTGGAAAAGATACCAGAAGATGAAGATCAAGTGAGACATATAGTCATTGTACATGGATATGGAGCTTCATTAGGTTTTTTTTATAAGAATTTTGATGGATTATCACAGATCAAAGGAGTAAAGATTCATGCCATTGATTTGTTAGGGTTTGGATTATCATCTAGACCTAAATTTCCTAAATATGGGGTCAAGACTCTGGAAGATATACACAAGACTGAAGATTTCTTTGTCGATTCATTTGAAGAATGGAGAAAACTACGTAAGATTGATAATTTTGTATTGGTAGGGCATTCATTAGGTGGATATTTGTCGAGTTGTTATACGATGAAACATCAAGAAAAAGTGAGCAAATTAGTTTTAGTCTCACCAGTAGGAGTAGAGAGATCTGATTATTCATTATTGGGGGACAAGGAGAGTTCTAATAAAGTTGATAAACCAGATGCCCATTTGAATGAGGCCGAAGTGGAAGGTCCAGAGGTGACCGATGAACTATATGAAACACAACTGGAGGCAACACTGGATCCATTGACCCCAGTTTCCACCGAGGGGAATGATGTTGATGCCACCATGGGTCAAATTAGAAGAACACGTAATATGCCAACTATTTTGGTCAAACTATGGGAAAGACATACATCACCTTTTAGTATCATTAGAGCCACTGGACCATTTGCACCAAAATTGGTTAGTAATTGGTCATTTTCTCGTTTAGGTGCCTTGAGTAAAGGTGATGAATTGATGAACATGCATAAATATGCTTACAAGACATTTGTTGCCAAGGGATCTGGAGAATTTGCATTGACCCGTCTATTGGCACCTGGGGCATTAGCCAGATTACCATTGTTGGATAGATTACCGGGTAATTTAAAGATACCGTCATTATGGATCTATGGTGATAAAGATTGGATGGATAAACAAGCCGGTAAGGATTGTTGTAATGATATTAATAAGATGACAGGTGAGAAATTACTGAGTTTTAGAGTTGTTGAAAAAAGTGGTCATCATATTTATTTGGATAATCCAACTCAATTTAATAGACTTATTAAGAAATTTATTGGTTGGTCATGAGTGGAAATTTATAGAAGAGTGAAAGAAAATTAACACCAACTGGAGGAGGATAGACTTGTATGCATAGATAGATATATTCATTTAGATATTATAGCGGTATTTGGATAGATGAGAGATGAAAGAGTATATGTATATGGAAAAGCAAAAAAAAAAGTTTCAAAAAAAAAAATAACATACGCAACAAACATTTATATAACAGCCATTGTTTTTTAGTTTCAATATATATATATATATATTATAAACACAAAAATAGAGGTAAATTTCGATAAAGAGATAAATGTACTAATCCTATACCTATGATTAGTTCCTGGTTCATGTATGGATTTGGCAAGGTTATCGTGCGGAGTCTTATTGGCTGAACCCCAGAAAATGCGTTAAAGAGCAACAGTAAGTGATATTGATGTGATACAAGAACCCATTACCTTATTGAAAAATGGACATGAAAATGATTGTATATATACAGAGACTAATGTCTTTTGTCATTATTTATCATTCATCGATTGACATGACATATATGTATATGTATGTGTTCCCCTTTATCTATATTATTATGTAAGGGAATTTAATTGTTCTTAAAAGGGAGAAGAAGAAAAAAATTAAAAATTCTGAAACACAAAAAAAAGTAGCCCCAAATCGCATATTTTATTATTACGATAAGGGAGGGATAGAGGGAGGGATTGATATGAAATGGGTATTATTATCATTATCTATATCATCACCCTTACCATCATACAACCTTGAAAAGAGAGATAGAGAGTTATAGAGGACTGTGACGAGTTTAGACAGCCTTTATGCCAATTTTCACACACCAGGTTATAATTATTTCTGATAAAGTCCAAAAGAGATAGATTGAATCGATAGAGATTAATAGAAAAATAAAAAAAACAAACAAACGAACACACAAACACAGAATGGGTTGTGCAGCGAGTAGGGAAGTTATTGATGAAGATGACCCATATTATGAGAGCAAACGGGCAAACGATGCCATTGACCAAATGTTGACCAAACCTGCCACGGAAAAGAATCAAGTGAAACTTTTACTCTTGGGAACAGGGGAGAGTGGGAAATCCACTGTTTTAAAACAGATGCGATTATTACATCAAAATGGATTCACACATCAGGAGAAATTACAGTATGCCCAAGTGATTTGGGTAGATGCAGTACAGAGTATGAAGATCTTAATTGTCCAAGGTAGGATATTGGGGATCAATTTGGATTGTGATCAACTGGGATCACCTTTGAACGAGTTCAAAAAAATTGTGTTGAAATATGATGCCTTGAGTGATTCAGATACCGGTGTTGCCGGTGGTAGTGGGTTCTTACATGAATATGTAGTTAGGTATTCTCATAATCTGGAAACCAAGAGACATGAATTGAGTACGGGGAAGTTGGCAACACCACCTTGGGATTCTAATAAGAGTAAGAATAATGAGTTAGGAGAGGCTGATGAAGATGAAGATGAAGAAGAATATGATGAAGATGCCAAGGCGACATTGTTGATTGAAGAGACAGTGGAAGGTTTGAATGAGGAGCAACAAATAGGACATGGTTTTAGTGGATTAAACATTGATAAAGGTCGATCCATATCAGTATCTACAACGAAGATGGAGCCACCAACTAAATTAGATGTTGCAGAATCGATTAAACAATTGTGGAAGTATGATAAAGGAATACAAGAATCATTTGCCCGATCCAATGAATTTCATCTCGAAGGTAGTGCTGCATATTATTTCGATAACATTGAGAAGTTTGCACAACTGAATTATGAATGTTCAGATGAAGATATATTAAAAGGTCGAATTAAGACAACTGGGATCAGTGAGACTTCATTTGCCATTGGTGGATCTCGATTCAAAGTATTGGATGCCGGTGGACAGAGATCGGAAAGATCTAAATGGATTCAATGTTTTGAAGGTATAACACTGATCTTGTTTGTGATGGCTATTTCTGAATATGATCAGAAATTATTTGAAGATAAATCGGTTAATAGAATGCTTGAACTGATGCATTTATTCAATCAACTTTGTAATTCACGTTGGTTTTATAAGACTCCATTCATACTATTCATCAACAAGATGGATATATTTGAGAAGAAATTACTTAAATCACCAATCAAAAAATATTTCCCACAATATCAAGGTGCTAATGGTGATTTAGAAGAAGCAACTAGATTTTTTGAAAATTCCTTCAAAAATTTGAATAGAACACCGAAACAGATTTATATCCATAGGACATGTGCCACTGATACTAATAGTATGAGGTTTGTATTGACTGCAGTGACCGATATGGTGATACAACAGAATTTACTGAAAAGTGGTATGATATGATATTATCTATCCATCAATCCATCATCTATCTCTATCTATAAATATATGTTCTAAGTTTTATGTATATGTGTATAATTAAGGATGGTTAGTAGTTTAAAGATAATTTTATTGAAATTATGTTATCAAACCATTCTCCATTGGAAACCCTTAAACTTTATGTAAGGGTAATTAATATAATTATCTATACACTATAGACCAGACAATTCATTCATTTGGTTCTCCAAATACTAATTAATATCCGCATCGCACAGTAAACACCAGAAATGAAAGATAACAGCGCAGCATAAAAAATAAAAAAAAAATAAAAAATAAAAATTATTTTTTATTTTCTCTTAATCAGTCATCTTTATAGAGAGAATCAACCCACCATCATACAATAGTTCATACTGTATATATCAGATAGATAAGTAACTTCTTACCATCACCACCACCACTACCATTCCTTTAAATTTTATATATACACATCAAATCAGGGGAAAAGAACTTGCATATAATTAAAAATCACAAATGTCAAGCCAATACAACACCACCTTTTAAATTCCCTTTTTATTGGAGGGAATATTTGGGATATTATAAAATCGAGAAAAGGATCTTGTTGACTCGATAAGGATTAAACTATCATATCATCACATTCGGAGACATATATATATATATATATATACAGTTGTTCTGTGTCAGATATCATTCATTATAGGTGAGTGCAGTACTACTATTATTATTCTACGAAGGCAAATTCGTGTGCGCTGTTCTAAAAATTGAGTCATCTCATAAAAGGGGGATAGCTAGTTAGATATATCGATAGGATATTTGAGAAGAGTGATTTGATTGATTAATCGATTGATTGATCGATAAAGGGAATTTAACCTATATCAATAAACATAGAAATAACCAACTCGTTACATTTTTATTGTAATATCCATCCATCCATCCATCCATCCATCCATCCATATATTCCATCGTCACTTCATTCTCGTCTCACACACATATATATACATCCCCAAATTAAAAGATTAATCAACAATACGGAAAATGGAGACATTTACAGCGATAAGTCCAATTTCCAATGGTTCATCATCTGTATCGCCATCAGCACATTCAACAATCACATGTGATAAAGATGACTTTTTGTCTTCTTTCACCACATTAGGCGATGATGAGTCAAATTCAACAACAACACCAACATCATCATCTTTATCATTAGATGATGATAAAATATGGGAGAAACAAAAAGATCTTAATGATGATGATAAAGTAGGGGAGAAACAAAAAGATCAAAGGATAACGATGATAACTCCACCAATGTCACAAAAAAACCAGCAGGATATCAAGACACCATTGAATTATGATGGTAAAATGATTTCAAGAAATGAATTTGTCGATTCATTGATCTCTGCTGCTTCAATTTTATTAGAATTAATTTGGCCTAAAAATTTTGATGGAGTACAGATCAAATGGTTTTTAAAAGAAACTTTACGACGTTCTAGATCTTCCTATTGTATTTTACAAATGTCATTATATTATATTTATAAATTACAACCAAAAATTCACATGTCCAATAATTCAATTGTTTTTCAATGTCCCAAGAGATGTTTCTTAACATGTTTGATATTGGCATCGAAATTTTTACAAGATCGGAATTATTCGATGAAAACATGGTCTAAAATTTGTGGATTACCCTTGAAAGAATTAACAATGATGGAATTTCATGTATTGAAGGCTATTGATTATAATTTGAATTTAAATACCCAATTATACTTGCAATGGTCAAAACTTTTATTGGTCTGTACTTATGTCAATAACACCACCATAACAACAACAACAACAACAAACAATGTTAAAGAATCAAATGCAAGTGATGATGAATATAAGCTAGATTTAGCGACGACTCTGTTAGACTTGAAAAAGCAACGGTTGGCGCAAATTTTTGCTCGATTCAATCAAAAGATGCTGATTCAAAACATGACAACAATGACTAATGCAACTAGTCACCCTGATGTTTTTGTTGTTGTAAGTGATGTTATAATTGATAATGAGGAAGATCATGGTAAGGTACCATTGAAGAGGAAACTTGAAGTGGGAAAGAATTGTTATAATGATGGTTTGAAAAGAGTTAAAGTTTAATTAATGGGATGGGATACATAACATTAAGAGATATATGTATTATGCTATTTGCAATGCTCATGCTTTTTTTTTTTTTTTTTTTTTTTTGGATTAAATTTAAAGGTATTCATTCTCGTTTGTTGGCTTCTAGTTACTTAGTTAGTTTAGTTTTTTGTTTGGTAGCGATTTTGCTTACTTTTGGTGTTGTCATTGTTGTTGTTGTTGGTTTTGTTTTTTCATTTACATAATATATATATATTTTTCATAAATTGATTGAAGTACATTAAATCTATATACAAATACTTGATTAACTTGATACCTTTTTTCTCATTTAAGTATGAGGAAAGCTCTATGGGCAACACATGATTTATGAAGACTATTTCTCTTTTCGAAATCCGAACTCTTTCCATCCCAAACGCTCAAGATTTCTTCACTCAACCTAACTGCATAATCATTACTAGCTCTTCTTGCACATCCATCCACAATCCATTTGATGGCAATTCTCTCTCTTTGTCTTCTAGATAATGGTACTGGGGTTGTTACATTTTTGGCGAATCCTGTTTTCACAGTTACCGTTTTCATTATTGGAGCCAATTTTTCCACTGAATCTTTGAAAACTTTAACCGGATCCAATTTGGTTTGTAAATAGACCAAGTGGAACAGCTCACCGATGATCTTTCTCGTTCTCAGTTTCTTACCATCTTTCATTATGATGTTTGTCAATCTCTCCACTGTTGGATCGATAATTGTTGGTAAAGGTTTGCCCTTGATTTCATTATACTGGGCAATTTGTTCCTCATTCGGCTTGTAATAATCCAAGATATCGAATTTCTTGTGTACAACATGTCTTCTTGTCTGATTTTTAGGATCGTTTTTGAAATCTCTCAATGCACCAATCCATTTATCCAATTTTTCATCGTTAGAAAGTTGTTGATGCTTTAAATCTGCATCGGAGAATAAATTGTTAGCGCTAGTTGAAGATGACTGTAACCTGAGTTGTATGGTTGGTGTGATGCCTCGTATCAGAGACGTGAGTGTGATGACTGGCCTTATATAAGGTGATACTTTAAACATTAACATTCTTATCTTGTCCTGTCTTTGATAATAATAATAGTAGTAGTAGATGTCTTTTTTTAATAGTTTGTTGGTTTCTTCTTTTTAAAAAAAAAAAAAAAATTTGTCTTGCTGTTTTAAGGCGTATTGATGTTGTGTACACGTCTCTTTTTTTTTTTTTTTTTTTTAATTTGAAAATAAAACATAAACACATATGGATAGAGATAGAGATAGAATAACACAGAAGCAAGAGGGGGGGGCAAGGATGATAGAGATGATGACAGTATCAGATATAGACCCTGTATTGGAAACTTCTCTAAAGAAGACTTTACTCACAAGACAATTCAACGATGACTGGCAACAACTCGTACCCAAGATACAACTGCGATTAAAACAAATCATATCAATTCATTATCAAGACTATCAAGATTACCAAACCACTGATCATATAGTAAATATCAATACCAATGTCAGAGAGATCAAACCAGATGAGCAAGATTTAGACTCAATTCTTTCTGGTATAGACAAGTTGATCGTTGAAAGGTTTAAAACGAGTCCACCATTCACCATATTGCGTATTTGTGAATTGTTATTGTTTGATCTGTTCCCAGTGGGAAAAATATCGACAAAGTTGATGTATGAGAATAATCCAGTCAAGTTTTTAAGAGCATTGTGGTTATCTTTCAATGTGGTGACCACATTGGATGAATTTGATAAACGGAACATACTTCATTATCAATCAACAACGAAAAATATTATTAATAATAGTAATCAAAATGGTGGTGATGATGATAATGGTAAAGAAATTAATGGGAGTGAGGTGAAGATACTACCGATACAGACTGAAAGAGGTGGTGAACCAACAACGATGGTGATGACACAAATACCCTGGATCAATGATGTGGATGATGATGACGATGACGACGATGACGATGATGATTATGAAGAAGAAGAAGAAGATGATTATATCGATGGTGAGGAAAATAGTGGTAGTGATGACAGTGATGCCACGGATAACGATAATGAAGCAACACATGAGCCGTCGTCAGTGGTGGCGGCAGTTGTCGATAATACTTCTGGAGTTGATGAGATGGGGAAAGTAATCATGGCAACAACTTCTTCTTCTTCTTCTTCTTCTTCTGCAAAAGTATTGAAAACAGAGGAGGAACAAGAAGTTAATAATGGTAAAGAGAGAAGAAATCCACATATGGAAAAATTGATCGATTCAGATATAGATAATGGTACTGGTGAAGTGAGGAATAACATTGTTTCATCACCAAAGACTAAACGACAACAACAGATGGATTCACCAAACATTAAGAGACATAAGAGTGAGTTGAATATAAGAGGGAGTGTCAATAGAACATTGGATTTAGAAGTTGAATTCGAAGATGGTGGTGAAGAGGAGGAGAATAATAGTGGTGATGTTTCAATGAATTCAGTTGGTGATGATGATGATAATAATAATAATAATAATAATGAGCTTTTGCCGCTGGTGCTGCGGGAAGTGGCGGTTGAGGTTGTTGTTGGTGAAGGTTTGAGTGTTGATGTTTCAATTGATGATGATAATGGCGATGATGATGAGAATAAGCGGGATACATCGAGGGAAGATATCAAGATGCAGGATACGGTATTGGAGAAGGATAAACCAGATGAGAAAATCACTATTAATACAATATCTGGTGATAGAGATATTGGTTCGAATAAGAGTGATTCTAAAATTACAACGCTGGTAAAGGTGGAAGAGGAGAAGAACGTTTCGAAATAGTTATATTGAATCGAAAGATTGTACATTATAAATATATATATATATACTGGATTGATTCAAATTCAATCCGATAATTTAATGAGTCATATGTATATTTTTAGTTTTCATGATTTATTTATAATATTGATAAACATAGGATGAGATTTATGAGTATACATATGTCAACATTAGGTATAGGAATTGATATGTTGATTTGAAAATTACACAACTCTTTTCGGATGGGCCCGCCTTATCATACGTAAGGGTTTTTATTTATCAGTAATGATAATATGATGAATAAATAGCCTTCTTATAGATTTAAGAGTTGAATCAAGTAATAAATTGAATGATAAAATTTACGATTCAAAGGGTTTAGTATTTCTTTTACTTTAAATTTTGATATGATGATAAGAAAAAAGGAATATATACAATAATATAAAGTTGAATGAATATGAATATAAATTTATGGAGATTATTCAACAATTAGTTAAAGTGATTTCAATGAATAAATTGCTTCAAAGTTTGGTGGTTTATTGTAAATGTTGGGGGGTGGGTGGTGGGTGTTCTTTTAATTTATTATATTATATTTTATTTTATTTATTTTCGTTTTGTTTGCTATTTTAATGTTATTATTATATTTAATCTACCATCTCAACATGGACATTTCATTTCTTACTCTGTTGTAATCGAACAAAGCCTCGATTTGACCAGTACCAGAAATAGCAATATCTTGATCCCATAATGAATCACTAGCCCATGATTTGATATCTTTAACTGAAATCTTGTTAATCTTGTTTAAAATTTCCTCAGTAGATGGTTTATAACCAGCAATTAATGCATCTTGTGCAAGAGAATCAGCATGAACGACAGAGTTATCCAAAAGGGATAAAACTTTCATCTTCGAACTAGCCTTGGCTCTTTCTACTTCTGGTTCGGTGACAGATATTGATAATCTGTTCCATTCTTTCAATGTGAAATGAATCATATCATCAAAGTTCATAATGTTATCGGATTCAGTGTAGAAACCCCATAAACCATTATCAGAATAAGAATTACTGAAATGGGTGTATGTGTTTGCCAAATGATATTTATCAACAATTGATGATAATTTTGAACCCAAGAATTTTGAATAAATACCATGTCTCAAATAATCACCATTAACTTCAGAAGCAACTTTGGCAACCCAATAGTTTGGTGAATTAAGAGCTTCACCTTGAACTGCAACGGATACATATGCCTTTGGTAAAGTATCATCTCTGAATCTAACTTCAGAACCCAAGAATGATGATGGTTTAGTGGTTGGTTTGACACCTGATGCTAATTCCAATTTGTTGGCCAATTCAACCAATTCTTCATGTTTGATGTCACCTGAACCGACAATAGCGACATTGGAAGCAAGAAAATTTCTTTCATAAAATTGAGTTAAATCCATTGGTTCTAAACTAGAAACGGTATCAGCTTTACCATGTACAGGTAAAGCCAATGATGTACCTTGGAATGCAGTTGAATGTAAATGTTCCAAAACGGTTTGTTCTGGAACAGATTCAATGGCCTCAGCGAGTTGACCAGCTAAAGTTGCTTGTTCTTTAACTAAAGCGGCATCGTTTAATGAACTTGATGAGTTTTTCAAAGTTGAAGATAAAGTTTCAAAAGCTGATTTCAAATTACCTGAAGCAAATTCAGTGTTTAAACCAGTGATTTCTCTTGCATTTGATGAAGTAAGGGAGACACCATTTTCATAAGCTGATTTCTTACCATTGGCAATCAATACTTTTGAAGTCAATAAAGAGACACCTGAATTGTATGGATTTTCAGCTCTGGAACCGGCTTGGACGTATAAACCAACAGAATTGGATTTGGCAACTGGGTTGGATTCGGAGACAACGACTAAGCCGTTTTTCAAAGTGGTGAATTGGGCACTTCTCTTGGCAGTGGAGGAGAGAAAACGACGACCGAGCATTGTTAGGGGATGTGTATGTGGATGAGGTATTGATTGGTAGATAGATGATGATATGGATTAGATATTTTTTAAAAACAAGTTTTTGTCTAAGAGAATAATTTTTTATTCGTAGACAGAGAAAAACGTAAAAAAACAATAAAATAACCAACTGAGCAAAATGGTATTTGGCCAATGAAAATTCGCTTTTTTCAAATTGTTTAAAGAGAGAAGAAGTTAAATGTGCGCGCGGTGTAAATTTGGTGGATGACTACACGACACTATTGACCTGTGCTTGTAGACTACCCGATAGAGTAAATTCCTGTATATGGGCATAAATAGTTTTAGCTACATGCACTACCATTGTTTCTGTCAAATATTTTTCTTTTTTCTTCTCTTCATCACCCCGTGTCAATAAGAACAAGGAATAAAATGAAATATTGAAAGAAAGAGAATGGGTTTTTTAATAGACGCTGATAGATTGATAGATAGATACATATATATATATACAAGATGAAAAGATTTGCAGGTATCACATCTAGATTACCATCTTCCTATATAAACACGAGGGTCATCAGGGACAACTTCAAGAGAGAACAGTTTGCCCAGAATGAGGTCACCACAAGAGCTTTGAAATTCATTGCTAGAAATACAGCATTACCAGCCAAGGCTAGATTAGAGGCACAATTACAATTGACTAATATGCCACATTATACGAGATATACTCAGATTAAAAATAGATGTGTCGATTCAGGTAGAGGTAAAGGTACCTTGAGAGATTTTAGACTTTGTAGAGTGAGTTTTAACTGTTATTCTTTTTTATTTTTTGTGGTTCAATCGAGTTGATTATTATGAGATTATAATTTTTATACTAACCGAGATCGTCTTTATTACGATAAATCAGTACCAATTTAGAATGCAAGCATTGGAAGGTATGTTACCTGGGGTGAAGAAAGGTATATGGTGAACAATCAAGAAGAGGGGGGGATAAATGTTAATAATAATAATAATAATAATAGAGAGAGACAGAAAGAGAGAAAGAAAGAAATTATATGTGTGTCTGACTTTTTATCTTATTGGCTTGAATTTAATCTCAGAGGATATGAGATTAAATGGGTATGATGATTTAGAATGCATACATGGATACAAGTTGGCTAAAACCCTGTATATATGATATAATATGATATATGTTTGAAAATATCTATGAATACTAATGTTGTATTTGATTTAAGTCCATTTTTGATCTGTTTTGATAGTTTAAAACGAATTACAAGTATCTTCAAGTAAATAATTCGATAGTTGTCTAACCATATAATCTCTACATAGAACTTGATTTCCTCTATATCTATATCATAACTTCATGCATGTATGTATTATACAAATTGCCCAAAATGAGAAAACACACCAAAAAACAAAAAATATCTAAAAAATTAAAAAAAACAAGATCAAAACAAAAATTATGCAAAAGCACAAGAAGACAATAGTACCCGTTTTATTCATCCTTTTCAAACACTTGTTAACCAACTGATATATGAAGTCATCTTTTCACCCATCCACTTAGCATAGCTATCAATTACGACATACAATTCGCTATATCTCATTTTGAGATTTTAGAACTGAGCTTTTTTTTTTTTAATTGCCTCAATTGCAAACCAAATAATTAAAGTGCATCAATATACTTTGATTCCCTTTTATCCATTGATCACTTCAAACTCTTGTTCAATAATTCATAAAGGTTGAAGACTATATACAATTTATGATAGATATAAACTGGAAACTACCAAGCAAATTTTCATATAATTTTGAATGAACAATAGATATTAATAATGTCTGGTTTAACTGCAAGGCGCAAGGACACCATCACCACCTCAACTCATACCCCACCGGCTCCCGATGAAGATTTGAAATTCATCAAGGAAATAATCAAACTGAACAAAGGTTTCAGAGTCTCGAGAAAACAGACAAAGATGTCACAAGTTGCGTGTCTAATTGATTTCTTGAAAAAATCAGAGATCCCCAATGTTGGTAATAAATTTTTGTTTAAAAAAGTAACTGATTGTGAAGAATGGGCTAGATTGTTGGATGATAGTGAACCAGCTGAGATATTGACAAATTCTCATGATAAGAAATCTGATGATGAGGAAATTGGGTCCGCTATGGTTGTGCCACACGAGGATAAATTTTTCGATGAAGATGAAAAACCAATCAAGTTGTGGGTCATGGCTGGATTACATTCTAAACCAAAACATTCCCACTCCAAAAAGGAAAAATTCAAGTTCCCATTACCATTAGGCGCAGGATTACGAAGACTTAATTCACAAGAGGATTTCCAATTACCTTGGAATATATATTGCCCATCCAATGGAGAACGAAAAGTGTTGAGATGGAAATCTTTAAAGAAAAATGTATGGCATGATCCAAAACAACATATGAAAATTGTCAAGGCATTGAAGGCTAAGGATAATGGCACATGTGATTGTAATGGAGATTCTTGTGGTGAAAGTTGTTTCAACAGAATGTTTCAATTGGAATGTGACTCGTCAAATTGTAGTATAGGGCCGGGGAAGGATTGTGGGAATAGGAATTTCACCAATTTGAGTAAAAAACTTGTAGCCAATAGTCGTTTTGCCAATGGTGTTGAAGTTGTCTCTGCGGGGAATAAAGGGAATGGACTTCGGTCAATAAGGCTGTATGAACCACATAGTTTGATTATTGAATACACAGGGGAAGTGATTGATCAAGAAGAAGTTGAACGAAGACTTAATGAAGAATTTGGCGGTTATAAACATCATTACTATTTCCTCAGTCTTGGCCAAGGTTTATCAATTGACGGAGGTACCAAGGGTTCCGTAGCACGATTTGCCAATCATTCATGTGAACCCAATGCAGAGATGCAAAAATGGATTGTCAATGGAGAACCACGTATAGGATTGTTTGCCGGCCCTAGAGGTATAAATCCAAGTGAAGAGATCACATACCATTATAATTTCGAATGGTTCCCTGATGCAGATCCACAACCATGTTATTGTGGTGCCGCCAAATGCTCAGGATTCATAGGAAAGAGGAATTCCTCCTCGTCGAACAATCAAAGTGTTTCTCCAACACCTTCAAGACAAGGATCTCCAATAAAGATGAAACTGTTGACTTATTCCAAACAGAATATTAATAATAATAATAATACTAATAATAATAATCAGCATGAGTCAAATATGAATAACAAAAACTCGAAAGAGTTGAATTTTATGCTGAATGAGAAAAATACTAATATTAATAAATATGGTAAGAACACTACAGAGGATAATCCATATGATCGGAAACTCCTGACGAATTCATCCCGTTTGAGAAGACATGCAGATGATGATATATCTTATTTAGACATTGTCGCGTCGTTACCACCACATGTTCAAAGACAATTATCTATAAATATGGCCCCACCCGGTAAGGAAATTGATGAAGATGCTATAGGATTGGCCCAATTGGCGGCAAATGCTGCATTGATACATGGTGATAAGGATCTATCTAGACCGAGGACAAGACATGCAGAGTGTGAGTCGGCGATAGATGCTGGAATTCCACTGAAATATTTGAAAAAAATAAATTTTTCCAGAGAATCTCCATCATCATCATCTTCTTCGTCATCGTTGATGCCACCGACATCATCAATGAATGTTTCATCATCGACACTGTTGGTTACACAGCAACAACTGCATAAGAGGACAAGTTCATCTAATAAAGTCAAATTGGAGTCAGCCTCAAAGAGGAAATTATCGAAATCACCCAAAAAGACCCCAAAATCTAGTTTAAAATCGAATTCCAAGGTAGTGAAAGCAACATCAACAACTGGTTCAAACAAAGTATCATCTTCTTTGTTTATTGAGCTGCTGGGCTCTAAGAATGGTTCAAAGTTGAAAAATTCAAGTAGTTCTAAAGTACTTATCAAGAAATCACCAAAATCACCTCGAGTTAACAATGTATTCTCAAAAAATATTCTAGGGAGTCTTAACAAGTTGGATATTGTCAAGTCAGTGGATGATGAAATTGATGAAGATTCTTTGCCACAGGAACGGGATAAAATATCAGAGTCTTATAATTGTCCGAATAAGACTCTTCCAACTCGTCAATTAAATGATTATGAAATCAAATTGGGTTCATCGAAGTATATCAAACTGTTGAAAAACTTGCTGATTGATGATGAGGTGCCTCTGATCATGGAGAGAACTCCAAGAAGGGTAGTGGTTTCAAGGGCCTCGAGTCCAATACCCGATTCAATTCTCAAGAAGAAGCAAAAGAAAGCGAATAATAAGAAGGAGAATAATTTGTCATCCAAGGCTTTGAATTCAGTTGAACAACTGAGTAGTAGGAATCCGTTAGTTCAAATTAACCATGATGAGTGGGATATGCAATTAGAGACAACAACACCATCACCACCGGACACGATGACGAAAAAACTTCCAAGACATTTATCTCAATTAATGATCGATGATAAGATCCCAACAGTATTTGAAAGAAGCCCACGGACACTATCCAGATTGTCTGTTGATAAGCATAGGAATCTGGAGAATAATAATAATGATATGACAATAAATGGTTATCATCTGCCATCATATCTTTTACCCCCTGCACCTCCACCTGCTTCTGTTGCGATGAGTAAAAAAATGTATGAATCGTTACCCTCGACAAAGAGAAGAAAGATGAGACAACAGCTGTTTCTCATGAATTCGGCAATGCCTCCATCTATTGATTCCTTTGATATTTTAAACATGCCAAGAATCAAAAAGTTTGGTAAGGCTACAACGACGGCCACAACTACAACTACAACAACAACAACAACAACATCGTCGTCGTCATCTCGACAATATACTCCAATGTCACCTGAAATGATTAAGTTATCCGAATCCCATTACTCATTGAAAAAGTATAGAGAAACACCGGAAGGTGATCGTGATGGTGATGATTATTACGATGATGGGGCAGATCCAGAACTTCCAGATTGGTTACCCTTGATAACTGCACCTGCCAATGGGAAGGGCAAGTATAGCAAGGATACTAGTATCATGACGAAGAGGATGGACAGTAATAAGAGTAAGAAGAATAAAAAAAACAAGAAGTCAAATCCTGGTATGATGCATGTTTCAACAGTGAAGAAGAATGATCATTCAGTTGTTGCCAATGATGAAATTGATTCATCGTATTCAACTCCAAGTACAACTACAAACTTGAACTATACTTCATCGTATTTGGCAATTGTGACTCATGATGATGATAGTAATGATGCTTTAGATATAGATGAAAATACTACGAAGACGATGAAAGAAAAGATTTCCACCACACCAAGTCTGATGATGGAACTGTCCATGTATGAAATTGATATGCCATTAGATCCTAGAAAGAGGAGAAAGAAAAATCGGGTTGGTAATGATGATCTGCTTGGTAAATTATCTTCTGCATTCTCACCGGAGATGATTTTGAATACATCACCTGAGGAAAATTCTTATATGATGGCATTGCATAATGATGGCGCTGTTGATAAGAATAGTAATTTAACCACGAATCCTGATGGTGATGATATTTCGGAGAATGGGAACAGAGTTTTCAGGTCATCATCTGAGATTGTCTCTACTCTGGTGGTGGATCCAAGTGATATACTCAAGACATCTTCAAAACTGGTTGATGATAAAGACAATAATAAAGACGATAATAATAATGATTTTAATAATAATGATGTTGCTGATGATGTACTGCTGGTACTGCTGCTGCTGTTACTGCTGCTTCCAAAAACTCCAAAGAAAAGAAAGAGAAGGTTCACGAGTGTTCCATTTACTTCTTTGTAATATATGTATCTATATCTATAAAGGGTTTACTATAAGCGAAAGGAAATGAATGTATTATGCAATTTTAAATATTTCTTCTCATTGTAGAGAACTTTTGCACATATCATCTTTGTAAACTCTGATAGTTCACATTAGGCCTTTGTGCCCAATGCTACTGAATGTCTCGAGTAACGATTTCCTAGTACTATAGTTACAGAGGAAGTCTGGAGTGTAAAGGAAGACGATAAAAGTATATTCATGGCGATATCATTATCCAGCAATCTAACAAAGACTTAGATAGTCCACATAAACAACAATAAATTAATTTGGTTTTTTTATTCTAGGATTACAAGATATCTAGTGATGATGAAGGCGTTAGAATACTGGCATAATTTTGTTAAATTTTACTTACTCCGTTTGAGAAACCATTTCCCATTGAGTTCGGTTATGGAATTTAGGGATAAAATGAATGCTATTTGGATTTCAGTTTGGATTCTGCGGTGATGTTAGTTTTGATTCAATTCCATGTTTGATAATCAATCTTTTTCAGTGAAATTATATGTTTATTCGACAGTAAGCTATAAATGTCAAACATCTTGCAGAATTCTTGACTCAATTAAACATTTTTGTATCTATTTAGCCACGTATATATATATTTATGTATATTCTGTATTGCTGAAATTACTTGTTCCTAACATCTTTAACATGATGGTTTTGATATATGTGATTTCTTTTGTGCGTGTGAATAATCTTTTTTTCCAAATGACAAACGAAAAATTTTGTAGATCTAATCTGATAGAAAGTGTTTATCTATCTATCCTATACATAAAAATATTGCAAATAGGGTAGTGATAATGTTCCCATTCAGAATCACCACCATGACACCACGCACAGTGGCCAGAAACATCCCATCAATGAGGGTCTTCAATATCAATAGCCCGAGATACCTTTCACTCAAGATGCCATCACTTAGACTTAAACCAGATTTATCCAAGTATAAGTTGAAACCACAACCGGCAGGCTACATTGTTGGAACGGTGAACGATGCCTATGTGCCACCACCACCTCAATATAGTCATGGTTCATACCATTGGACATTTGAAAAAATTACAACTTTGGCCATGGTACCATTGGTGATAACTCCATTTGTTGTTGGAACACCATTCCCCTTATTGGATGCAATTTTCAGTACATTGTTATTATTCCATTGTAAAGCAGGTTTCGAGAGTTGTATTATTGATTATATACCGGAAAGAGTATATGGAGTGTGGCATAAGATTGCAATGAGATTGTTGACCGCCGGCAGTTGGATGTCATTATATGGTATTTTCCTCTTGGAGACACAGGATAATGGGCTATTTGAGTTGTTGAGTAAGTTTTATGCAGCATGAAAGAGATAGCAAGACAGATCCATGTGTATATATGTATATATATATATTTAAAGAAGCTTTAAGTACATTGGTGAGATTTCGCCAATTTTTTGTACATATCAATTCCAGAAGTTATATCTGAAAAATTTTGAATCTTTTTTAAAAGAGCAGTCTTTATTCTCATTAAATCATCACTTTAACATTGAGTACTACATACGACACTGAAAATACTCTCGTAATCAATCTTTCATATCACAATGTGTAGAGATTATGTATCTGGCATTTGATAATAGATCCTCAGTATTCTACTACACCCATCAGACATCAAATTTCTGTCCAAAATATTTCCCGAGAAATATCAAACTACCAATATAGTCTCACATTTGAATAGTTCAAAATATTCATCAATTTTTTTTTGCTTTTGCTGGAATGTCTGCTCTCTTCAGTGACATGCAAGCATTGGCAAAATACAAAATTATAGACGCCAATGGATCTTCAATTGGTTTCTTTGATTTAATAACGAGAAACCTGTCTTGGATGAATATATTAATTTTTCATTATTGGTATGTCAATATTGACTAGGAATCTAACACTAACACCATGCTGCACATATAATGACCAAAAAAAATATGGGGTATAGAGGTCGTGCACAATATTACATAAAACCGAAAATTTTGTCATTTTTTTTTTTCTCTCTGTTTCTTTCTCGGGCTAAAGACAGAAAAGAGAGAAAGAGATTTGTCAACTGTTTAGACAGAGAGAGGCAGGTATTAACATTGATAGGAAGAAGCTGTGATTAGCAATGACAGAAGTACAGAAAGAGCCAGTAGTTGAGGAACAACAAGAAGAACCACCAAAGGTGGAATCATCAGGCGAGACTGTAAGCACAGAAAAGTTCGAGAAACCCAAAATTAAAGAAGAAGAAATCAATTACGATATCGTGGAGCAGCCCAAATATACAGCGACAAGGGCCTTGTTTGTTGGTAATTTGACATCAACTTTTGAAAATTCAGAGCTACAAAACATGTTGGAACATAATGTGAAGGATTCGGGTTGCACAATAGAGAGGGCCTGGTTGAATCAAAAGAGAACACATTCGATAGTGGTGGTTTCTGAAATTGATGGGGCAAAGATGTTGAGAGATAAGCTTAATGGGAAGCTTTTCCCCAATATTGAAACAGGAGAAGAACAAAAAGAGCATAACAATACAGAAATGACAGACCAGAAGGAGGAAAATGGAGAAAAAATACTACAGAAACCTTTGTTCATTGATTTCATTCCGGTAAAAGTTGTACAAACATGGATTGATCAAGAAGATGATGGACCACCAGATGCAATTTGGAAAATCGAATACGAGAAAATCAGAGACTTGGTAATTGCCCAACATAGGATGATTAACTACACTAATGTGGAACATAAATCACGTAAATTTTTTGATGACAAGAGATCAAGAGATTATAGAAGATATAACAACGGATATCATGACAGAGGTTATAAAAGCGATAGAGGAAGATATTACCGTTCTAGAGAAGGTGAGTCCAGAAGATCATATCCTGGTGCAGATTACTATAACAGCAGGTCACACGAGGGAAAGATACCACTGTACTCTTCGTCCTATGTTCCTCGTGAGCCAAGTAGTGATTTCAGAGGAAGATCATATGATCGTTATTACGACAGAGGTGGTCCTTATAGATCATCATCAAGAAGAATGGATTCCTATTCTAGTGGTGGATATAGTGGAAGAAGTGGGGATAGGTACTATGATGGTGGTTATAACTCTGGAGGAAGTTATAGAGGTCGGAGAGGCGATTATGGTAGTAGTAGAGGAGATTATGGTGGTAGATATTCTTCAAGAGGAAGAAATGGATATCAACAGGACAGACAAGGTGGTCATGGTGCAGTTGATAAGGAAATGCAAAGTCTGCTGCTGCTGTCTGCGAGAACAGGGCTGAATAATTATAATGCAGATGATCGTGATAGGTCCAGGTCACCAGTGAGGCCAAGTGATATGGAGTGGGATCTCGAGGGAGATAATTGATAGAAATTGAATAAAGCTTTTTAGTGTGATGATTTAAATTTACAAAAGCATGATTATTATGTTTCTATGGAAATTGTCTTATATCTATTGAAATGAGTAGGAGGATTCTTTTACAATAAAAAAGATAAAAGATATCATAATGCATATAAAATTAACGAAAAATAATAAATAAAAAATCAATTACATGTACAAGACATCCTTGACAAATATCCAATATACTGCAAACACAGTAACTGAAAGAATCAAAACATGTTTAATGGCCAATGACCAATTAAATCTGGAATGATTTTTCTTTCTATTCACATTCTCTGTAAAATTTGTTGTATGATAGGTATAGCTTCCTCTTAGATCATCAGCGGCAAAGAAATCAATCTCCTGTTCATCAGAATTTTCCAAATAAGATGACAACCTCGCATATGAAACTGGGGCCTCTTTAGTGTACAAATTTCCATGTCTAATTGTTCCAAGGGACATGGACCCACTTCTCATGAGTACTGCTAATATCAAACTTACAACGGTGGCAAATGCTAGTGAACAATAAATGACCACTTCATTATACGGTTTCGGTAGATAACAAATGTTGTACAGGTATTTTTTCCCACTTTCGATTGGGTTTTCGTACAAAGACAACAATTGTACTGCTGGCTTTTTAATCCCCATAGCCATTGAAATTGACTTAACGGTGATTTCAACAACTTCTATTTCATTATTTGAATCATCTTGATAAGTATGTACATATTCACAATAGTCATGATCATCACCACTGAATATCAAATCCGGTTTCAATTTCACCAACAAATCATGGGATAAAGATTCAGATAACATGGTTTGATATTGAAAACCCTTGTCGACAGGAAATTTCGCAGATTCTCTAAATGACCCGCATTTCGTAGGATCCAGTTTCCAAAGTGGTACATGTGTGAATAAAATTCTTGGATTGATTTTCTCCTCTGAAGCGATTTTTTCCACGAATTCAGCTGGTGGTCCATGAATTGAATCGTTTATCGTGTTTGATAATGATAAGGTGTCTAATAAGATCAAATCATGAGAATTTTTTTCAACAACAACATTAGTCAGTCCAAAATTCTTGTGGAACCTTTCAAGGGCCTCTTCACTGACACCATTTTCCCATCCAATATCATGATTTCCGGGAAGATTTGTTATTGGTGTATCACCAAATATAAATTTGAATTTACTCAATTCTCTTTGGTAATGGTCCTTGGTGCTTCCCTGTGCAACACCTTCAAAATCAAGTCTTCCATTATCGAGATAATCTCCAAGGAATACCACTGATTTAGGTTTCAATACTTCCAATAACACGAGGTAATTCTTGTACAAGTAGTTATTAGTGACATGTTGAGCCAATCTGAGTAATGGGCCAGGTCTTCCAGGGTAAGTATGCTCATCGATCAATTGTGGATCAGCAACCAATAATAAATCATAACCCTTATCTCGTGGCCATTGACATCTTTTGCTCGTTTGTCTAGGCACGATTCTCTCATTATACAAAATCAGTAGTACCCAGACATTGAAAATGACGAACAAATGAAGACTTCGGAACTTGTTTATAGAGATCTTCATTCCTATACTTGAAGATTGCAAATGGTTATAATATTATTGTGTATTTTTGTATATTTTTGCGAAATTTTTCTTTCTTCTTCTCTTTTATGCTATACGATGATATGGCATGATATCTATATATTGTCTCGTTTACTCTATCTAAAGACAATAAGTACAGAGAGATAAGAAGAACCACTTTTATAACATAGATCTGAAAGAAGACGTATAAGGCAATGTTGGAATGGAACAGCAATGTTTTCATTGCAGTGTTTCTTGTCGTCATAACCACATGTGTCGTATACGACATGATATACCTCGAGAACAAGAAAGATGTCCATGAATTGGCGTTGAAAGAGCAGTCATCTATATCGGGTACAAGGAAAATAGGGGAAACTGCCATTTATAGATCTTTGGATGTCATGCATGGTTTGCCATTGACAGTTGGATTACAAGTTAGATACGATAGTTATAAAATTCGTAATGGGAATTTAAAAGATGTTTGGACAATTGCCATGCAGAATAAAGATCATAAAATCACCATTTTGGAAGGTGATAAATTTGAATCAAAGAGTTTTAGAGAATTGAATGATAATTTCTACAAAATTTCAACAGAGATCAATAAGATTGACCAGGGGAAAAAAATTGCCATTTACTCGCCATTGGATAATTTTAAAGGTTTGACTGTTTTATTGAGTGCCTTTTTCTATACAAATCACACGATTCAAACTTTTACCAAATTGCCCAAATTGAAAAACGATGATATTGAATTGATATTCTGCTACAATAAAGATGTGTCAAGCTTTGTTGATTTGGGATACACTAATTTTGTTCTCTTAGATCATGGTGAAGATGACAAGCAGTATATGACATACGAGAAAATTTTATTCCAAAACCCTGGTTTGATTGATCCTTCTCAGTTCCAGTACAAGTTCCAGAAAGAGGATGATTTGCAAACGGTTTTAGTCGACACTGTAAATTTCAAAGAATTCGAGTACACACAGATCAATTTTGTCTCGTCAATTGCTTCCCAATTGAGATCGTTGCCGATGGAGCACCTGTGGCAAAAAGAAGATCGGTTGATGGTTGAGATTGCCGATAGTATACCTTCCTCAGCTAGTACGCTGTTGTTGAATCAAAATTTCTTAGTCAAGTTCTTGAGTGGATTGGTTTCCGGGTTGAAAGAGATCATTGCTGTACCAACAAAAAATTTCAACTTGGCAATGATCAAGGAGATTCAACCTTCCATAATGGTTGTATCTGAATCGAATTTGGGTAAGAATATAGCTATCGAAATTTCCCAACAAATCGAAAATCTCAATGTGTGGCAAAGACTACGATTAAATCTTTCCTCTAATTGGTTTTCCCGAGGAATCTACAATGATTTGTTTAGCCATCCAATGATATCTAAATTGAAAATTGTTTACTCTGAAATATACTCACAGGCACAGCTATCATCACTGCTGGTGAATTACCTACAAGTGGTTTTCTCATCAAGGTTGGTGACTGAAAGGTTCAAGATGCCTCTGCTTGGTCCACTTATGAAGACAAATTTTTATGATTATAGATTATTGGCCAGTGACACTGCAGAAAGTCAAAAGTTAGTTGTTAAGAAATTGGGAGTTCCTGCAAATTGTTTAGAATTTAAAATTAGAGATTACAATCAATTAAAGGCTGAATCTTTGGAAGGTGAATTGGTATGTAGAGGATTCAATATCGGTAAAGCTATAGAGCAAAGAGTTGAGAAAGATATGGCTGAGTCGGACCAAGAAGGTTGGATGGGTCTTGGAATTACTGGGAAATGGGGAGACGATGGGTGTTTTTATGAGTATTTGTTTTAATATGATGATTAAACGGGATTTAAAACTAAAAAAACGAAAAGTATATGAGAGAGTATATATGCTGATTTATGAAACATTGGAAAATTTGATGGAATATGAGAGCTCACTGTAATCATGAGAAGTGGCTCTATTACCATTGAAATACTTCCCCTTGGCAAAATCTGCTGTACATTTATTTTTAGCCTCAATGGTCTCAAATTTGACATATACATCACCTTTAGAAGATTCATCTGCATAGATGTGGATAACTTGTCCATAATCTTCTTCAAATTCTTCCTTGATATCACTCTCCAATTCTTCTTTCCAATTTTCTCCTTCTTCCTCCTCTGCATCGAAACAGTTGGATATCTTGACACATCTAGTTTCTGGAATTGATTGAACCAAATCTTTCTCTTCCTCCTTCTTGGTAACCAGCGCCAATTCTTTGGCTGTCTTCATCAATTTTGCCAGTTCCTCGGAAACTTCATTGCCATTAACTGGTTGCTTCTTATGATCATGTCCAGTTAAGCTGGCTAATGTAGATCCACTAGCAGCCAATTTCGTTGCCAACATGCTTACACTGTCTAAAGTCCAACCACAGCGGAATGATTTGTGCATGAAATCCATTCCATTTAAATGGGACACGGCTATCTTACCATTGACACCTTCTTTGAATTTAACACTTCCAAAACCAAGTGAGTGTCCCTTTGGATTCCTTGCCAATAACACAGTCTCAACTTCTCCAAAAGGTTCAAAAAGCTCTTTTATATGTTCTTCGGTCACCATGTAATAGGCATTACCAAAATATATCAAAGTGGAATCATTATCTGCGATTTTCCTAAGCAGTATTCTTCTCTTATGATTTTCAATACTTTCGATTGAATCCAGTCTCTCTATAACTATAGGAATACCAAAGATCAATGTTGCATTTAACAATAATGCCTTGCTCACAAAACTCTTGTCTTTGAATTGAACAAATCCAACCCCTGAATGTTTACCATTTTTTTTCAGTGAAACCATCTTCACCTCCTCGATACAGTTGGGCAGTACTTTTTCACTGAAAAACCTCTGTAATAACTCCTCGGTCATCTGTAATGCCAATTGATGACACACCACTGTACATTCAGTTTTCTCTTCTTCATCAACTGAAGGTGTAATGAATGGTTCCTTTTCAAATCTTCTCTTTTTGAATTCAGGTTTGGAGTCATTCTCCAACAAGGGGTTACGACCGAATGGTCTCTTCAGGCCTGGGGCATTATCCCCATCAAATGATCTCTTCAGTCCGAGTCTTGCCGTATTCAGTCCATTACCCCTCATAGAACCACCGCCTCTCATAGAACTACCACCCCTCATAGAACTACCACCTCTCAGAGAATCACCACCTCTCAGAGAATTACCACCCCTTGAAGAATCTCCTCTTCCTCTTGAAGAATCTCCTCTTCCTCTTGCACCTCCTCGGGTGGAGCCAGCTCTATCAGATTTGCGTCGCACATTAGTCGATCCTCCACGTGAATTATTATGGGAACCAAAGTTCGTTGCTGAAAAGATATTGAAATAGTTAGTTAGTAATTCTTGCAACAAATAGGAAGTTGTTATTTTTATTCCCCTTGGCATTTGAATCAGTAATAGATTAAGCTGAGGATGAATTCATTGGTTGTTATATATGTTTTCAATAATCAGATGATGGAGGGGATGATGATTGATACACTTACAATTCCTTGGTTTCAAGAGATCTTGTGAAGGTAACAGTCCCTTTGCCCGTCTACTCATTAAGTTGATATAAAGATAGCTTTATTGAGCTTTTAACTGATGAATGAATGAATGACAGACAGTTGAAGACCGTAAATATATGTTGTTGGGTGTAGTTGTAACTTTGTTGTTTCAGAATTGTAGTCAATCAATTTGATCTACGTTTGTTATCTTTTTTTTTCTTTGATTCTATTTTTCTTTGTGTGCTTTTTGGTTCTTTCTTGTAATAAACTGTTTTCATATCATTAAATCAACATATCTATCTATAAAATGCACTCTTTTATTCTATATAAAATCATTCTCAGCCATTCCTTTCAAATTGTCTCTTGAATCTCAATAACCTTTAAAAAGACTCATCGATTTAGCCCATTTACTCGTAATATCATCCTTAAACTTTGCTGTACGTACCCATACCAAATCCCAAAAATGCACTTCTTTAAAAGATGGCGCCGTTGTATACGCCCTAGCAGCTTTATTATCTGTTGCTGATCTTTTAGCATTGCTATATAATGATGATGAGCTATTTGATTTCTCATGTTGACCCTCCCATGGTCTCATTGATTTCTCAATTGGAGACCATCTACCTTCCTGTCTCCATATCGGTGATCCCAACATTTCCTTCATTCTACTGACTGCTCTCTTGTATGCAAACATCTCATCTTCTCCGGTAAATTTCTTTACATTTCCAAAATCTGTGGCAAGCAGTCTTGGGATTATTGGTTTGTAATCGTTACTACCCTCATTGTATGATGAAATGTTGGGTCTATATGGGTTTAATAATGCAATTGCAGTCTTGGAGAACATTTCCTCATTTTGGACATCTTCCATATTTGATGCTGAAGAAGAAGAATTTCTTTCTGTATTATCTTTCTCATCCTTATTGGCATCAGGGAAAAACATCAGATCCAACTCTGAATCACTTCTCATAATCAATTTACATTTGGATTCATACAAGGCATCTAAAAACGTGATAAATCTTCTTGCCTCGTTTCTCATTTTCAAAGTCATCACTGGTACGTGATCCAAGATAACTGTATGATAGGTTGATGCAATGGAAATATAATCACCGGGACCATATAAACCATGACATATGTCAGAGAATTCAAATTTGACAACACCATTATTATGGTAGGGGATACGTACTTCACGCCCATATACTATTAAAGTATCTTCCACCCATTTTTCTTCTTCCTCATTGCCATCTACAGCAGTTTTAATTAACAGATCCCATTCCTTTTCATGATTTAAATTTTTACCGCCATCCATGACAACAAAATATGGTAATATAGAACCATGGGCTTCCTCACTTAAGATTTTCCTGTAATCTCGATCACTAGAGATATCGATTGATTGACATCTAAATTTCAAAATATCCAAAAAGCCTTGAAATTGGGAACGATTGAACTCGGTTGAGTATAAATCTTCGGGTAACCTGTTTGAAGTTGCCACAACAACACCACCCATTTTGAAGAAATATGTGAACAAGATTTGAATCAATTTCGCGGCGGCAATATCTGGTAACATGAATTCATCCAAGATGAGTATTGTACTTTTTGAAATCATTTTTTGCAGAATTTCAAACAAGATAAATTCATTCTCTAATGCCAAATAACTATGATTCTCTTGGTTCCAAACCATTCGACGTTTGTAAATGGAATGTATTTCACCATACACCCATAACATGAAATTATGATAATGCCATCTACATTTAGAATCGTGGGGTAAAGATGAGGCAAAAATATCCATCAATAATGATTTCCCTGAACCAACTGGACCATTGATCAACAAACCTTGTGGAGAGGGAAAATTGCGTAATTCTTCTTCATCTGTCATAATTTTGATCATTTCCGTTCTCTTTGCACCGGCTTGAAACAGTTTTGGTTTCCAATTATCAAATTTACGACTCATATATGTGTTTTGATTATTACCACTATTGAGTTCAATCTTACGTACGAGTTCTTTGATCTTTATTGAGACTTTTTCCGGTGGTTGGTAATCCTTTACGCGAAGGTACAATTTGTGAAATTCAATAGCGGCTCTCATCTGTTGTTCGTCTGGTTTCAATAATCCTCTAGCGACATAGTTTTTGTATATGACTAATGGATCAGTTATTGTTAAAGCATTGGTTTCTGTACTATGGGTTGCCAAAGATCTGGTTAATGATTTCAACAGGCACGTTCTTAAAACTGTATAACTGCTGTTGCTTGTGGTAGAAATCATTTTTTTTCGCTGGTGAAGATATCTCTAACTAATCATAAACTTGGGGAATAATTAAGGTGTAGTTATTCTATTGCAAAGTCTCATCAGAGATTCAAATTTTTTGAATCCCAATATATGCTCTTCGTTTCTGTCTTCATTGGGGGAAGAAATCAATCCGAATCCAATCAATCAATCTGTTATTCAATCACAGCAATATAAAGATTAAGAGGAAAAAAAAAAAAAACAATATTATCTAAGTCATGTGACCTCTCTGTATTATTGTTGAGAATTAATATTGGATGGAAATATCGTATTTCCTCTTTGTTTGCACGATTGACTTTATTTCTTATGGTTTACTTACTATTAAGTTACTAACTCATTTCATTCTTTTATTCGGATATCGCACATATTGAAAGTTGAGAATGAGATTGAGAAAAGATAACAAAGAAAGTGAAAAAGAGAGCAGATATGGGTATTTTAAAACACTCCAGCCATTGGTTGGTCACTCATTTTCAACATCTACCAAAGAGTCTTGGGTCCCGTAAATTTTAGGAAAGACCAACTAGCCGCTTTGCTAGTCATCATCTCCGTGTCGTTTTTCTCTCTCTCTCTCTTTTTATCTAATCCATCTGTTTCTCTGCGCTGACGTAATAAGGGTGTATTCTTTCTTTTTTTGGGATATGGGAAAACACCGATAACCCCCCAATCAAGAGTTTGAAAAAGTATGACAATGATTTCATGGAGGTAGTGAGTGGATCAACTAATTAATCTAGTCACACCTGTCCCTGGCAATTCAATGCTCTGATTCTGTGCCTGAATACCGTATTGGCGTTTCAATTTATGTGGCTTGTTTTGGGGGCTTTCATCCCCCGTTAAATCAATCTTGATTGATTCATATCTACTACACTTGGTCTAAGTCAATGCAACATAATTGAGTATCTATTGAAACACAGTTTTCAAAATTTTTAAAGAGATGCCGTTTCAGTCTGAGATAAGCTTTTGACATATAGACACATCTAATGGAAGCAAGCAAGCAAGTAAGTAAAAAAATATGTAGTAGTCACTGATTGCAAAAAAAGTTTGTTTGTTCAAGTTAGTTAATAATTCACAAGTATCACCCCTACACAATTGAAATTGTTGGTTCTTGAATATCCAAGAATGATAAAAACTAAAGTTAAAAAATGCAAGGTGTAACGATAAAGCAGTCTTATATTATCAGTGATGAATTAGATGACTATAATATTAAATGGTTTTATTATAGTCATCTAATTCAAACAATTCTTATTTCTGATATATCTGGTATATCACATACGAGAGGCTAAGTACAACATGAGGGGACAAGAAAATGAGGAAAAATTTATATATAAATCAAACTAGTATATATATCTCATTGGGGGTACATGAATTGAAAAAAATTGTATATCGAGAGACCTATAGATTATTCACCTAGTATGTCCACTAAATGATGCTGTTATTATGTTTTTTATTATATTGTTTTATTCTTATTATATTTCATTTTCCATTCACCAACCATCACCCCACCAACTATCAGGACCAACAAAAGAATTTTAAACCACAGTATCATAGTTGAATACGTGAGTTTCTGTTTATAGCAAATATTTGACACCCACAGAAAACAAAGAAACAAATGTATACAATAACGGCCTGCCATATCGTCTTTGCAGCGCTATTTGGTTAAATTGAAATTGTTAGTACTTTAACTGAAACAACAGAATTGATTGATTGATTATTTCCTAGAAATAACACAACTTACGCTTTCCCATCTATAGGATCATTTATTGAGCCCACCATTGATTCGTGGCCTATTGAGAATAAATGTGCTATGGTTGATAATATAACAATACCAAACGCGGAAATTATGGTACAGAAATATGCCTTTGCTGGCTAAATTGAATATGGAAATGAGAATTGTTAGTATTGGAAACAAAAGAGTAGTATACTGATCAAAATCATCTGCTCTATCGCCCATCTCTCTCATAAATTGAGATTCAAAGTCCAATGGTGATCTTCTTGTATGGAAAAAGCGAAACGTCATTGACACGGGGCAATGATTCTTGATAAACTGTTACCCAAAGACGTTCAGCAGAAGCATTCAGCAGGAGCATTTATGAAGTTGAAAATGGTTTAAAACACATACCGAAGTGAATACTGGAATTTTCATAGCCATTGTCGATAAAGAAGTTGAAGATGAATATGAAGTTATTTATTATTGTCTTTCTAGTGCTGCTGCTGCTCTTATTCTTTATGTCCATTTTTGTTTTTTCTTTTGAATTTTTTGTGAAATTTTAGTACAATTATGCACGACTACAAAGGTAAGTTTATCTCACACTTATCACTAAAACCATCATTTTACCACTTGGACCCCATAAAAAAAATTTCAGCTCCTGCGTATTATGAAAATTTGATAACAAGTATATCAAATTGTAATAATTCTTCAATTCTCATCATTTACCATCATTTTGAATACAAAATCAGAAGATATAGGAGTGAACGAGACAACTGAGATCGACAAAAATGCTAGAAATAATCCAACTCTCCGCTTATCAGGTAAAATAATGTTTCCGAATTTAAGGGCTTCATAAGAGACTTTAGCATCATGAATGAATCTCAATTGTTCCTCTATCAATTTTCTGTTTTCTTCTGTCAAGTCTTCTTTGTATCATTCTTCATGATCGAACAACTTGGTAAAATATGAAAGTATTTTAGTTACGATATAACTATTTTTACCAAAAATAATGTTTCATTGTGGCTGGGAAATATATATATATATATATATTGTTTTGAACCTCTCTTCTATTTGTAGTTTTTGATAAGTTTTGCTTTCCTTGTTCCAAATTTTAAATGCTAAACATTTCTGAGTGAAAACAATTGGCTTTATAGCCATCATAAAACTTCAATGCATAGTTTTCGAACTATTTATGAATTGCCTAAAATTAGTTTTCAGGTTTTTTATCGCAACCTTGAGAAGTATTGCAATAATCTAAAGAATAGAAATTATCTGGTGCTCCATGAAGAGTATTACCATCGGATTGGAAATTTTTAAGAATACCACCTTTGATTTTAAAATTTTCGAACTAAAGACTGATTTTCTCTAAACTTAGTTGATTTCTGCGTATCAGCCAACATTATCGATGCCTGAATTATATTTTCCAAGGAAAAATTGTCATCCATGGAATGCACAACGTGGTAATTCATAGAGATGATGGGATCACCTGTCGTTCCTCGACCTTTCACATGATCTAACTCAACTTTTATGAAAAGAGCAGTTTCAATATCACTAAGCAAACCAAATGGTTTGGGACACCTCTTGAATTAGTTGGTTTACTACTTCTGTTATATCTTGATCATCCGAAGAACTATTACTTGGCTCCTCTTTTTCGTCCACTTTCTGGATTCATTTGTAGTTTACTTTCTGATATTCTGGGGCTTGATTTTTCTAAGAACTCTTAATTTGAACGGGCAAGAATGGCCAATACTGGTTGTCTTCACTCTGCAAACCATGCGACTGTATCTCTCTCCATCTTTAGTAGCATCACAAGTAATGCTATTTATGTAATGATATTTTGTGGTATCTGTAGGATACTGGACCCACCCCAATACCATTGCCTTTCAGCATTTTCGGATCATCTTGTATGTTATTTAGAACCACAGACATCTCATGGTAGATAGAGAATAAAGAATCTAGGAAATATGATCCATCTAACCAGATTGTGAGCTCCTGAGGTGCATCATGACTTCTCTCAAACTATTGGCGAAGCCTGTTGTTTGATTTGTCTGAATGAAGTAAGTAAATCATCAAGCTCTTCAACTTTGTCTTCTCAATTCGCTACTGCTTGTTCGAAATTGTTATCACTCATATCCAAATTTAAATGTTAATGTTTTAAAATTTAAAATGTTATTTTAGATTTTTGGGGGGTTTTTTGAATTGCAGAAGAAAGTTATTATCTTTCTTGAGCGTATTTATTAAATAAATATACACGACATGATACCGTTCGTCTCATACTGTTCAAGGTATCAACACAACTTTATATTGACCTCCTTCAACTTTGACTAAATCTTGATTAATAAGATAGATCTTTTTTATAATAATCTGTATAATATGTTCTAAAGCCTAAAAATTGAAGGCAAAAATGGCTTATTCTATGTATATATGTATGTATGTACGTACGTATTTATGCAATATGTTTTAATTGGATAATTTGGTGGGTAATCTCTTACTTGAGACATCCATTTTGGTATTCTTTTCTTGATCTGAAATTCTTATTTCAGTATCAATATTATTATTATTTCGCACAATATTATCATCTGAACTCTCTTGTTCTTCTTTCTTGAGCTGTCTCCGCTTCGATTCTAACATCTTATAAAACTCTCTATACTTGTTCAAATAATCAGCAACTAAATCACAATCATTTTTCCAATTCTCATCACTTAATAGTAATTTCATTGATGATTCGGATATGTTGTTTTCTGGATTGTTGATACGATATGATCTGATGTTGTTAAGTGATTCATCTAATTGTGTTGGTTTGGAAGATTGAAATCTCTTACTGAAAGGGTGGCTTTGGTCTTCATCGTTATCCAGTTGACATTTGAAGGTGTCTAATACCGTTGTCAGAGAATTATTATTGAGACCATTGCTGGTTGACCGTTGCCTTGGTATGTGTTTGCTAGGTGTTATTGTTGTACTGGTATTGGATTTCCTTCTTCTGCTTCTCTCCGATGGTGTGGATGATTTCATGGATTTTTTGAAAATTTCACCATTGTAGTATAAAGTGATTTCGAGTTTCGGTGAGTTATTTTCTTCTTCTCGGTCAGTGGTATATGTGCCTTCATTCATGATTATGACTTCTTCCGTTATATGATCTTTCTAATCTATTCTAAATAGGACAAGTGATATCAGAAATTATTCTTCTAATTAATCTCCCCGATCTTTTGTTGATAACAAATCGTGTTGTAGTGCAGAGTATTTTCAATTCTGTCCAAAAGTATTGGTGTTCGCTATCGGAAAATCTATAAGGTTTAATTCTAATCTTTATCCGTATATATTTATATATTGTTTTAAACTATTCAACTAATTTACTAAATCGCTTGATCTCCACTCAAAAACGGACTGAGCTGAAAAAAAAAAAAAAAAAAAAAAAAACTGAAAAAAAACTGATATCATCGTGGCATACTGGCATAAGAATGACAGCACAAAAAAAAGGGGAATAAAATGATATTCAAGGGCAAGTTATATATTATATCGAGGCTTATATGTCAACTATGTATTGAAGACTTCTGGAATAAAATTAGACCCACTTCTCACCATATGAAGTGTAATTTTTTGTGTCTTCATCGCCCAAAGTTCAAAAGAATGAATGATCTAACAGTGTTAGCTAGGTTATTTATGGGCGTTTATCTTACTCATAGAATTTAAATGATTCAGGACCTAACTGATTTAGCGGTCTTTGCCAAAAATCAAATCAAACCAAAACGATCTATTCATAATAATAATGCTCTATGTGAAGAAAAATATTTATAAATCTTCAAACCTTTTAATCCCATGTTCATGACTTTGCATGTTCTTTAATTGTTTCCCTGTTAATTTCATCTTCTTCTGTTTCCGTTTTGATGAAGTTTTTCCATTTATATCCTCATCATCTTTATCATCTGTTACAGCACGTTTTTGTTCTTGTTTTAGTTTTTGTACAGATATTTGTGTCGTACTTTTCTCGTCTTGAGTTTTTTTCGATCTTGATATGGCTGATAATAAAGGTGATTTTTTCTCTCTTAATTTTGGTAGAGTTTCATCATCATCATTTTCAGAATCAGAATCCAGATTTGATATGTCATTGTTGTTGATAGATTCATTATCACTTGACTCTGTTCCATCTTCATCATCATCGCTTGACGCAAGATCATAGTCATCCTCATCAGATGATTCTTCGTCAGAACTATTAACTGTTTCATTACTCCATATCTTCAATCTCTCCATCCCCACAGTGATCAATCTGTAATCGAAATCAATATCCAATCCAGATATCTCATCATCTGAATGATGTAACCTCGTTTCAATAACTTTACCACGTCTTGTATCTACTTTTGATACAACACCATCTGCACTTCCAGCCCATATAAAATCTCCCTCATGTTCTAAACTTGATATCACGGCATCCACAGAATCCTTACCAACTCTAACCCTTGATATCTGATCAACAAAATCATTTTTAGATTTCTTCCACATGGTCACCACTCCTTCTCCCATACCGGCAATTGCCGTCTCACAATTCGATGGATCAACAAAACATACCGATAACATCTCATCCTCCTGATCCTCAGATTGTTGGATTATACCCTTTCTGATATCGAAATGGGTTAGTGTTGTAGACCCCACGGAAATGTATTGATAATCACTCAATGCAGACATATTGGTGATGGAATTGACAGCATCGTCATGAGCATTTAATACCTTATGCACCTCTTTCATGGTTCTTGTATCGTATACGTATATGTGACCAGCTTCAGAACCAACCACCAATGTGGGTTTATTTGGGGCAACGACCAATTTGGTGAAATTCTGATTCATATCAATTGTTGGGGTTTTCAGAATCACTTTCCCTGATTCAGCTTGTGCCTTCTTAATAATCTTGTCTGTTCCTACCGAGTAAAGAGTTTCGCCAGTGGAATCGAATGCAATTGATCTACAACTTCCCTTATGTCTCTTGGTCTTCCATACAACATTGACTAGACTTTCATCGTCAATTTCATCAGCGTTATATTTAGTCCAAATAGTCTTGCTCACTTTTTTTTCATCGGTTGATGATGATATCTTAGACTTTGCTTCTTTTCTCTTCTGAGCCGCCACATTTTCTAATTGTTCATGATCATATGACTGAACAATGACATGTCCAGTGGCTAAACCTGTAGCAATCAAATTCTTAGTTGGATGGGCAGCCATGGTGAAGATTGGATCATCATATTTGAGCTCCAATATAGGTTTTGTCTTGGATTCAAGCGCAGCCGCTGCTGCTGCTGCCATTTTGGCATGGTTGCCTCTTTTCTTGCCCATTTTTGATAACTATATGATTCAGAATTGAAGTTGATGTTGATTTTTGTATGTCTCTCTCTTTCTCATCTCTGAAAAATTTTAGAAAAAAATATTTTTTTTCTCTCTCGATGTTTCCCTTTTTTGCTTGACTAACCTAACGCCTTTCAAGTCAATAGATCTATCTTATCTATTTACAATGAAAACAGTTAGTGGGCTCGGCAAGGGTAGTTTATGCACAAAAAAATTAGTTTTTACTGTTCCTAGATCAGTTATTTTTGAGGAGTAAGTTCCATTCCGTTTTCGAATTTTTTGAAACTAATCTTCTTCTTTGCAAGAAACTTCTTTAACATTTTTTTTAGTATAATTGGTTAGCGTCTTTTGTCAAAGACTGACTTGACATATGGAGATGCAGAGTAAATAACAAAACCTCAAAAAGAACTCTTCATTGTAAGACTTATAATCCAATTTCTAATAATAAAATGTACATATTTGTTAACATTCTTGTGATTTGCTTATATCCCTTCAGATTTCTGCTTGAAAGATTTAGCTAGATGGTTCTACTATGACTTTTACTTTTAAAATAATAAATAATATTGATACTTTGATTAATGGGATATAATGACAAATCATGATTTTTCCGTAAATTTTGTAAATCTTTCAGTTTGATGAATACCGCATTCAGTCTTTGCTTTTCCCTTCCATCTCCCACTCCTCTCATCTTCACCATCGGCAATTGGTACAGTAGAATGATAATCACCTATACTTTTATAACCTAAATCCAATAATTCATTATATGGAACATTATTTTCTTTAATATATGCAAAGACTTGATCGAAATCCCATGACAGTAATGGGTTAATCTTGACTATATTTGTAACCAGTTCAATTTCTATTATTGGTAATTGATTTCTAGCACCACCTTGAGATCTACGTCTTCCGGTGAAAACTGCGGCAACTTTTAATTCTTTATAGGCACGCTCAGCAGGTTCAACTTTGACAAGATAATCATATTTGTCCTCATCAGTGTCCCATAACATCTCACCATGTTGTTGGGCAAATTCCAACTCCGTTGTAGCACCAGCTGGTTTATAAACGTGTAATTTAGCCAGTGGATATTTGGATTCAACTTTCTCCACAAGTGATAAAGTTTGTGGGAAATGATGTAAAGTATCGATGAAGATCAAATCCACTGGATGATTTGGGTTGGATAAACCCTCGATTGGATTCAATTTACTGATCATATCAATTATTACTAATCCAGTGAGACCAAATGCAGTGGTTTGAAACAAGTTTGGAATACTGATTATTGACCATCTTAAAATCTCTTGAGGTGATAAGTGGGATAAAGTTTTGTTCAAATGAGCAAGCTGTTCAGGAGTGAAACTCACGATCGGGGTGAACTCCACTGTCATCTTAATAATGTCTATCCTTATCTATCTATGTATATATTTTGATATTAATTTATCAATTTACCTATCTTACTAATTGGAAATCATCGCTTTTTTTTTGATTTTTCATGATATTTTTCTTTTTTTGACATTGTGATATATCACGTGATATGAAATTCATACTGGGGCGGTTCAGAAAGAGAAAAATATGAAAAGAAAGAAAAGAAAACTAGATAGCATTTTGTGTGTAATGCAACTAGGAGAACTACATATTAAGTAGAAATATAAAAAGATGACTTCTGATAAGACAGTGGGGCCTTCAAACCCTTTATATGCATCACAAGAGAGTTTGGCTTCATTAGTTGGCACTTTACTTCATTTGGGGATCATCGTGCATGATTTCCAAGGTACAGAAGATGCTAAAATTGGATTAACTAGCTTAACGTGAGTTCTCTGTGATATATTTCTCTATATATGATATAAAAATACTGACATATACATCTTTTCAACAGAAACCAATTGTTAATGCAATTAAAAGAGTTGAACTTATCAGCAGATAATTTACAAGATGTGCCCATTCCATTAGATGTGTTACAATATATCGAAGACGGTCGTAATCCAGATGTATATACCAGAGAATTCGTGGAGAGTGTACGAAAATCGAATCAATATTTAAAAGGTAAGAGTTTACTGTTTGCCCAATTACGGGACAATTTGAGTGAAAAGGTGTTACAAGAGTTCCCAGAGTTGAGTGAAGATGTTAAGAGTATATTAGAAAGGACTAAATAAATTAGAATAGTTGTCGTGTGTATAATGGCCAATCTCACCCCAATCCAGACTTAAAATAACCAAAATTATGATAACAATAAAAAAAAAATAATAAAATGATTTTTGTGTGCGTGTTTCTAGTTATAAAAACAATACCTGATAATAACACTGTTATTGTTATTGATTAGTTCTTCGTTCATATATACCCATATACACCTGTCTAAATATATATAGATATATATATATATAAGTTGGTCCCTTTTTTTGTTGTAGACAGAAAACAGCAAAGAAACACTGTATGTATTTTCTTTTATTATTTATTAGTCTCCTGAGATCAGTCAATCACGCGTGATATCAAAGATATATATATGTTTATGTTATGTTATCAATCTATCAATTCAATTATATCATCCAACCGGAATATTATCAGAACTCAAATATTGATAGATCACAATCAATTACAATTAATCCAGCGATCAAACTGCTACAATTGAATTTTCTGGTCCTCGTGAGGTTATAACTACGAATACGCAAAAAAGCATCCACACCCATAACCATCAAAAACAAAAAGTGAGATCGATACAAGCAAAGAGTGATGAGAATAATATAACTATTAATCAATCAATCAATCATTAAGAACTATCAATTATTCAGACATGGTATCTTTCATACATATATCCACTAATTTATCTACTTTTTATCTATTCATATATCTCTATCTTGTTTATCTTGTTATTGTTGTTGTTGCTATGATCTACTTACTTACTACATCTCCCTTGTGTCCCAAGAAGGAGTGATTTTCTTCTTCAGGGGGGAGACATTTGCGTATTGTACACGACTTGCACGCGCCCCAATTTTTCGCTGACCTCGTTTCACTTTATTTAATCAAGTAAATGATAGCAAACAATTGAACTATTGATAGAGATATAATGTGAGTTAATTTCAGATATGGATGGATGAATAAAATAGTATCATTTGATTGATTTGATATCATCATCTACTTCGCCCTGTTGTTTACTCGATCATTGACATTCTATCTGTGGTTTCTTTCTTTTTTTAGCATCAATGTTGTTTTTTTGCGTCTGTTTTTGTTCGTTGCCCCTGCCTTTGGGATCACTAAAAAATTCACAATTCAAAATCAAAAACAAAAAGAAAAGGAAAAAAAAATTAATTCAAAGAGAAGAAAATTCATACCTACATACATACGTGATAAACAAAGGATCAAGAGACAAGCAGAAGATAATATTAATATAATATAATACTAATCTAGATATTAACCAATCTTTGTTTAGAAACTATCATAAATTAGAAAATTACAAAAAAGGCTGCATTACTATTATATAAATAACCACTTTTTTTTTTTGGTTTTATTTGATATCAAAACAACATCTGTCAGTTGAAGAAGAAGAAGACAACGACAATCTACAATAAAAAATGGTTTCTGCTCCTGCTGATATTAGAAGGAAATTAGTCATCGTTGGTGATGGTGCTTGTGGTAAAACATGTTTGTTGATTGTATTTTCAAAAGGTACCTTTCCAGAAGTTTATGTACCAACCGTGTTTGAAAATTACGTTGCAGATGTCGAAGTTGATGGAAGAAGAGTTGAATTGGCATTATGGGATACCGCTGGACAAGAAGACTACGATAGATTGAGGCCCTTATCATACCCAGATTCTAATGTTATTTTAATCTGTTTTTCGATTGATTTACCAGATTCATTAGATAACGTTCAAGAAAAATGGATTTCTGAGGTATTCCATTTCTGTCAAGGTGTTCCAATCATTCTTGTTGGTTGCAAAGTTGATTTAAGAAATGATCCAAAGACTATTGAAGAATTAAGAGCAATTTCACAACAACCAGTTTCTTCATCAGAAGGTCAATCAGTTGCAGATAAAATTGGTGCTTTGAAATATTTAGAATGTTCAGCTAAGACTGGTGAAGGTGTTAGAGAAGTTTTTGAAAATGCCACAAGAGCAAGTTTAATGGCTAAAGAGAAGAAGGAGAAGAAGAAGAAGAAGAAGTGTGTTGTATTGTAAGTTGATCTCATCATTCTTAGAACGGATGTATACACAGCAACTCTGAACAAGGAAGAAAAAAGAGAGAGCAAAAGAAATGAAGGAGATTAAGGTAACGAAAACAAAGAAAAAGAATGATTGGAGGGCAAAGATATAGAGAACAAGAATCAAATAATAACGAGAAAAAGATCAGTAATGTAATTGATTAGCAAAAAGGGCCAAATAAATAATTGAGTCTGGGATCTTATCTATCTATCTACTCACATTCATTTCTCTTTTATTTTCTATTTTATTTGTTTGTTATTTTTATTTTGATATATGATGTTGGCTCTTCTCTTATTTGCTAAATTATTATTAATAATTACTATCATTAACGTTGTTGTTATTGTTGTTGATGTTGATATTGTTATTGTTGTTAATTGTTAATTGTTGTTAATTGTTAATTGTTGGTTGGGGTTTTTCACTACTATTTTATATAGGTTGTCATCAACTTGTGAAAGAGTTTTTTATTTCAAGTTATTTACTATTCATTATATCCATTATTCATCTTCATCTTCATCTGTTGATCATTTAATTATTTCATCAAAATCTTTTGATTTCTTGATATCTCCTTCTTTTTGTTTCATTCATTTTGGGGAAATATTGGAGTTTTTCTACATACGATTTTCGCTTTAAGATCAATTTATCCATTTCATTATATCGAAATAGATTGACATAAAATAATATTACAAATTGTTACTAGAGAATCTTAATATGATGTAATCTAAATTTTGAAGTGATTCTTTGGGTCCGCCTTGGTCAACGTTTGATATTAAATATGGTGCTATTCTGTTTGTCGTTAATAAGAAAAATCTAGGAAGAAAAAAAAACCCACTGATCGATTCTCTATTTTAACTTCCTTTAATAGATCTAAACTATTCGAATATCGAGTTGATTATTTCTAGAATCATCTTGAAAACGGACTAAGGTATTACTGGAGCATTTTTGTACTTGACTGAAAAGAATCTTCAATTTATATCGAGAAATTTATTCATAAAGATGACTGATGCTTCAATAATTGAATTATCAGATTTAACCACATCACCGCATTCTTTCAAGAATCCGAATTGGAAAACTCCCAATCGTCGTCATAAACCTCTCAAGAATTTGCTCAATGACGAACAGAGAAGGCTTAATGCTCTTTATACTCCAACCACCACTGATACACCACCACCACCACCAACTACCACCGAGTCAAACACCACTACTACTACGGCTGTTCAACAACAGGAGCAACAACAAATTAAACTGCCAATTCCACTTCTGAAACAGATCAATTACTTTTCGGTAAAATCTCCACCGTCATTAAGGCCACTGAAAAGGTATTGTGATGTGACTGGTTTACCTACTGGGTATCGAATGCCTGGGAATGGATTATTGTTTTATGATTTGGAAGTTTATCAAATTGTAAAGAACTTGGGTGCCGGTGTTGATCAACAGTATCTTGGATTGAGGAATGCTAATGTCGTGTTACGATAGTTAGATGTGTCTGTTGGTTAGTTGGTTGGTTGGTGTTGGTTTTAGAACTATCCGTTCTAAGTCTTTAAATCAAACAAATCGGGAATTCAATTAATTAATTAGTTGTTTAGTTGACCAAGAGCATACCATTTTATAGTTAAAATAAGTTACATCAGTTATTTTCATACTATGGAATCTTTATCAGTATCATCGGTTGAGGTGACTAAATGAAGAGGTATTTGAAATATCACTTACTCGCAGAAATGAATGAATAATGACTTGCTCTTTTACAATTTGGAAGTTGTTCTGAGTTGTGAATGAACATTGGATGCTCTCTATATATATTATTTTACAACTGTTATGGGGCAGGAGATAACTGCCGAATAAATGATTCAAATGAAGATATTATGTTGATCTCGTATGCTTGGGATTACGGCGATATCACTATTGATAAGAGGGGATTGTGGTTAGGTACAAAAGATGCAAATTAATTCGAAATGTGTGTATATACAATTATACTATATGTCGCAACAAAGATCATCACAGATCTTCATTGAATTGATCAACCAATTTCTTCAACTCTGTATCGAATTTTTCATTTTCAATGGGTTCATCTGCATCAACTGAAGGGTTAAATGGATTACATATCACCCGGAGGTATAACTTGTGTATTTGACGGAAAACCTAAGTCGTTGAGAATTTTAAATCGTTAGTAATTTATGTATATAGATATAGAACAACATCATCCATTCATTCTGAAGAAATATCCAACTCACTTCATATAGTTGTTGACTAATATTAGCCTTTGTCGCTGTTCCAATGACAACTTTTAAACCTGTACCAGTTTCAAAGCCATAAACACAAATTCCATCCTGTACAAATAATAAATGATTATTATCCAGAGTGAGAGAATCGAGGAATGGTGATTCAAATATATCTAATGACATATGGCTGAGGAAATTGTATTTCAATAACTTATTCGCACTGCTGGCAGTTATTTGAGGTTGTTGTTCTTGTTGTTCTTGCTGTGGTGCTGTAGGCGAAGAAGATTGTGGTTGTGACGACTCTTTTCCTTCTTCTCCTTTGGGATCTTCAGATGATTCATGGTTCAGATCCGGCTCACTAGTAGTGGTGGTGGGCTCGTAGTTGAAAGGTTGAATATACAACGGACTGTTCTGTCATTGGTATTTTGAGCCATAGCTGTTAGTAATTGTGATACAAAAGGTGAAAGTGAAATAGGTTATCTGTATGACTAAAAGCTTACTTGTTTGGATATCAATGATACAAAGCAGATTGTGTCTCCCATGATGTTTCTATTTATTTATATCTATTTATGTGCACATGTATCTAAGTGTTGATTGTCATTTATCGCATCGGGGTTGTTTTTTAATTTTTCTTTTTTTAAATGTTACAGAGAATTGATTGATTGTTTAACTGATAGCATCACCTATACACACATAAATACATAGATAGATATGTGGCATTCAATGAACTTTAGAAAGGTGTGCCAATTACAATACAGATGATCTCATACGGGTAAAATTAAAAAAAAAAAGCACATTAAATCTATCACTTACCTTCATAAAACATAATCGTCATTCTTCATAAATTCTAATTCTCGAAAAACTTCTCAACAGAACTTCCCAAGTACAACTTCAACTGTTTCTTTGTTGCAGGCAAGACTTTACACTTCACCTGTAAGACCCCAGCCTTCTCGTACAGTTGAAACCGATGACAACCACCAAATGCAAAATAATAATTCTTACCATTTTCCCTCACAAGCATTACATCGATTGGTGGTAATTCACCAGAAGTGATATCTTCGACATTAGGACATGTCAGTGAGGCCATTGGTGTGCCTTGTAACGTCGATGTCATGGAATCAATCTTGTCATAGTCGAGTACAGGTGGGATTGGTCTCTTGATCTCGGATAATGGTAAGTAGCTGATTCTATTGATATTTCCAGATTGTATCGATGCCATTTTTTTTGATTATAATATATCATATGTTGATATAGACAAAATAATAACTTCACCAAAGCCGTATTTATAAAGTTCTATTACAATCTCACTTGAAATTTATAATCAATCAATTTGATTAATAAGACGCAGTGGGAATAGACCCTTTCATAGGCCCCACAAAAAACTGGGGCTGTTTTACTTATCTAATTCTATTGAACAATTTAAACTTATATTCAAATTTGCCTTCAACAATACTTCCACCATCTTCCACCACCTCGGTGACACCTTTTTTACCCAACTTCTTTGCCAATTCAACACCTTCAAATTCTTGCCAATTTCCACTGCCATCATCGTATACGGGTAACGATAAAAATGTGTCAACTTGGCATGTTTCTTCCTTTTCATTTAAATGTGTGATCTCTGTCAAGTAGACGTGGTCAACTAGGTCTTTGGCGATGCAGTCATTGTAGATCTCTGCACCACCAATGATGAACACTTCCTCGATACCTTCTATTTTGGGGTTGTTATCGTTATTATCTGATGGTTTCTGTAGATCTAAAGCTTTGTAGACGTCATTGAGTGCCTCGGAGATTGAGTTCGATACGAAGACTTCTTTGGTAATATCCCCTTTATCTTCTATTTTTGATCCTTCCAGCAGTACCAGCAGCAGTATATTAGAACCTTTACTCGCCAAATTTTCTCTTTCTTGCAAATCACCATTTTCTTGATTTTGTAGTTGTTTCTGTTTGGTGAGTACGACGTTGATACGTCCTGGTAATGGTCTGAATTTCAGCGGGATGCTATCCCAAGTCTTACGACCCATGATTACCACATTACGTAATTCTGGGTTTGAAGTTAATTGAGTAACTTGTTTGAAATATTTCATCTCTTTTTTCAACCTCCAAGGAAGTTGACCTTTATGGCCTATTCCAAATGAGGGAAGAAGCGCAGCAACTATGATTGAGATGGGTGGTGTAACGTGTCCCGATGCTGTTGAAGTTATAACTGTGGTCATATTGGCTTGCTTGTAGTTGGATATCTTCTTGATTTGTTTATCGTGTTTTTGTTTTATGAACAGAAGAGAAAGCGCGTAACTTTTATTTTTTCCACACACGGTTTATGTCACCGAAGAGATGGAGTATCTTAGTTGAAAGATCAAAAAGAATGTGGGATATAGTTGCTACTGTAATTTGATGTTTAAAATCATTTTAATGCTGTGGCCTTATATTTCACTTTATATATATACATATATATAAATAGATATAATGAACTAAGCGCTCATGGAGAGATAACTTTTGATGTATATAAATAAATATAAAGATCAATGACTCCATAACCGAACTTTCTTATCCTTCCCGGCACTAGCCACCTTCGACCCATCACAACTCCAATCCACCGCGTACACTTCATCCTGATGTCCAGGTAAATCGACACTCAACTTTCTCGTCCTGACATCCCATACCTTTAGCGTGGTATCCTTTGAGCAACTCACCAATAATCTACAATCAGAAGACCACAGAGTTTGATAAACGGGCAGAACATGGCCTCTGAAAGTGGCGATGAATTTCCCATCTCTACCGTCCCATAATTTGATTGAGTTATCGAATGAGGCACTGACGATGTATCGACCATCGGGGCTAAATGACACATGGTTGACCAATTTTTGGTGCCCCGTCATACGGCTGATCGGTTTAGATGAATTATGTGGATCCCAAAGATACATGGTGAAATCGTCTGATGCGGTGACCATACGTTCAACTGGTTTCCCCAGGGTTTGTGAAACCTTGTTATAATTCAATTGCAGTTTCAATTGTGCATCGGTGGCATCCTCTGGTGGTGTTCCGGTATGGTCAAATGCACCCATTCTAATGGCATAATCTGTCGATAATGACAAATGATTGACCCAATGCAGATGCAGTTTCAAAGTTTGTACACATCTACCATCTTTAGAGTCCCAGACTTTAATAGTTTTATCATGTGACCCCGTATAGATGTCACCCCCTGGTAATCCACTCCATTTGACACAAGACACGGCAGAAGTATGACCACTCATCGTCATTATACAAACCCTTCTTGCCGTATCCCATACTCTGATGGTACCATCCTTGGACCCGGAACAAAGTCTTGGTTTTTCACCGGGTTTCACCAAATGAAGTGGTTCCCATGCCAATGATGAGATCCATTTGGAATGACCTTTTAAAGCACCACCCAATGAGACACCTTTTATTGGGTCCCATAACCGTACAGTGTTATCCATACTACCAGTGGCCACGACATCTCCCTGTGGGCTCCATGAAACACATAAGACCCAATTGTCATGTCCTGATAAAGTATGTTGAATGGTTTGGGTATTACAATCCCAAACACGGGCAGTGTTATCCCCGGCTCCGGTGACCATTTTCGAAGAGGTGTTAGGGGCGAATTGCAGAGCAAGAATGGTCAGTCCGTGGCCGGCAATTGTCAGTGACGATCTCGTGACTGGTTTCACTTTGAATACTGCTCTTGGTGTATAGAGTAATGTCATGAAATCTTCAGTGGTCTTGATTCCAGGTTTTAAAACGGAATTATAAATATCATCTTTAATGTCAACAATACTGTTGTTGTTTCCATCACCACTTGAAAGTGAGAAAGAATACGGTACTGGGTCCAGTGAGTCTCCTAATAATTGATTTAATAATTCTTCTAATTGTTTTTCTGTAGTGTTACCAGGTACTCTTATAGATCCGCCTGTGGTTTCACCTGTATCGGAAGCTTGGAATTTGATTAGCACGTTGGGTAAATCAGTTGGGATCAAATCCACTTCACGTGGTTTCTGTGCTTCTCTCTTTTGTTTCTTTGTAGGTGGTGGGATTATTGTAGCCATTACTATGCTTGATCTTGTATATGTCTATCTATGCTCTTTATCTATCTATCTATCTATCTATCTATCTCTTAAGTATAATTTTTCACTTTACAAATTTTTTTTTTATTTTTTTATTTTTTTTTCTTCCTTTTTTCTGCTTTGAGCTCATCTCTTTATCAAATGGATCTATCAATTTATCTATTAAGTACAATCCTTGAGAAAAGAATTGACCACCACTAGAGAAAGATAAAGACATCATGGATACAAGGGTCGATTGCGTCTTGTATATATGGGAAAAGGGAGGAAGAGAAAGGGAGAAAGAGAGAGGCCAAACTGCGAGTTCAGTGTATCTATATATATAATGTAGTCAGTCTACTCACTTGTAATTGTTCTTTCTGCCTACGTCATAACTCAATCAAAGAGTAAAGTGAGTGCAAATAGTATAAAGGCTAAGGTATGAGAGTGTAAGTCTATTCTATCATGTTATTTGTTGTTGTTAGTAGATCAATCATTCCATTACTCATGTATGTTGATAAAAAGAGTAAGACAGATATTTATTTTTACAAACGAGAGAACGAACGAAAAAGTCTCACGTGATTGTGTTTGGGTTTGAATTAGGGTATCGGTTTGAATATGGTGTAATGATGTTCAAATGACTCAAAAGCAGTCACATATATTTCTCTTCCTAAGACTTTTTCTCTTTTCTTTAATTCTTTCTCTTTCTCTCTTCCTGTCCGCGCATGCCTCCCACTATCTCTCTCTTTTTGTTCCTCCTTGTGTAATTGCGCCAGCCTATATTTGTAGTAGTGCGCCATTTCACCAAACTCATCCAATCCAGCCCCAATCCTAAAATTTTTTTTTTTTTCACACACACACACACACTCAGACACTCACATTCTGAGAGTTTGAGAACTGAAAGTGATAATATTATTAAATATTCATATTCATATATCAAGTATACATCCAAATACATATCAATCAACCAATTCAAGGATAATTAACAATGGCTGAATCACATAGATGTATGTACCATACACACCAGCATATCAGGAACTATATCCCATCTATTACTTGCAATACAATACCATCTGCTCATCCTATCATCTTCATATGATCAATCAAATTAATCAAAAAATAAATCGACAATCAATACATTTATAAATATATACAAAGAATCATCGTCATAGATGTCGAATAATATGATGCTATAATATGCAACAAAACCACAATACAGAGGACAAAAACAATTACTATAATCCATACAGCCAACGAACTTGATTTATTAAATTTTAACTGTGAAGAACAACAATAAATCAATTTGTTAATTTTTTACAAATTGATCATTTTGAGAAAATGTCTATAATATATTAAGCATGATCAAGTCGTCATTCACAATATAATCACAGTCGTATAATGAGCAGATTTGGTATTTATTCAACCGATACATGATGGATAGTTCTTTATCTTAAAAACATAGAAAATAATACTAACATATCAAATAAAATATAGTATACGTTAAAGGTAAACACATCTCATACCAACGTTCAAAGAGTGTTAACAACCCAAACGTTTCCTTGATCAAGATTGAGAACGTTTTAACTCCAGAAGATGCCAAATTCTACTTGGGTAAAAGAATTGCTTATGTTTACAGAGCTTCTACTGGTAAAAAAATCAGAGTCATTTGGGGTAAAGTTACAAGAACTCATGGTAACAACGGTTTAGTTAGAGCTAATTTCAAATCAAACTTGCCTGCAAAGACTTTTGGTGCTAGTGTTAGAATCATGTTGTATCCAAGTAACATTTAATTTAATAATATATAAAAATGAATAAAATTTTTACAAAAGGTATAATATAATATAATATGAAAAATGGTTATGTTTTATATGTATATTTATGATGATATATATCTATCTGTACTATGGATTACATTATCTCTGGATGTCTCTCTTCAGTGACTATCTCTATTATCTCTATTATCTCTGTCTCTCTGTTTGTTTTGTTTGTATATATCTCCTCTTTTCTCTCTGTATATTGTTTGACAGCCCCTAGAAAACATATTGTACTTTTGTGCACTACCTTTTATATCTAAACAAAAAAAACAAATCATAATCAAAAATTAACACAAAGTTAATCATCATTTTCAATTGAATCAACTCCATCAAATCAATCGATCAGCCTATTCAATTTCAATCACTCACAATGATCCCATTCGAAGGTCTTATCCCATATACGATCATGCTTGCCTGCTTTGGGCTTGGAGGAGCGTTAATGAACGCTGGTATCACCCTGGAGATTTCAAGCCGTGATAAATCCCAATACTATGGCCCTGATGAGATCTCCTCAGAATCACCTCCAGTACATCATTATATCAAGAATCGGTATGATATCGATCAATGGGACAAGTATTTTGCAATGAGAGACTTAAGATTGACTGGTTCTTTTAGAGGTCAGACCGATGAAGTTGTACTGCAAGATCTGTTCAAGACTAATTCTATAGCTCCATTTAGTAACACTTGGAAACCATGGGTTTTACGTAAACATTTGATTATGAAGAATACTCCTTCAAAGATGGCTCAGAAGTTTAATCCAGCCAGGGATGAGTATCATCAAGAGGTTAAGGATTCCTATATTAGAGAAATGGGTGGTAATTGAGAAAGCAAAAAGAAAAAGAAGAAGAATAATAAAATCTTCCTTTCAAACCGGTTTTATTATCATCTCTTTCATCACATTTATTTATTTATTTATTTATTTATACTATTTATTATTATTTATTTTATTTTATTTTATTTTATTTATTTATCTCATTTCATCTCATCTATTTTTAAATAAAATATTATCATTTTAAATCTCTTCCCCCACATTACTTTTTTCTTTTAGAAAAGAAATCATGAGATTTTTTTCAACAAAACATAACGATGACTTGTGTTTGTCTTTGAAGTTAGGTGTTGATATCGGGTATCAATTATCAAATATATGATAAATAAACAAAATAGATTGAAATCCGTGTATTCTACATAAAACTTTTTGTATTATATCACTGTCAACGTTAATAAATATTCATAAATGGATAGAATTAATATATAGTGGTCTCGTTAAAATTATATATTTTTACACAGCATGCAACATTGAAAGAAACAAAAAAAACATAAATGGATCCAACAAAAAATAAATGGTAGGGATCTCTAAACCCTCATACTTCTCCTTTTGAAAAAATCAACAACTTTCTTAGCTGCACTGGTTTCCTTTTGTCTAGGTACACCAATTGATGACATTCTATTCTGTTTCTTTGTTGCTGTATCATCCAGCATATGCAGTCTCGATGATGGTTTCATAATATTGGTCTCGTTACTTGGTTCTAAAATACGCCTATTACCAGACGACGATGTCGATGATGAAGATGAATTTGCAGTACGCAGTTTACTACTACTCTGTTTGTTCTTTTCAGTTGACACAACATTTGATCCCAAGTTGGTGGATTCTTGTTCTGGAATACTTGGTGGTAATGGGGTTGATGAATAGAAAAATGAAAATCTCTTTGATCTTGATGTTGATGATGTTGATGTTTTTTGGGTTGCAGTAGCTGTAGCTTGTGTGGTGGAAGGTTTGTTCTCTTTGTTCTCGTGTGTACTATTATATTGCGATGACTGTGGATTTTTCAATGGCTGAGTTTGATTCGAGTTTGGTGTTGTTGATGCTGGTTTGATATCAATTGCTTCTTTCTTCTTCAATTCATCATCCCTATGAACCACTTCAGGTACTTCTACTTGTGTAACACTTGTAACCACCACAGGTTCCGGAAACAATTCTGGTAATACAGTAGTTGCGGGGGTTGGTAAGGTTCTAACTTCATCTTTTTCATCATCTTCCCCTTTTCCATTGTTATTCCTAGAAGTTGGTGTATCAAGTTGATCCAATTTCTCTATAGCACTGGTCGCTGTTGATGGTAATGATGAAGATAAATCTAATTGCTGATCTCTAGAATTCAATGATTCAATTGCATTTGACAATGAATCAATAGCTACTGATTTTCTCCTCTCTGTTTTATTAGTGTCACCATTATTGCTATTATTATTGTTTGAAATGCTAGTAGTTTTAGTAGTATTATTAGCAGTAGTCACAGTATTATTATTACTATTGCCACTCGTACCATTTTCACAGTTATGGCTCAACATACCACTGGCAATACTCATATCTAGCAGCGGTTCACTTATCTTTGACCAAGAATTTCTCTTCTCATGTGAATTTGTCAATCTTTGTGGACTGATTTCACTACTCAGTACTGGTGATGATGGTAACACTGGTGATGGAATCAATTTAGGTATTTGTGTTGGTGTTGAAGACAATACTGAAGAAGAGCTCAACGTAAATGGTAACAACGAGTAGTATTCACTATTGCTATTAGACAGAGCAGAAAATGATCCAGGGTGGTACGAGGTAGGTCTGGGTTTGACATGTGGCATTGGTAATCTTGCAGAATTATTCGTTGAAGAACTACCGCTTGATTTTGGTATATTGGTGATGGTTGGTGGTAACATCATTTTCACAGTTGAAGTTTCATCAATGTTGGCTAATGATGAATGACTTGCATTATTGTAAGAATTGAATGAAATCTTGTTACCATCTGTTGCCTTTTGTTGGTGTTGTATATTATCTGGTCTGACAAATCCTGATGATGAATCAACCGTCGAAATACTGTTTCTTCTCTCGACAACATCTGCTTGAACGACAGCTTGTAATGCCATTGATGCGGTTGAGGTTGAAGAACCATTTCTCTGAATAGATGAGTTATTCTGTTGTCGTTGGTGGTGGTGGAGCTGTTGTAAATGTTCCATCGGCGTTACAAACACAGATGGTGAATTTGTTTGAGTATATGGAGAATTTGCTGACAGTAATGGACTAGAGTATTCATTAGAAGTACGTGGAGATGATGAAGAAGATGGCATTGTGGCAATGGCATGTGATGATGAAGTTTGTGGGGCCAGTGGATGAGAATATAATTGTTGTGTAGTCACATTTTGGGTAGAGTATGACCGTGTATGACGATTTTTATTGTTGTTATTCATCAAGAATGCAGGTGGTGAGGTGATACCTGAATGAGAATGGCTAACATTTCCCTCCATTAACGAATGTCTTCTATTTTCAGAGTCAACATTAGAATGAAGTCTTGATCTAGCAGATCTATAACTCTTATCCCATTCTTGTGGTGTAACACTTAAAAATGGAGCATGCGGTGCTAACCAAGTATGGGATCTCGCCTCTTTCAATGAAATTCTCTTTTTCGGACTGCTAACAATTATCTTTCTCAACAAATCTCTTGGTACCGGTTGTACATATTCTGGGAAAGTTAAAGGAGTATGGGTAATATAGTGGTATAATCGAGCAATATTATCACCATCTGGATTTTGTGGATCATCATCAAATGGTAAGTAACCGGCAAGCATCGCATACAATATAACACCACAAGACCAAACATCCACTTTTCTTGCCTCGTATGGTTCACTACTGACAACCAATTCAGGAGCCGCATAGCATGGAGATCCACAACTTGTCTTCATCAATTCATTACCATCTCTAAAGCTATTGACGAATCCGAAATCGCTAATGATGATATTCTTATGTTTATCTAACAAAAGATTTTCCAATTTCAAATCTCTGTGTACAATACCCTTTGAATGCATATAATCAACACCTGAAACCAATTGGGCAAATAATTTACAAGCCATTGAATCCTTTAAATATCGATGTTCTAAAATGTAATCAAATAATTCACCACCGGAAGCATATTCTAAAACGATACCGATATATTTATCATTTTGTAAAACTTCTTCTAATCTAACAATATTCGGATGAGCTAATCTTTTCAAAGAATTAATTTCTCTATGAACTTTACTCTCTCTATCTGATCCTCTTGGTATTGACTCCCTTCTTATTAATTTGATGGCAGCCTGTGATGGAGTCTTACCATCTTTTCTCCAACCGAGTTTCACTTTACCAAATTCACCTTCACCCAATGTTGAACCTAATACATAGGATCCGAATCTGACTTCACGGTGTGATCTCTTTGTTGATCTGCTGCTTCTTCCAGTCATGGAATTTCTGGAGGAAGAGGGGATATTTGCAGATGATGATGCTGAGGTGGTGGCGGAAGATGAGACAGAAGAAGTCTGGGGAAGTTGTTGATGTTGTGCTGTCATTGGTGATGTTGATATGATTGTAAAATTACCAAGGGGTGTTTTTGTTGTTATTTCTCTAAAATGATTGTTGAGTGTTCTTATACATATAGATGAGAATAAACGCTGTATAAATACGATTTTGAATAAATTTAAAGGAGTGACTGGATATCACCTATGTGATACGTGTATATAATAAGAGTTTATTGAACAATTGATGATGTTTTTGACCTTTTCAATTTGATGAGTCGTATATTATCTATCCTTCTTTTTTTTGGTCTTGTTCTCTTTGTCCCTTTTTGTTTGTTCTAATTTTTTTTTCCTTTCTTTCTTCTTTTTGAAATAGGATGGGTGAGGATGGGTGGAAGATGAGAGGATGGGTTCCACTATTCGTGATATTTGAAAGCGTTTGCTGTATATTAGTTAGTCAGTTAATCGTTTGTACATAGATTTTTTGTATATGATATTGTTTATTTTTCCTGTAATTTGTTTATTTATTTGTTTTTGTTTTCTTTGTTTTTCGTTTTTTGGCATCTGATTACCGCATTTGGTTGCTGTCTTTGATGGAATTTCACCTTATTTACAAATTTCCGCATTGGGAAGTCATCCGTTATATCTATCTAATCTAATCTGTTAACTACTTCCCATCTTCATCCTTCATATCACGATCTGCCAATACTTTCATCTGTCTTTTTACCACTGCAGCTACTTTATAATGCTCCGCATTTGTCTGCCCCAAACTTCTTGGTTTACCCCAACATACGCGTAAAGGTACATTCTCAACCACCAATAATACTGGTCTTGTATATTGATGTGTCTGTGCCAGGGATTTTTTCTTTTGTGATATCAACAAGTCCTCTGCTATACGTGACAGGATTTGCAGATTCAGAAAATTGATGTAACCAGCTCTAGAGTTGTGATTTATCGACATCGATTGGATCTTGGTCTTGTATTTAGATTCAAAGAAATTTTGAATCAGGTAATCTGGTAATTCATCAGTGATACCGAATATGAAGAAGGATCTCAACTTGGTATCCAGTGATTGTGGAGACAAGTTCCCATTGAATGGTAGTTTAGAGATGATTTTCTGTAGATCCAGTTTGGATACCACTTTATTCTCATCATCATTTTTTGACTTCCTCTTACTTTTCTTTTGCAACTTATTATCACCTTCTTGTTGAGATTCAGCAACTTTCATCAATAATTCTCTTGCTTTATTCGACCTATCATCATATTTCTCCTCTTCTCCATCATTCTTGATCAACCCATTTGCATATTGTAAATCCAATAAATTAGCCCTATAAGTCTTGGTAAGTGAATTTCTCGGCACGTTATTATTATATTCGTCATCGACTTCTTCTCCAGCCAATTTCAATACCGAGTCTCTTAATTGTAAATCCAATCCATATGTAAGATCCAACATACATGATTGACAACAATTTTTAGATCGAGCACAAGTGAGACATATGATGGTTTTTTGGAATTTTTTTTTGGTGGAGAACCATTCAAAAGTGGTGAAGGGTCTTGTACAGAGTCTGCATTCGGCACCATTATGGTCCCGTATCATTTCAAGATATGGGTTGGGTCCAAGGCATTTGTCACAAACTGCAGGTATCTCTGGTTGTTCTTGTATCTCAGTCATCATAAGATCGATATACTATTACTGTTACTTTTATCTTCTATCTATGTTTTTTTTTTTTTTTTTTTTTTTTTTTTCCTTCAGCCGCCAGATCATGATGAATCCCTCTAGATAAATTAATCAATTAATACATAGATAGATGATAGATGTTCATGCCATTTGTTGAGCAGAATGAAAATTAGAAATTATATAGAGGCAATTACTTGCATGAATATTTCAAAGAAAAAAATATAAGCTATTTATATATAAGAATAGCCTAGGTGGTGAAATAAACGATTCAAAATGTATATACATCTCTTTTCAGACTAAGGAAGATTTGCTCCATGGTCTTCAACCGAAGGGCTTTGTTTCGAATGCAATTTTAATTCCGGGAGATATGAGAAGATCAAAGTTTATAATAATATTTTATACAATTTCATAGATGATGTGCTGGTTTGAATCACTACACGATGTTTGATTAGAATCTAGAGCTGATACCAATATGAATTATAGGTACCATTTTTTTTCTGCTGTTGACGGTAACATGATACAACAATACAAGCAACTGATTTATCAAAATTGTGTCGAATGTTGCGTTAGTTGAACATAGGTTGAAAAAGGGTTATATCATTGTGTCAATCTAACTCTGTTACTATATTTGACTAACCTATATAAATCAAACTAATAAACTAATACAAACAAGAGGGGATACTTATATGGCGTCATATTGGGAAAGTTTTCAAGATAATACCAGTTGCCATATGAAGAAGCATGCAATTAATAACACAGATCATTTCAGCGATATATAGTCACTTTAGAGATGTCATTCCTAAGGTATATAACTGTTGTCAGTTTTTTGAACAGTGATTAGGTAGAAAAAGAGACAGTATCGAGTCAGTCTCATTAGTTCAATTGGATTGGAATAAATACAATTACAAAATAATTTGTAGATCCTAATTCAGATTTAGAATTTCCTGGTTTTGTATTCTTTCACCTTCTACTCTCAAAAGCCACATAACTCTTACAAAATCCACAAAACCGTGGCACGTCCATAAACTGATTCCAATAAACGGGTAGGTAATGATGAATCTTCTAGTTATGGTTTAATATCGATTGTTCCAAACAAAAGAATACATCGGTGACTTTGATGGGAGCTCTGGCACGGCTTGATGTAAATAAATCAACCTTTCGGCCTTAGTAGTGACAAAAAAGCACACTCTTAGTCAAAGTCGATTTAGACAAGGTGACAGATCCCCCTATTGATTTGCATATGTCTATAAAATACCACCTAGTGATATGTTGTTGAAAAATATACTCGTGGCATTATTATTGAAGGCAGTTAAAAAGAGATCTCAGCAGCTTGTAGAAGAAGCTAATAAATTGAAGGACCCTATCTTGTGTAGACTTATCAAAAAGTATGACAAGTTCATAAACGGATTCATGGCTGATGTAAAACTAACCTACTACTAGCATGAGATTATAAGGTATTTTGATTAGATAGAGCTCAAGAGAAAAATCAGGACAAACAACCTTGATTATAATACAAAAACTACCCCAATCAGGGAAGTGTGCAACCCATTTTCACACCGAAGTCTTTGAAGAGATCGAAGTTGGGTATGAGTACGATTCAAAAGTCTGGAAATTACCCGTGGGCAACTCAAAGAGTTCAAACGTGTTAGTGGTGATCTTCATAAGAAATCAAATGAAAAATTTCGTTCCCCTTCCTCTTTCGGAACTTTTGAAATTTCTTTCAAATATTCATCTCCACAATGAAGAACTACAAAACTAATTTCTTCAGATCGTAGACAGTTTGACAGAGTAAGGAAAGAGCGCTCTTCAAGTTCTATGACGCTTATAAAGCCAAGCATAATTACTACTGGGAAGTGCATAAGTCGAATTTGGAACAAACAATTGAGTTGTCTATTAGAAGTTCGAGAAATGACCATGACATTTAATGAAGATTACTCAAACTTTGTCCCGGATTCAACTGATATTTCCCATCCTAAAACGGGAGGAATATTTTAGATGAAAGAGGATATGTTGCTAGTCAAGGTCAGTCTAGATCATGAAGTACTTAGAACATAAAAGATGGCAAGAAGACTTGACAGAGGAAAACAAAATACTGGTGATTGAGTAATTGGAACCTAATCATTCAGTCGATGTTTATCATGAGGATCTCACACTTGAAATCTTCTATTATGGAAAAGTTTAGTTGGTTGCTTTCATATATTCAAGATTAAATCCTAGGTGTATTATACACTGACAGTTCTCAATAAGACATGGAAGCAGTTGAAGAAATGTGGGAATGGGACCTTGATCTGATAATGATGAGGGGCTCATTCATTACTAAGTAAAAGGTACTATATGGGTCAAAATATATACTGGAAATAGCGTAAATATAGGAAAAATCACTTCGAAAGTTTTAAATAGTTAGTAAATTTAAATCTTGTAAGGATTCTCATCGTCATATCATAGCATAATTATACATTATTATTATTTTCTTTTCTCAGGGTTAAAAAGCTCAAAATTAGTTATTCCACATGTAAAGTTCGGTTGAAGAAATTCAATATAGTTGTAATTTTAATTCATCATAATAAAAGAAATAAATAATATGATTACGATTGTGATATATTCCAGATGATTTGAACAATGATGACTTACTAATTAGATGATCTATCTATCTATTTCATTATACATATTATCTTTAAGATGAACATTAAGTCATATTATATTATACAAGTTGGAAAACTTTTTCGTCTTTCTCTCTTTCTTTCTTCTTTTTGTAAGAAAAAGAGATGGAGAAACATGGGATTACCCGGCCATCAACTCAAGAGAAATGGGTAGTGCACTTGAGTCACAATACTTCAATGTTAGGGTATTAATTAGTAGAAGGAATACAATACATGTTGATATGGATTTATCATTGATAGAAAGGTAGATGAATGAATACATTTATATCTATATGAGGGTGTATTTATTATGATGATATTGGGTGTCTGTGTGCTTATATCGATAAATTCAGGGACCCTAGGTGTGTCGTCGGAGATAACTCCCAATACATCCTTATCATGTATATATTACCTACAACACCTGACTGATTTCATGATATACATAGAACTGGGGCAAATCGATAATTAAAGGGTTTCTCTCAATCCCCATACCCACTGATGGTTAATCCGCTGAATGATCAAATGAAATATTTCAATTCCCTCATGATGGTAATTACCCTTCTTAACAATACTTAAATACATCAATATCACCTGATCATTTTTCTTTCTTTTCTCGTCTTTCCTTTTTTGTGTCTTATTAGCTCATATCAGATCGTATACCTGATAATCTAAATATATAGATATAGACACAACACAATTTCAAACATTTATGAGACATAATAAGGTTATAGACAAGCCTTTTCATCAAAACTGAGATCAAATAACAGAAAACTATTCACACTTGTCCTTTTATTCGTATTGACGTTGTTATATAATCATTATCATCAAGATCAATCGAATACTATTATGATGTCAGGACCATCAACAATGATTAACTCATCATCTAAAAAAAAAGTCATCGTTATAGGCACTGGGCTCGCTGGTTTGACCACAACTCATCAATTACTTTCCAAGGGAGTTAATGTCATTTTACTCGAAAAAACTCCAGTAGTTGGTATGGCTTCAAATTCCAATAAGGCAAGTTCTGGTATCAATGGTGTATATACAAATCAACAGAAATCACTTAATATTAAAGATTCTGTGGAATTGTTTACCAAAGACACGATACTGAGTGCCAAATCAAGTGCAAGACCCGATTTGATCCAAGTTTTAACTTCACGCTCCAAAGTTGCTATTGATTGGTTAACACAATCTTTTGAAGTGGATTTATCAAAAGTTAGTAGATTAGGAGGTCATTCGGCACCCAGAACTCATAGAGGTTCAGGTCAATTACCTCCAGGTTATGCTATAGTGAGTACGTTACTGAAACTGTTACAAAAATACGAGGAATCAAATCAATTACAAATTTTGAAGAAATCTAGAGTGACAAAATTGTTGTCATCATCATCGTCAAATTCACAAAATGGTGAGATTTATGGGTTAGAATATGAAGATGGGAACGTGGATCCACCACGGTTGGTACAATTGTTATCAGATCATATTGTCTTAGCCACTGGTGGGTTCTCTGCTGATTTTGGTAACAACGATGATTCCTTGATTGCCCAATACAGATCAGATTTATTGGATTTACCTTCAACGAACGGTCAACAGACCACTGGTGATGGCATCAAGTTACTGAGGCAAGTAGGAGCTGCCACGGTAGATATGGATAAGATTCAAATACATCCAACTGGATTCATTGATCCAAATGATGTTAATAGTAAATGGAAATTTTTGGCTGGTGAGGTATTACGTGGAAATGGAGGTATATTAATGGATGAGAATGGGCATAGATTTGTCAATGAGTTGAGTACGAGAGATGTTGTCACTCAACTGATTTTTGAATCATCATCGAAGCATAATCAAGTATGGTTGGTGATTCCAGGAGATTGCTTTGATGATTTAAAGACTCATCTAGGTTTTTATATGAGTAAAAAATTGATCACTGAGGGGAATTTACAAGATTTGGCCAACAAGATGTCAATCGATAATGATGTGCTCATTTCAGAATTAACTAATTATAACAAAAATAGTCAGTTAAATGAGGATAAATTCCATCGTGATTCATTTGGTCCTAAATTTGGTTTACAATTGGATTCCAAAGTGTATTATGGATTAGTGACTCCGGTATTACATTTCTGTATGGGAGGTTTACAAATCGATGTCAATACTAGGGTGCAAGGTGAGCAGAGTGGTGGGCCAATAAAAGGTTTGTATGCTGTGGGAGAAGTTAGTGGTGGTGTCCATGGATTTAATCGATTAGGTGGAAGTTCACTTTTGGAATGTGTGGTTTTTGGAACTGTTGCATCTGAAGTGATTTATGATGAGATGAAGAAGTAGATCAAAAAGAGCGGTAATGATAAATGAATTTTGAAATAGATAAAAATGGTATTAAACCCATATGAAATTAATAATAAAATAAATAAACGATATATATATTTTTTGTATAAATAAACCTGCTAAATTAGCCCCCTTAATATGATAATGAAATATAAAATAAATGGTATGTATGTATGTATGTATGTATAATTTGTTGTGTGTATAGATAGTTGTGTAATTAACTAAGTTTTTGTTGTGTGATTTTTCTTCTTTGGTTTTATTTTCCATTCCCCACATTGATTTTTTGAATATTATAATAAGTACGCATTATTGAGATGGATTGATATGGATTGATGAACATGATGATAACCTTTATCTCCCATCTTGATTCATATGTATATAGATATGTATGTTGATCCAATTTTTGGCATAAAAATTCATTTATTGTCCTTTTGAAAAATTGATTTCATATATATATATGAATATCAAATTTTCCATTTTTTCTGCTCCCACATTTTAGTGTATGTATAGTAGTATCATCATTTACCCATTGATTTATTATTTCTCTTACGACTTCCTTTACTACTATGAGTTCTGAAATGTTGCATACAATTATCCTGTCTTGAAAAACGAGCTCCACAACCTTCAAATGGACAAATATGATTACGTTCCCCGGTATGAATTCTTGTATGACGAGCCAAATGACCCGAGGTAGTGAAATTCTTAAAACATGTGGTGCATTCATACTTCTTCTTAGTCTTGGTAATTTTGTGAATCGCTGTGACTGGGCTATTATTACTATTATTATTATCGTTATTGTTATTGACGGTATGATGGGCAGAGAATGAAATAGTTGATGCAACCATAGACTCAGGTGAATTTGTCTTGTCAGATGGAGGAGATGGGATTTGCATTATTGCAGGTCTTGAATTAGTTGTTGATGATAAAGTTGATGTTGTTGCTGATAAAGAGTTTTCAATAGATGGAATAGATACTGAAGGGAATAACAGCGGTAATTTCATGTTATTATCTATATGAACATTTTTATTATTATTGTTGATGGTATTGCTTATCGGTACTGAAGATAATGACATTGTTGGAGAAGATGAAGTTGTGGTGTTGGCACTTCTTGTGTTTGTATTTGTATTATTTGATATAGGTTGTGACGTAGGGATATATTCTTGATGATGGTGATGGAAGATGTATTGTTGTTGTTGACTATGATTATTATTATGGTCAGAATTGAACGGTATATCTTGTAGTATAGACCGTATTGAAGGTAATCTTTGCTCAGGAATGGAAGAAGTCATATTGTTGTCATTGGCTCCCTTCTTATCATTGAACCAAAGTTGTTGATCATTCGTATTTGAATTGATCCCAATACTTGTGGAAGATGAAAGACTGGTTAAAGATGATGAAGAAGGAGAAATTGATGAAGTTGTTGATACAATACTGGATTCCCCATTGTTGTTATTGTTGTTGAGTCCCCTTGATCCATTGAATAGATGATAGGATGATATATCTGTTGTCATCATCATCTTCTATATGTTGTCATGTAATATTTGAGTTTGATGAATGGAGTTGGTTAGGACTTGATGATCTTTTTTTATATTTTTCACTCGCTCACTCTTTCTCTTTCTCTCTGGGTGATTAATTCAACGTATAGTCTGTATTATATTCCCTCTTTTGCCATTTATTGTATGTATAGGTGGGGTGTATGTTTGTCTTAATAGTAGATAGAACTTATATATATATGTGCAATATTTGAAGGAATATGGAATGTGGATATATAGATTTATTGATTGAACAGCTCTCAAAAGTCTGGGATATGGATGAGTTGAATTTGAAGGATGTATATTGATTAATAGAAACCATATGCCATCATGAACATGTAAAAAATTAAAACGAAAATGAAAAGAAGAATTGTATCCAGTTAAATAACTAACTAAAATGATAATATGTGTATATGAACAAGATGAATAGGATGGGATAAAGGGGAATTTGAGGGAATTGAATTTTTGCGTCTTGCGCGTGCCCCTTCTTCTACCCTGCCTTAGTCTGTCTTAGCGAGAAAAGAGATGGGCACAGACCCAGTCTCTGCCTGTTGGACGAAAAAGCTTCTTTCTTTCCATTTTCTCTCAATTCCATTTATCTATATATATACTGAGATGTGTGTCCGTATATATCTATGAACTATAAGTCTGTTTTGATAATGTGTTATGATCAATCCTCTTCCTCTATCCTATAAGTATATATATATATGTGTGTGTGTGTATGTATATATAGATATCTTTAAATGAATAGCAACATCAAATTAGGATCGAAGTCGGAAATGAGAAGAGAAAGAAAAGATGAAAATGAAAAAGAGAACCGGTAAAAGACAAAAGACAAACAGAAAAAAAGGACACAAAAAAAGTTGCAATTATTAATTAATGTTGAATGCCAAAAGACAACAAAACAACCCTTCAAGTTATTCCTTCCAAATGAAATTGATATTACTATACTACAAGAAACTCACCAATCTATTATTAGAAGTTATCAGTTCCGGTTAGCACTCCCGATCATCATAATAATCCTCTACTCTAAATAATAATGGTACGGTTAAAACACCAACAAACCAAACTGAACTCACTCGACTGCCACAGCCACAGAGAGGCAAGACAAATAAAGACAAATACAAGCTCATTAAAATCTGGTAAAAAAGCTTATCTTCCTGTAACTTCTTTTTCCCTGTTGAAAAGAACAATACACAGGCTCTCTCTCTCTCTCACCCTGGATATAAATCTATCGATATAGATATATATATATAGCAACCAATACTTAGTACTTAGTTGTTATCCTGCCTTGTCTCTTCTATCCCCTCCATCTATTATTATTATTACTATATATTACGCCATGTATTCAGTTGTATACATGTTTACTTTCTTCTATCCTTACTTACTAACTTACTTACTCTTCTCTCTCTGTGACTCTTGTTGATTGGTTTGTTGATAAGCCATATCTTATCATATTATTTCTTCATTCTCATTCATCAAATGCTTTCCTCGGTGATTCATTCATTCATTCACTCTATACTTTTCAATTATAAAAAATGACGCAGGCATAAATATAAAAATATATACGAAGAGAGGGGGCGAGGAAGAGGGCGAGGGCATAACAATCATCAGTGAGTCGGATATTGGGGCTGCCCTCATCCCCTCAATAAAGTGTTTCCCTTCCTTCAATTCCCCTGCAATTTAAAACAAACAATTACCCTGTGCCTAGATTGCTTTCACTCCTCCCTGTATCCTTCTCTCTTCTCACCCCATGACTTCATTTATACCTCTATGTCTATGTCTATTTATCTACTTATAGAATTAATGAATTCTAAAGTCTTAAAGCTCAAGGTCTTTAATTTATATTTGGAATAATGAATAAACAACAGTAACTGGCATATTATTGTATGATAACCAAGTAAGTACCCTTTCATTATTATGTAATATAAGTTATCTTTTTGCCCAATTGAATGTGTGTGCGTGTATATAAAAATCAAATTTATTTCTCTTTCTATCTTACAGTGGAGACCCACGGAACCTTTCAGTCTTTTGTCCCGTGTTTATCTGCACGGACGGCAAACAATGTTTTTGTTTGTTTATTTTTATTTTCTCTTCTTCGATGTTGCCAATATTTGGAGAGAAAGGATCTAGAGAGAGAGAGGTCCATATTTGAATTTGAATTAGAGCATTAATTACTGATCAGAAATTTTCGTTAAGGATGTATGTATGAATGCCTAAATAGAGATATTATAGGTGAAATGATTTCATTCATATCATCCAACTGTGTGTATCGAGATAAATAAAGAAATAAGACTACACACACCATAAACATAAAAATGGTCCATGGAATAAAGTTTCTCCAGGGTCTTGGTTCTTTATCTTTCGTATCCTTTCAATCTTCTTCTGCTGCTGCTGCTTCTTTTGCTTGGCTGATAGGTAAGGTTAGGTAGGGTCTTTTCCTCGAAAAAGCTTGGCTCCTTGTATAATTGTACATCCCTACATATAATAGCCCTTGTTGGTTGGTTATTTTGGATGTGGGTAATTTAAAACCATACTGATTTTAACTTGCAAACCAAGAGGTTGCTTGCCGAAAAGTCTTGGCAACATTTTTGGGCTCTGGTTTTTGTTTCTTTTCTTTTATGATTCTGCCCCATTTTGCTCCCCTCAAAAATGGACAGCCAACAACGATTTTTTCGCCTCGACCAATAAAATAATGGATAGATAGATAGAAAGATAGCTAGATCAATAAATATAGCATGTCATACCGTGCCCCTTCCTCCACCGTCTCCCGTTGTACCCTTTTTCTAGTCAACCTAAACACTCCTTTTGGCATGTTTTTAAGGATATATACACACTCGTATATATTATCATTCCGTGGGTAAATAATATATCATATCATATCATCAAAATTTTTCTCCCTCAAAGTGAGAGCAATAACATCATAAGGTTGGGCAAAGAAAAGCAAACAAGCGAGGAATAAAATAAGCAAACAAACAAATTTGCAAATTGAAAAAAAAAGCTTTCTTCTGGCTTGGCTTAGCTTACTAGTCGCGGTAGGTTGGTGGCAAGATAAAATAAAAGTATATGGGCAGATGTCTTTCGTCTCTTAAAGCAAGGGTTACATAGACAATAGTTCCAAGTCTGCATGTGTGTGGGCAGTAGGGTAATGATCGGCCTGCCTTCCTCAAATTACAGTTGCCCCAAATAGGCCAAAATCCCACGCCTTGTATGTATTTTTATCATTACTGGGGGTGAAGAGCGTTGCCAAGCCAGTTAGACATTTATTCATTTATTTTACTGCAACGATGATGTAGCCAAAAAACTAACAAAAAAATGAAATGACTCGGATGGGGGTAAAATATAATAAAAAAATAATAATCACTCAGGAATTAGTAAATAAACTTATTATGTTTAAAGATATGAATATAGGTAGAGGAATCAAGTGAATTCTCCGTAAGAATTGCTTCAGATCAGTAGACTTACCCTAACCTAACTTCATATACATCCGTCTATTCATGGATAATTTAGGCAAGTAGGACAGTCTGAAATTTGCCTCGGTTTTATATGATTCCCATTCCAGTCATCATCTCTTGCTGAAAAAGATAGAAAAAATCTAATTAATTGATTCGTTTCATAACTCCAAGAAATAAATCTTTTCTATTAACCTCAGCGCCATAGATATGCATCAAAATCATATCACCAGTAACATGCATAGACGGATAGAGGAACACACACATTGCAAACTCCTATGAAACATTTCTCTCACGATCATATTGAAAAGAGGAATCAATATCAGCTCAAAAACCAAAATGACATAAACTGTAATTGACATACATACATATATACCTATTTCGTCAAAAAAAAAAATTGAAAGGCATTATATTTTATCTTACTTCTTTTGTGATTGATAGCAATCTCTAAAAATTTCAATTTGCAATTCGAAGTATTTGTTTTTGGACCGCTAATGGTTCTGGGGTTGGATGATGGCTCGATAAAAAATTATTGGGTTTGTACTATTGATTGAAAACAATCGTTTTATCAGTCCTCGAAGAAAAGAAAAATCAAGTCTTTTTGCACTGTATATAGCTCTTTGAACATCTTTCATACTCAAACATTATACTGGATTATACTGGTCTTATTTGAGTTTAATCATTAGCTCTATTTACATGAAAAACCATTTTATTCCTTCTCTAACATTTTCTTTTCATCATTTTTTACTCGAGACATAGAGTCATTATTTTAAGCATGAAAAGAACAATGGCAGATCTTTATCAGAATATGATGAAATTTGTATTGAGCACTCAGCTGGGGCTCTCTACTACATGAACTCTTTAATTAATTGCCACCTCTCCACTTCTAACTAATTTTTTTTTTCTATTTCATAAATGAGTCTTGTTTCAACAAATAACACTAGTAATTGAAAAAACCTTTGGAAGAATATATACAACTTCATAGATTGTACCAGCATAGAACTTGTCAACGGTAAAAAAAGAGTCTATATTATATGACAGTGGTTAAAACTTGACAAAACCACTTAAAAATATTATTAGAACCCAATTCAATCTCTAATACGGCAGATATTAAAAATATTCCTCGAATATACTCCGAGCTCATCTATTTATGGCAAAACACCAAAAGGGGAGTTTTTGAGGTTCATGTCACCTTCTTCTGTGGGTGGTACAAAAGTCATAACCCGGGTTTAAACTGCTTGCTAATCGAGTCCAAAGGTTGTACATCTCCTGAATAGTATTTTAACCAGTTCCATTTGCTTGGTTGAAGATTGGAGAATACATAGTCATAGTTATGAGGTACATGATTTCGTGAAAGTACCTTCTGATGATTATGGGATGATAAATTTTTCATGATTTAAGCTTTCAGGGTTACTCAGACACCAATGTCCAATGAGAATAAATTATTTTTTGTGGATTGGATCTGATCTTAGAGCAAGTGTCTTCCCAACTACTGGTGAGGGTTCTAATTCTATCAGAATCACAGCTAGAAAACATAGGTATATGAGGATACCCAAGCTCAGAATGAAAGAATGTAGCAAAGGATTCGATCAAAATCTTGTTGGCTACAAATATTCCTATGCTGACTATCGAATGTATTAATGCAATATATTTCCTCCTTTGATAATATCATTCCCGTTTTAACTGCACGGAACTAAAAGATGAGAGTCGAACCAAAAACAAGCTACTATATGATAAATTGTCGGAATATCTGAGACTACTGAAAATGATTTAGATGAATCCAGGAAGTTTTACCTTGACAATTATGCTGGAATCGGGTATCAGATTTCTGCAATAGACTAACGAAATTTGATCGCCAGTATCGAAGGGGCCAAAATCAGGAACATTAACGTAAACTAAACTTTAACAACCCTTTCTGTCAAGAAAAAAAGTAAAATCATTGAGCAACCCCATAGTTAATTCAAAAGTGAGATTCACCTAACAAGTTCTGAATAATTCTCACTACTTCACTATTAAATCCCTTAGGACTTCTCATTATATTTCCTTTTTTGAATTTTATCTTTTATCAACTACCTTTTTAACTTTGCCCGCACTTTGTTTTTCAACCGTAACTTATCGTGTAGAAGATGCTGATTTTCCACTACTAAGTAATCTATTAAGAGAGATATTAGGTGAGAAGATGATGAATGTACTTTGATAATACTCTCTCTTGAGTTCTTAGTTGCCATATTTTTGCTACATTAAATTATTCTTTTGTTTCTTAAGTTGATACATGAAGTAAAATTATGAAATATATGTAAAATAAATCTCGATATGATTTGATTTAATAGTTAATGATTTCTAAAGCGAAACTTAATAATAATATTAACAATCAGAAAAAATTTCTCTCTCATAAGGCAGAAATCCCCACCTTCTTCGTTATCTTAACCAACTCCGAATCAGCTTTGTACCTTTACAAATTAATCTTGTTTGTCTTTCCTTCCCCCTTTTTTTGCCTTTTGTTTTAGCCTTTCTTTCTTTGTACATTGCTCATGTCCAAAAGAGAAAAAAGAAAGCCAAATATGGGCATTATTACCAGAAAAGGCAGTCAAAATTGTGATTTTTTTCAGGGTATCAAGCAAAAAAAGGGCCTGCCCCTTGTCTTTCATTGCTCGTATGGCGCAGCGGTAGCGCAGTAGATTGCAAATCTATTGGTCCTTAGTTCAATCCTGAGTGCGAGCTTTGAGACATTTTTTTTATTACAAAATTTTTTTTGATCGTAATTTTGAAAACTTTCACTCATTTCATGGGAGCTATTTTCTCCTGAGCTTTGTTTTGTACATAACATCTCTAAGGCTTTAAGTACCTTTATTGTTATGTTTATTCTCGATTGCATCTTTATGAATTTTTTTTTTCATTTACATTAAACGTTTTTATGATGTAAATAGTATAGAATAAGGGGAACTAAAATATAATCTAAGAGGTGAGTAAAATTTGACATTCATTAATCTTAGAAATGACTTGGTTTCATTCAAGTCTTTCAAACTAAAATAGTGAAAACTATTTAGAGCACTTACTAACTTTCTTCAGAGAAATTTGTTAATATTTATTGGCATATGACACATTCTATCCAGAAAAAATACATTTACCTGTCTAAAACATTTGGTTTCTCCAAATTGAGCTATCATTTTTACATTGTAGCAGCAGTTGTTTTTTTTTGAAATTGAAAATTAGTCTAGTGTCGATCCAAAAGTTAACTTTTAATTTAACCTTAGTATGATAGATACATAGATCTCTAGTTAATACTGATTCATGAGGTAATAATCTCAAAGAACTTCTTCCACAGCTGGATGATCTAGGAAATAAAGTCTACTATAAATGCCCTTATTTGAGCCTTTGGTCGACTCTAGTACTTCTGGAGAACTGCAGTTATAACTAATTTCTCTCATAGAACTAGTTCACTTTTCTCAATCTTTTACTAAATTTAGATCAGCCTCACTCACGGTTATGAATATACATTTTGAATGATATTCAGTATTCTCAATTATTGCTTAACACATATACATGATTCATGGCTTCTTTCAAAATCTAACTATACTAATACCAACACCAAAAAGCCCAAAACAAAACATGCACCAAATTGAAAATCTCAAGGGCAGGAGAAAAAGATAAACATGTGCTTATTGGAAAAAGAATGCAAAAAAAAAAATACAAAAAAAAGGGGAGAATAACAACACTCACCAAGCCTTCTTTTTCATATTCACCATAGTTTGATAAAATTTCTTATTCCCTCTGTACTTAAATGGAATTTTTGTCTCATCAAATTTTGCAATTTCCTCTTCGTTAATCTCATTAAATTCACCCATGTTTATTATTGGACCAGCTTTACGACCAACCGCTGCAGTATCAATTTCCAATTCAACCTTACTGATCCATCTCACATCGGTGGCTTTCCTCAAGTAATGAAATTCATCTTCAGCCAAAATTGTTTCAACATCGGTCAACAACATCCATGATAATTGATACCTTTGGAATTTCAGTAGCCCTTCAACACGCAATTCTTCCAAAGTTTGTATGGAATAGTCCAGATTCCTATCAATTCCAATCATGGGATAGAAAAATCTCCATAATTTTGTCTTCTCCAGTTCATTCAATTCCAGTTTGAGAAATTTTTGATACTTCTCATGGAACGATTCAATACCCAATACCAAAATCAATTGTAAATCACAAACGTAATCTTTATCTTCCATACTGATAACGTAAAATGGAAGATACATCAATGCTTCTTCAACAGTTCTAGAATGAGTAAAAGTTGCTGATAAAATCCCGGGAACATACAAGTCCCTGATGTTTTTCCTTCTTTCAACTTCTTCCAAAATTTTGGTTTCCTTCAGTTTCTTCTCAACTTCCAATTTCTCCTCTTCTTCTTTCTTCTTGGCTAACTTCAACTCTTCTTGTCTTTTCAACTCTTGCTTTTTTTCTTCTTCTTCTCTTCTCTTCTTATTTTCCTCAATATGTCTCATGATATCAGCAGCTTTGGCCTCTCTTAACAGTTTCCTCTGTTGTTCTCTTTGCTTTCTCTGTTTCAAGATCTCCAGCTCTTTGACTCTCTTCAGCTCTTCTTCCTCCAGTGTTAATACAACCACTGGTGGCGGAGTCTCAATTTTTTTCTTTGGTTTCTCTTCAACTCCAGGAGTCGACTCTTTGCTCGTAATATTGTTATTATTGTTCTCTTCTTTCTCTAAGGAAGTGGTTGAATTAGAAGAAGAGAGTTGAGCGGCTTCCTGTTTGATTCTTTCTTTGATAAGTTTGTCCCTCTTACGCTTCTTGCGTTCTTCTAAATCTATCGAACTTTTCTCCACTTTTATTGTATCTTTCTTCAGCTCAGGAGATTCCAGTCTTCTCTTCAATTTCTTTGTCTTTTCTTCATGTATTCGACCATCACGACTCACAACAACTGAACCTGTCTTCTTTTTAATAGCTTCCTCTAAGAGATCAATTTCCAGTTGATCTTTGATTGAATTTGGATCCATAGCTCTATCCAAAATACTGATACCTTTACTGTTTACTCGACAAGGATCTGCACCATTATCTAACAACATTTTTACAGTCTCGTAATGACCTCTACCAACAGTTTGCAGAAGAACAGTTTCACCATCGATAACTTTTTCCACTTTGGCTCCAAATGCCAACAATAAACTGACAACATTAGTATGTCCATATCTTGCAGAAAGCATCAACAGCTTTGGAGGCAGTTTACCACCACCAGCCAAAAAATGACCAACAAAACCTTCATCACCTTCGGCAGCTCTGTTGGAAATTTCATCTCTGACTTCCTTTGAAGTAAAATCGATCCAAGAGTTATGTTCTGAATGCTTAGGTGATTGTGCTGGAGGGTGATGATGATTATTATGATGAGGGTCGGAACCATTATGACCAAATTTTTTCATTGCATTTCTTATCAATTTGCTCAGCTCGGCAGCACCTTCTTGATCAGGATCGATTAAATCCATAGCATTTTGTCCGGATGCATTGACAAGTGTTGGATCTGCACCATGCTCCAATAATAATTCAATAATTTCCAAATGGTTGTAGGCACATGCATCAATTAACGGGGTATCCAAGTCATCAATCCCTGATTGAATGTTAACCTTAGCACCATTCGAAATCAAGAGTTTGACGATATCATAATGGCCATTAAGTGCAGCTTCATGTAACGGAGTATTTCCTGCATGATCTGGTTGATTGACATTTGCCCCAGCCTCGATCAATTCTTTGGCAGTTTCGTATTTGCCTCTTATACAACATTTTTGTAACTTCGTTCTTCCCAAGGCATCTTTGGCAGAAAAATTTCTCTTTCTTGAAGGTGATGAAGACCTGGAATTATTACTTTCAGATCCAGTTTCACTTCTTTTTCTTTTCTTAGGGACACTTATTCCACGTTGATGCTGTTGTTGATGTTGTTGTTGTTGTTGATGTTGTTGTTGTTGTTGTTGTTGTTGTTGTTGTTGTTGTAGTTGATGATGACGATGATTATGCTCATTTTCACCATCGTCAGAGTTTGTCGATTGGGTTCTAATTTTTTGAATCTGGTCATCATATTCCATTTTTCTAATCAATCTTCTTCCTTTATGACTGGGCACAGGAGGATTGTTTTCTTCATCAGTATCAGCTTCAGAATTTTCTAATCCCACAGAATGCAGCTCTTTCTTTACAATTTTTTGTTTTGTGGCATCTTCCAAATTCTCCTGCTCTTGTCTGTTCATGGTGGACTCTTTGAAGTCTTTGGGTATTTCAGCAGATGCTTTTTTGACTATTGATGAATCCAATGTTGTCAAAGTGGAGTCATTTTCTGTTGTAGAGGGCAGCAGTGGTGGTGGTGACATTAGTTTTTCGTCTTGAATTCTTACCAGCAGCAGCGGTGGTGGTGCTGGCGGTATTTGTTTTCCTTCTTGGGTTTTAACAGTAGTGACAATCACCTTCCCATCTCCACCATATATTGGAATCCTCGGTCTTTGTTTCAGTTTCTCATCAGCATTTCTCCTATCTAAAGAAGAAGAAGATGAGGAAGAGGAAGAGGAAGAGGAAGAGGAGGAGGTTGAGATTGAGGAGGAACCATTCCCCTTTAAAGGATTTGAAGATGATGATATAGATGCAGAACTTTGATTAGCAAACACGGAAGATCTCTTCGGTGGATGACCATTTAGCGCAGTGATCAACTTGCCATTGCCGTTACCGTTACCGTTAGCACTGTGTTCGTTTGAGTCTCGCCTCTGAGGAGTGGCATCTTGCTTGTTGTTGTTGTTGTTGTTGTCTCCAGTTGTGGGACTTATCATGACTAGCCTTGTATGGATAGATGCTGGTGGTTTAGCTCCAGTCAAGAGTGACAATGATATATAGCTCTCCTAGTTGAATTATAGTATTGATGATAGTATCTATCTATGTATTTACGAATGTATTACCAGAAACCAATCTCCTTTGTTCTCGTTTCCATTTTCATTTTCCTTTAGACTTTTTTTTGGTTTTTTTTTTTCTTTCTTTCGTTAATATGAAATATACCCGAAACAGAAGAAATGGTTAATAGATACACTCCCACTCCTATATGAGCTGAATATGATATCATAGATAGATGGATGAATGTATAGATAGATAAATGGATGTATAGATAGACAGATAGATAAGGGGCTAGTTAGATAAGTATATAGATAAGTTTAAAAGATTTTTTTTCAGCTCTCCCTTAACTGGTGGTAATGATTCGAACTATTTTAGTACCAAGTATGTATCACTCAGAAATACTATTGGGTCTTCGGTTTTAAAGATGTGGTACATGATGAAGTTAATTGGTCGGGATTGTATACCAGATGGAGATAGAGATGGCAAGTTGTGGGGTTGGGTCGATGTTGGACAAGGTATATTTATATGAATGTGAGACATATATTTTAAAGTATTACGAAGAGATTAAGAGAGAGATAAGGTAATTAGTGTGTAATCGACGATCTCACAAAATCGGGAAAACCAGATAAGAGAGAGAGAAAGAGCAAAGATAAGAGAGATAAGAAGATGCTCATAATAAGTTGACTGAAAAAGTTTTTTTTTTTTAACGAAAAACAAAAATTGATTTACCTTATATTTCCGATTGATTGATCGTTTGATTGTTGGTTTCATTTCATATATGTAAGAATAATATATGCTATAATACCACTTTCCAACATAAGAAATAAAGGGAGATGATGACTCTGTCCACGGTCATCGTATACACCATCAATATGGTCTTTCTCCTACTACCTATCTTTTCGCTGTACCTGCAACACCAAATTTGGGATGCCGGTCGACAACAACAGCAACAGCAACTGTTACAATTACAACAAGATTACCAATTTGATCAACACCAAGCACAACAACCATCAGTTAAAGTGATAAATGATACCCAGTTACGATTTATCAAATTCACTTTGTTAGAATACTCGATCTTGTTGATATCATTTGGATGTTATTTTGTCAACTCTATTACGATCTCGGATCATTACAAATCTGGGTATTTTGCATGCCAATTGATTATCACAATCATCTTAGTAACGAAAACATGGCTCAATTATAACCACCACAATAAACATTGTTCTCAAACTGCGATGGCCAATTCACAATACGGTGAGCGTGGAGTGTTGTTGAATCATGATGATCTTCAATCAATGACAAATCCTCCACTCAATTATCAAGTGGTACCCACTTCAATGATGTCACAACCGAAAGATCAATCAAGATTCTTCATTGAAGAGGAAGATGATGACGATGACTACGAGGAAGAGGATAATGTTCATTTGTATCTTGAACACAATGATAATAATGATACTACTACCACTAATAATAATAATAATAAGCGTAAACATTTCAAATTGAATGCACCCGTGTTGTCAACTCTATTACTGTTATCCCCAGTACATACAGAAGCAACCCCAATTCCTATCACCAACATTATTCAAAGCTTGAATAATAATAATAATCATAGTAATCAAAATATCATCATCAATAATATTCGAATCCATACGCAATCTATAGCTTTTTCGTTGCTCTTATTGAGCAAGACTGTATATTTGATCAATTGTCTCTTTTGCAAAGATAGCAGCAGTGGAAACAGAGGCATCAGGGAAAACTTCAACAAGAGAGGGGTAATAATGGTGAATGCATTGTGCCAATTCTTGATGGTCTTCATAGTGGTGGTGTTGTATCCGGCAGCAACAGAAGTATTTGTATACCAAAGTGGTGGTGGGTATCCAGTACTTCCATATATATTTCTAGCTTTAACTGCTGTTACGGCTGTACAATCTCTCTTTTGATATTATTAGATAGGTTCTTAAATTTAATATAAAATTTGACTTATACTCTATATGGTAGTATAAATTTAACCAATATGCTTAAGGAGGATAAATATTTTTTGAAATTGAAACATTCAACCCCCACTCCCCTCCAATGGATTTAAAATCATCACTTTACTTTCAAAACATTAAAGAGTAACTCTGGATATGATGATAAATATTATAGAATAAAACCTTAAAAGATGAGATAATAGGTCTTGATCTTTATTGCTGAAAATGTTTAATAAGTTATTTCATATGAAACTTTTCGAATTTTATGTTCTGTCTGATTCTAAGACTGAAAGTCAAACAACAACAAGTACTATCTCAAAAATTATGAGTAATGCAGACTCTCACGGAATGCCTTTCGGGAGGAACTTGAAAATGACAGTAGTATGGGGTAAAAACTGTCAGAGAAATTCATCAAGTGAAGCAAAACCAATGAGTTTGCAGGTCTCTTGAAATGAGTGTTGATGAGTTCTGAAGAGATGGTGAATGAACCAGCTAAAAAAGATTATGAAACGAAACCGCTTTATAAAATAAGGCTTGCTATAAAAATCGTTGTAAATGAAGTTTTAGGAGATCTAATAGTGACCTTCTTAATGCTCCAGATCGGAAAGGCAAGAGGGAAAGAAATAGTCTCTCACGGCTTTCGAAATAATGAAAGCAAGCACCAACAATTTAATCAACATTTTCTTAGAGAATCAAGGAAGAAATCAGAAAGGATACTCTTTTAATTAATTAATTTGGTTTCCTGCTGATCATCCTTTAATTTATTTTATTTGGTAATTAAATCAATCTTATTAAATTTTAAATTATTTATTTCAATTAATAAACCATAATATTCTAATAAAAGGGATAGTCTAATATTAATAAATTGTGATTAATGTTTTATAATTATTACTAAGCTTTAGGAGTTTCCAGGATAAAAAAGGCAAAAAAACAATCCAAATGAACAACTGGCAAAGCAGTTCTCGGGGTTGGCTTTTAAAAGTTCGAGAAAAGAAAATCATGTCTATGAAATATTACTGAAAGATTGTTTTGGATTCAATAATTCATATATTTTCCCCCGACCAATGGGAGGAATTTTTTCGATGAAAAAGGACATGCTGTGAGCCAGGGCCCTTTTCTAATCACGAGGTACTTAGAACATAAAAAAAGACAAAAACAAGATTTGACAGAGGAAAACAAAAAGTTTGTGATTGAGCATTTGAAAGCTATTCATTTGGTGTTTTTAATACTGATCTCCAATTCAAAAATAAACTTTTGTCCAATAAAAAAGTTTTGCTTGATTGATTTTTGCATGTTAAATATTAAATCCTAGAGGAGTAATATCCGCTTGGCTATACTAAAGAAAATATAAGCTAGTTTGAAGATATAAAGAATCAGGAACTTCATTTTTTTGATGTTAACCGATTTGTTACAGGTCAGTATATACTGGATATTGCCGTCTCTTTAAGCTAGGGAAACTTATTTATATCTCTATGTACCAAAATAATGATTTTAAACAATTGTTTTTAAATTGTCATAATACTCAGGTTGCAAAAACAAGGGTTTAAGTGGCTAAATCATGGTTTAATTGACAAGTAGTATAACCGATCTTAACCGATTACCCCCATTCCACCCACTCTCTTCAAATATATGGATATCTCTATGATATAAATAGTAGTGTATTAAAGTTCTAAGAAGAGAATTAATGAAGGTAAACGATAATCTGCCATTTCCACGTGTCAGAATAACGTTTTTAGTGTTTTAGGAGAACTATACACGTCCATTTTACTTTGAAGGAAAAAATTCAATTTTCATCAATTTGAAAACACAAGTCTAGAGGTATCCATCTGTGTCACTCTTCTTTTATTCTTGGTTGTTGTGGTGTTTGTAAGCTCTTGTTGATCCTTCATGAAGCCAGGTTCCAATTTTCATTGTTGATCATATCATCTTTCCCTATACATCACCAATACAATAATATCTATACATACCATTGATTGAATCCCAGACAAGGTTTGTATTCTTATATTTTCTTTCTTTTAACCCAAAGTCTCTTTTTTTTGTTTTTGGTAACGGGTTTTTTTTTTTTTTTTTAGATCTGAAAGCAGAATAACTATTACAATTGTAACAACGACAACAACAATAATATAGAATCAAGGCATACATATAATCATCATCTAGATCACATGTCACAACCACAAAGGATTCAACAGTATGGTATAACACCTCCAGTTTCGGTGGCAAGTCCCACTATGGAGGAAAATCTGTTAAATGATAAAATGATACAGGAGTTGAAAAATCAAGGAACTTTCGAAAGTGCAGCCAATACTGCAAAGAGAGAAGCTACTTTGAAAACTTTACAAGAAATGGCACAATTATTTGTCTATAAAGTTAGTATATCAAAAAATATGACTGAAGGTATGGCAAAGGATGCCGGTGGTAAAGTTTGTACATTTGGTTCTTATAAATTGGGTGTACATGATCCCGGTTCAGATATCGATACGTTGTTGGTGGTTCCTAAACATGTCACGAAACAAGATTTCTTCACTGTGTTTGATGAAATTCTTAGATCAAGACCTGAATTGGATGAAATCGTACCTGTACCTGATGCATATGTCCCCATCATTAAGATTACTTTTTCTGGAATAGATGTTGATTTGATCTGTGCAAGATTGGATATCCCACAAGTTCCATTGAATTTGAATTTGAATGATAACTCATTGTTGAGAAATATTGATGATCCAAGTGCTAGAGCTTTAAACGGTACCAGAGTGGCTGATCAAATTTTGGAATTGGTACCGAAACCAATTGTATTTAAACACGCGTTGCGTTGTATCAAATTATGGGCTAAGAGGAAGGCTATATATGGGAACATCTTTGGATTCCCAGGTGGTGTTGCTTGGGCGCTATTGGTGGCGAGGATTTGTCAATTATATCCAAACGCTGTTAGTGCGGTGATTGTCGCTAGGTTTTTTTTCATATTGAGACAATGGCATTGGCCCGAACCTGTATTGTTGAAGAAAATCGAAGATGGACCTTTAAGGTTAAACATTTGGAATCCACAGAGGAATCCAAAGGATAGAAAACATTTGATGCCTGTGATAACTCCTGCTTATCCATCTATGTGTTCGACTCATAATATCACTAGATCTTCACAAAAAGTTATTATGGATGAATTTGCTAAGGGATCAGCACTGATGAATGAAATCATTAAGGGTACTAAAAATTGGGATCATTTGTTTTTGAAACACGATTTTTTTTACAAATACAGGTTTTATCTAACAGTGATTATTGCCACTAAAAACTCTTTGGAAGAACATAATAAATGTAAAGGAATGGTTGAGAGTAAGATCAGATTGTTGGTGCAGAAATTGGAAAACATTGATGGTGTTGACTTGGCTCACCCATTTGTGAAACCAATTGAAAAATCGTATAAATTGGAGGATTCCAATGTTAGATCATTTTTGGATAATTATGGAACTTTAAAATCTGAACAAGATTTCGCCGATGCTGTTCAAGTGATTGATGAGAAGGATGAATTGGATGAACTGGAATCAGGATCGAAAGTGATACTCCATACAATGAGATTATATATTGGTCTTGTGATTAATTTGAAATCGGATCAAGAGAAAAAGATTGATTTGCAAGATCCATGTCAGGATTTCCATAGAATTGTGAAGGAGAATTCCGATTATAACGACCAGATCAATTCCATCATCATCAAACACGTGAAGTTGTACGATTTACCGAATGATGTTTATGACCCTAATGAGTTGAGACCTGTTCGGGAGAAGAAACGCAAGACAGATAAACAAAAATCGGGTAAGAAGAGACCGAAAAGTGTGACTAATAATAGTGCAGATTCAGCCACATCAAAAACGGCCGCACCAGAGATAACCGATCTGACGGAGATGAATTCTTCTTCAGCTCTGGTAACGACAGATACAACAGAAAATACCACTACAAACACAAATATAAACGACGATAAAAATGATCATAATACAAATAACAGCAATGGTACTCTGGCAACAGTGGAAATCACTTCTTGATCTCATTAGTAGGAATAATAATAATAATAATGATGAATTCTTGTGTAGGTGTAGTTAATTAATTGGTTAGTTAGTTACTCAATATTAAATTAAATCTGCCTAAAAAACGAAAGAAAATAATAATGCATACTAATTATTTAGTTGGGTTAACGAGCGTTGAGAATAAAAATGGGGGAAAAAATAGGAAGAATCCCGAGTAAACAAAATAAAACAGGGCATTTGTTTGTTTGTTTCTCGGGTAGTAACCAGACTTGAAGGCCCACTATTCAATAAGTTATTCCATTTGAAATGAATAGTTTGTCAAAATCAAATCTCATTTTATTTTTATTTATTTATTGTATGTTGAAATTAGATTTGGTTGCAAGTGGAGAGATGTTAAGACTATAGGACTCAGTCGTAAGAGATGGATGTTCGTAATAGTATAACTTCATTTCATTTTAATTTGATTAATATAAATTAATTTCCTTAAGCGCTTACATTTAGGTACATGCATGCATGACAAAGTGTAACTTTGTTTGTAGTTCTGTGCGAATAATTTTTTTTTATTTTCAAAGTCATCGATTGATTGAGATTATCTCGTATTTATCTATTTGATCAATCGGGTTTAAGCATATGCGGAGTTAAAGCTATTGTATTTTTTATCCTTTTTTTTTCAGCCAAATTTTCAAACAATAAAGACACAAACCCCTGCCGCACATTATTAGTAGAGAACATTGAGGAGCCAAAGAAAGAGACCAAAACCATCTAGACAATCTAATATACAGGGCAGCCATACTAATCAATATTTTTGATGATCTCGAGCAATTTTTAAATTTTCATCTAGGGTTCTTTCCTCAAAATGATTTTTTTCCTAAGATGACAAATAATTCAGGGCAGATGGCAAAAGTGCGGCATTTCTCTCTATAACCTTCAACTTGAACTGTTTCAATCTTTAACAATTATCTTCAAATACTACAAAGCCAAGCTTTCATTGCGTGCTTTTTGTGAATAGTATTTTTATCTTTTCTTCTGGCTACATAATTGTTTCAAGGCTTTCTCCTTAAGGCTTTAAAATTAACTTAAGAACCTTGACAACTAATTAGTTTTATCATTGTACCAGTGTGATCTTTCTAAGAAATCGGTTTGTCGGAAGCGCTGTAAAAAAAGGGTTCTCTTACCTCCTAAAACCGTTTGTAGGGATGACCTTTTTGCATGATAAAAACCCGAACTTGCTTTGTCAAAGAAATATAGACAAGCCATTCACCGAAACTCCATTCAATGAACCAAAGAAATAAATAACACCCCGAGTTGCTGGTAGTTCAAAAAAAAATTCATACAAATAAAGAAAATGTATTATATTCTTATTGCATTTTTTCCCCTAAACGCCAAGTTTTGCCCTAGTTCCCCAACAAGCAATTTTTTTTTATCTCATTTTACTAATTTTTTCAATTCCCACCTCATCCACCGTAACTAAAAAATAAATAATGAAGATCTCCAATTTTTTTAGAGTTATCATTCGGTATCTCCGAGCATGGAGAGTCATGTTCTAGATGATCAATAGAACAATCTTGGCGCATATGTATGTATTAGAGGAGAGCTGAGGTGCTTTGCATTTTTTAGCATCTGTTTCGCTGAATAAAAAATTTTTGAAGAAAAAAGCGGCTAAGGAAATACATTCTTTATAAATGAAAACTGTTCATTGGTTTGATCCATCCATATAACCCCAAGTATACTTGGCATTTGGCTTAGAACTTACTCATCTGAGATATGAAAAATTTCTTTGTTTTCTTTTCGATGTTTTAGCGAGTTGGGTAGAAGAATATGCAAATAATACCAGATGAGTAAGGGCTGTACTATAAATAAGGGGTGATCCATGCTTTTTTTAAATTATTCCCTTCTCCTAAAAAACCATCACATCCATACAGATAAATAAGTTAGATTCTTCTGGAATTAAAAATGAATGTGGAGGTGGACAAGTATTCCACAGATAATAGTGAAGAGGATGAGAAGAGACAAAGTTTTGTCCAAGAAAGAGTTGAACGGTCTGATCAACTGGAAGAGTTCGACAATGGAAACTCTTCCTCTTCTGCTGCTCTGCAACCAAAATCTAGAGGTGTCAAGAGAATAGAAATGATCAAGTTGAAATTGGATAAGTCTCCAAAGGGAAAAGTTATGAAATGGATGTTTTTCTTTTCAATTTTAGTTTGTTCTTGGGCTGAACAATTGGATAGGTCCACCACCAGTAGTTACCAACCTTATGCTACTTCCTCATTTGGTAAGCATTCCATGTTGTCAACTTTAGAAATCGCTACTGCCATCATTAGTGCAGTTTCTCTTCCTTTCTTGGCCAAGATCTCGGATATCACCACTAGACCAATTAGTTATATCATCGTGTTGATTTTTTATGTCTTGGGTTACATTATCATTGCCTCCTCACTGACCATCTCAGCATACGTTGTTGGAGCAGTGTTCAAATCAATTGGTAGTTCTGGAATCGATCTTCTAAACAGTATCGTCATCGGAGATATGACCCCATTGAAATATAGAGGTTTGGTTACAGGTATTATGGTAACTCCTTATATCATCAATGTTTGGTTTTCTGGGTTGATTGTCGATGCCTTGGCAGCTAGTAATTGGAGATGGGGTTATGGAATGTTTGCCATCATCATGCCAGTTACATTAGCACCTGCTATAGGAATTATGTTTTACTTGGATAAACATGCAAATTTCGAAGAAGATAATGCCAATAAAAACATCCACGAGGATGTGGAAATAGCATCATCTGATGAAGATGGTCAAGAGAAAAATGAAGAGGCCCCTGTTGTGGTTAAGAGGAAAATGCTTATACAAAGAGAAGGTATTTACAAGACTTTAAAAGATCTGTTCATCGAGATCGATGCTATTGGATTGATCTTGATGGGTTTCGGTTGGAGTTTATTATTATTACCATTTTCATTATACTCAAATGCTAAAAATGAATGGAAAAATCCAAGTTTGATCGCCATGTTCATAGTTGGTGGTATTCTCTTGATCATATACATAATTTATGAAATCAAGTATGCTCCATTCCCATCAATGCCCAAGAGAGTTCTTTTCAATAAAACTTTTATCTGTGCAGTTATTATCCAATGTTTCTACTTACTTGCCGGTTATATCAGATTACTTTACCTTTCATCTTATGCCTTTGTCGTCACCGATTGGTCAGTTCAAAATTGGACTTATTACAATAATGCAAGAGGCTTACTGTACGCTTTGTTTTGTTTTATTGCCGGATTGATCCATACACTTACAAATCGTTATAAATACGCTCAGATAGTGGGAACTGCCATCTTAATTATTGGTAACGGTATTCTGATCAGACCTAGATCAGCAGCCACGGACACTGCCACTTTGGTCATTGGTTCAATTATGGTTGGTGCCGGTGGTGGGTTCAATGTTATTGGATCCTCTGTCGCAGCACAGGCTTCAGTGCCTCATCAAGATATGTCTTTGGTCATCTCATTACTCTCAATGTGGTCAAATATTGGTGGCGCCATTGGTTCAGCTATTGCTTCCACGATTTGGACATCAAAATTGCCAAAGTATCTTAGACAATACATGCCAGATTCAGTGACGGATGCCCAGATATCTGAAATGTTTGGATCTGTGACTGTGATTAGATCAAATCCATTTGGTAGTGCGATTAGAAATGCAGCTATTAAACTGTATCAGAGTACTTCTTTTTACTTGTTTACTATTGCATTAGGTTTATACTTCGTTAGTTTTTTCGCTGCTTGTTTACAAACCAATTATTATCTTGGTAATACTCAAAATGCAGTCGATGGAGAAACAGAACTGCCAACAGAACTGCCAACAGAACTGCCAAAAAAGCAGCCACTGAGAGAAATCGAAGATAGTGATTAGAAAGCAAGGCTATATAAATATATATGCACGATTTTTTTGTTGTTATAATTAATATCTTGAATGTGAAATACATCAAGAGGAATATTTGATTTTTGATTGAACTTTATTGTAGAATTTCATCCATGTCAAAGTTTTTGCAAGATAAATAATAAACCATGTTTACATATGCGTATGTATATATATGAGTCGAGTTATTTTTAAATAAATAAAGATAAGAATAAAAATTCAATAAAGTTAAACTTCTGGACCAGCAGCAATTACTTCAGTGGTGGAAGCATCCAGGTATTTTTCAAAATTCTCATTGAACAATTTAGCCAAAGCGACAATTTCATTTGTCAAATTGGTATTAACCTTCGTAGGGTTCAATATTTCACTTGGAACACCTTCAACCGACTTTGGTACTTGTAAATTGAAAACTGGATAAGTCTCATACTCGGCATTAATCAACTCACCCGAATGAATTTGATCCAAAATCAGTCTTGTATACTTCAATGGACAACGTTGACCACCTTTAGTAGCAGACTTACCTGTCCAACCAGTGTTCAATAACCATGCATTGGCCTTATGTTCAGTCATCTTATCACTCAACTGTTGAGCATATCTCATTGGATGCAACACCAAAAACGGTTGACCAAAACAAGCGCTAAATGTAGCCTCTGGTTCAGTAACTCCATCCTCTGTACCAGCCATCTTCGAGGTGTAACCACTGATGAAATGGTACATCACTTGTGCATTCGTCAATTTAGAAACTGGAGGCAAAACACCTCTGGCATCACAAGTTAACAAGATAATATTTTTAGGGTGAGAATTGGCAAGACATGGAATCTTTGCGGATGGAATGTAATCGATAGGGTAAGCACATCTAGTGTTTTCAGTAATAGACTTGTCATTGTAATCCACAACACGAGTGTTTGGATTAAAGACAACATTCTCCAAGACAGAGCCAAACTTGATGGCGTTAAAAATTTCAGGCTCCTTTTCCAGAGACAAATCCATACATTTGGCATAACAACCACCTTCAATGTTAAAGACACCATCATCTGACCAACAATGCTCATCATCACCAATCAACAAACGACGTGGATCTGCCGATAAAGTAGTCTTACCAGTACCTGACAAACCAAAGAATAAAGTGACATCCTTGTTTGCTACACCTTGATTGGCAGAAGAATGCAAGGTCAAAATCTTATGTCTAATTGGCATCAAATAAAACATCACTGTAAAAATACCCTTCTTCATCTCACCGGCATACTCTGTACCTAAAATCACCATCTCCATAGATTTAAAGTTAATCTCAACAGAAGTTGCTGAAGTCATACCCTTGGTGTGAACATTAGCTGGGAATTTACCTGCATTCCAAATGGTGAAATCAGGTTCTCCAAAGTTTTCCAACTCCTCTTCAGTTGGTTGAATCAACATATTCTTCATGAACAATGCATGGTAAGCTCTAGCACAAACGATACGAACCTTAATTCTATAATTTTTATCCCAACCAGCAAATGCATCAATGACGAAAATTTTTTCTCTAGTTCTTAAATAATCGATAGCTCTAGCCTTAGAAATCTTCCAAGTTTGTTCATCAACCTTTTTGTTCACTGGACCCCACCAAACATCATCTCTAGAGGTTTCCTCATCAACAATTCTCTTGTCCTTTGGGGATCTACCAGTCTTTGCGCCGGAAAATGCAATCAAGGCACCTGTAGAAGATATCAGTGTTGATTTTTCCAAAAGAGCATCCTCGTATAACGTTGGTGCTGGCGAGTTGTGACGAATGATAGCTTCTGGATTCAAACCCAATGAAGAGATGACACTCTCTTGCAGGTGAGTTGTCCCAACCTGATCACCCTCATGATGATATGTGGTTGGTTTCAATATGCTGGAATCCTTAGACAAGTGAGGTTGATGGAGCAAATGTAAGTCAATAGCTGTTGGTGACATCTTTTTCTTTTTATATAGTAAATGAATATTATAATTAATGTTGACAGAGGTGTTTAAACTGGTGTTTCTGTGGATAAATGCTAGATGATATTAAAATCCAATTGAAAAGCAGTAAAAAAGTGATATTGAAAATGACACTGAATAAAGTAATGCTAGTAATAGGATATAAACACTGTGTAATAATCAAAAGATGAATAATTGGTTCTGTAGAAAGGAAGTTGGGGAAATTCGACTTTATATATCCTGGGGTTTAAGGTAGCTGGGTTTAGTTTGGTTTGAGCTAACAACGCGGAGAAGTGATAAAAATTTGACATAATTCTAGGTGATAGATTCCCGGGATGAGTTTGCTGCTGTATTAGCCAGCAGGGGGTGAAAGGGAGAAAGACCCAATTAGGTAGTTTTTGTGGGGAAATAATAGCAGCAAACACCCCGGGGGGTGTCAGTGGCTGGCTACCCGTTTTTTTACTACTCGATTTCTTTTTTCTTTTCGTTCTGGTTCTTTTTCTTCACCCGGAACTGTTAAAGAATGGCATTCAACGAGAGAGAGAGAGAGAGCGGTGATGAGGTTAAGACTCATCTCTGAGTCAGAGTCACCGAGTAATTCAATAAGATGATGGATGAGGATGAAGATGAATCATCCCAAGTCTGAACAATAAGATGATAATGCAATAAGGTTCTTGAAGAGATGAGTAAATGACTGAGTAAATGACTAAGAAACATATATCATTGGCTTACTTCACTTGTTAATCATGTGCGCCTCATATTTTTTTTGCCACGAGCCATTTCTCTACTCATGTACAAAGCACTCCTTCACAAGTTTTAGGTGTGTTGCTGTCTGTGTCTTTGATAGCAATCCATCTTGTTGTTTATTTGTTCTTTACTAGTTCAAGATCGACTTTTAAACAATTACCATAATAATAACACTCTACAAATAAACCATCAAGTTCCGCTCCGGGAAAAAGGTGGCTTTGATTTGATATAGTATGGGGGAAGGGAAGGCATCTGCCATAAGTGTCAATAACTATGGACCGAGATTGATCTTTAGTTTCTTTTTACAGTTTTTGATGAAATACGCACTACCAACGCGTCTTGCGATGCCTCATATCGAGAGAGATGAGTGTACCAGAAGAGATATAGTGGGATGAGAAATTTGAAATTGAATTGATCTATAAAAAATGAATGTGGATAGACAGGACATTGATCCAAGAGAGACTATTGTCCGCAATGAATTTGAGTCTACTTTGACAGATGATGAGAGTGAAGATGAACGTATGTATGAGTTCTTATTAGTTAGTTTCAATAAGAGATGGTTTACTGACGATTCGATTTGATTGAGTAGAAATACGAAAGGAGTTAGAACTGATGGAAAAAAGGCGACAAGAGTTGCTTCTGAGAAAACAACTGAAGGAGATTGCTAGAGCGCAGCATCTTCCTGCTTCAATTACTGAAGACAAGACGAAGCCAATCTATTTCAAAGAACAAAAACCTTTAGTACAGACTGGGAATGCCCTCGTTGACAAGTTAAATGTCACAAGGAGGCAACAACAGATGAAAGAGCAACACCAGATACAGTTGAAAAAGGCCCGAGTACATACTTTTGACTGTGAATCTGAATACGATATCAAAAATTGTAATGAGATTGATAAGTATAGCGGGAAGAGACTTGTACAAAGGTATATACCGAATGACAAATTGGATGAGTTTTTCCAAGATAAAAAAATCTTACGGTTAGACAAGTTGTTTGCCAAAGTTGTGCCACCTGATTTTAAAGAACCGGATTATTATAACTGGTGTGTTGTCGGTGTAGTTGTGAAAAAGAGTGAACCGATGTTCACGACTCTGAGCAAATCATCCAAATTTATGCGTATCACAATCAGCGATTTCCAATTGTCCGTGGACTTGACGTTATTCGACCAACTGTTCCACAAGTACTGGAAATTGAAAGTTGGAGATTTGGTAGCGGTGTTGAATCCATCAATATGGATCAATAGGAGATTGAAGAAATTTTCAACCACGGTGAATGCTTTCAACATTTCTTTGAAACATGATTATGATGCCATTTTGGAGATCGGCAAACTGGATATCAAATATTGTAAAAGTGTTAAGAAGAATGGTGAAACTTGCCATAACATCATATCTGGGAAAGATATTTATTGTTACTACCACCAGGAATTACTGTTTAAAAAAACCACTGCAAAGAGAATGGAACTCAATGGGAGTTTCAAGATGTATGATCCCGTACAGAATGGTGTTCGTCAACAAGTCTTATATTCGTCAGGTTCCAATACCAAGATCAATGGTGATATCTTCAACGATCCACTAGCCGAGAAGAGTGATCGTTTCACCAGATTGTCGAAAGGGTTTTCTAATAAAGAGCTACTGAAACTGTTTTTCAACGATGATTTAAGAGATATTAAACGCCATTATAAGGAGAATCAAATGGACGACAAAATCACAGTTAAAAAGAGAAAGAGACTGGATGAACAAAGTGAAGATGAAGTGAAACAAGTTCAATTGAGTGAATACGATAGGCAAAAATTGATGAAGCAGAAATTGAAAGCTAGTATTATAAGAGATCAATTTAGGAAAGATTACAGTGGTAGGAAAAATAACAGCATTAATAACAAGGATAATAACGATAGCAGAAATGATAACGGCCACAAGAACGATGATAATGATGATGATGACGATGATTTGGATATTATTTTCTAGTAGAAAAATTCAATTCAACAAACAACCAACTCGATATCCCAATTCTTAAACTCGAATTTTGTAATATCAATCTCTATATCCCGTTTCTTCCCCTGCAGCCCCTGATCAATTTGACTCAATTTGACAATGGATCCATCCACACAAAACCTCAACTTGCACTCTTTCTCCAACTCATCCAACTCATCGGCATCAATTGTCAATCGTGCACCACCACCAGAAGTCGGCACCTTAGTATAATTCACCTTTGAGTCCTTGACATGGGCTCCATCTTTATAAGCTAACACCATCACATCCATCAAATCTTGCCCTTGAACTGTGTCGGGGACTTCGATCAAGTATAAGTCATCAAGATTACCCAGTGGTGAAATCTTGAAATTTTGTTCAAATTTATTCAATGCTGTGAAAGTCAAGTAAGAATGATTAGTAGGCATGGATATCCCTAGTTCCACCTGCTCAGTTTCTGTTCCATTTATGGAGTTGTTGGGGTTCCGAAGATGGATATTGATCGATCCAGGATATCTCTGGGTCTTCTCCAAATTTTGTCTCGCTGCAATACCAAACCTTGTGGCTCCTAATTTGCGTAGTTCCGGCGTGTCACTATCGGCAACTAATGCCGCATGAAACAGCCACGAAAATACGGCAATGAAAATTGGAGACAATATTGGTGAATCCACTTCATCATTATTATTATTATTGTTGTTGTTTCTGAGAGAGGACGATATTGGCTCATCTTGGTACGTCAATTGCAGTGTACAATTGTGAAATGAAACTTGATGCATGGGTAATGGATGATATTTATTGTGGAATAACAGTGCTACTGATTGGATCGGGTCATAAATTCCCAAAGTTGAAGATAATGCATTCCCTGTACCGGCTAATATGTTTGATATGTACAATGTTTTTTTCCTTTTCGTTGTTGTATTATTACTACTGAAGTTCAACCCATTGAGAAATTCCGATATCGAAGTATCACCACTGATCATTATGAGAAAGATATCACTGCTATAACCACAACTCTCCTCTCCTATAGACACAGCCATCTGAGCTACACTCGACATCGATTCCGTGCGATGGTATTCATAGTTGGTGATCTCCATCGCTTTAAATAAGGGTTTGATGATCTTTTCGTATATGTCGTGCAGAGGGTCACGACCAGTGCCTGATTTGATCGAGTCGATGATGATGATCTTGGCTGAGAATTGGGACGGTAGCGTGTGTATGGAGGCAACATTGGTAGATTTTGCTTCTGTGTTGGTTTTGATAAGATCATAGGTGAGAGTGCTTGAGTATAGAATCCCTTTGTATCTGACAATTGGTATGGTTTCTTCTCCCATGGAACCCATTGTTGAATGGTCAGAACAATACGGTGCGATTTTTATTAGCGAGGGTGAATATGTCTTAGCGATATATATATCTCTACTTATCTATCTATTGACATGATCGCATGTGAATTTTTTTTTTTTGTGAGTGTCGAATAAAAACGATAACGAAATTTCCATTCGGCTGAGCTACATGTTTTCTACAAACGCGAATACCACAGCTGTCCCCAAGATATCCACTGGAGTACCCCTAAAGGATACGCATCCTTACCTAAGAACAAACCCTTCTGTTGTCAGCTTGGCTTTAAAACATTTAGAGCAAACTTAGTTATCTATATCTTCTTCATGTTATGGTGTGCACTGAATAAGAGACAGCCCCTATTCTCCTCACTTCCCACATTTACCGCACTTTATACATTGATTTGATAATTGATAGTCAGCAACTTGAAGTCAATCCTATAGAATAAATATTGTAGAAAATTGTTGATGAAATTTAATTTCTTAAAAACTTCTTTATGTAGCGACAATAATAACCTCCCATATAGATAGTAAATGAGACATAGTAAATTTGGTAGTGTATAAAAGAGCAAACTCATAATAGTACCACATGTATGTAAGCAAACACATAAGGGAAGGTCAAATAGTGTTCATTCGATCACTCAGTTATATATATATATATAACCCGATGTTGGTTTTGCTTTTGGTTTGAATCTAAGGTTAGCATAATAAACATATTTAAAAAGATAAGAATTTGGGGAACAAAGGGTTTTTTGAATATTAGACAATTATTAGTTAATAAATTGGCTTCGAGGATTCATATTCTTGGCTATCTAGCTGGTTGTAGATGGTTGTATACACCAGGATTAAGCGGTAGTTTGTATAGTGATGTAACTTTCAGTATTTTACATACATAGCAGTCTGAAAAATAATCCAAAGTATAAAGTCGATAGTGCCGAAGAGAGCGGTTATAGCTGGCTATCGGCTGGAGAGTGTCAAATTTTTTTTTTTTTTTTCATAAGGAGAACCGTTAATAAGAGAAGGAAGGGGGTAAATATTTACCATTAGTTAGATATTTTGCTCTTAGGAGGAGCACAACCCATATATAAATAGATGTATAAATTCCCTCTTCTCTGAAAAGGCTGGGGTGGAAAAATAAGGCCTTAATTACATAAAGTAAATCTCAAAGACATCTCAAGGATAGAGTAGTCAGCTAGATAGATAGTGAAAATGGCACCAATAGCTTTACAATACAATATGCCAGATATTTACAACTCAGATGCACAGATAACTATCTCAGAATACATTTATAGAAGGGTCTTGCAACTTGATGTCAAGTCTATCTTTGGAGTTCCAGGTGATTTCGTCTTGGATTTTTGTGAGGAGATCTCTAAAACCCCTGAATTAAACTGGGTTGGTACTTGTAACGAGTTAAACGGTAGTTATGCTGCAGATGGGTATGCCAAGATCAGTGGTAAAATCGGTGTCTTTGTATCCACATTTGGTGTTGGAGAGTTGAGTGCATTAAATGGGATATCGGGACTGTTTCTGGAATTCGCACCTGTTCTACACATAGTTGGTACCTCATCCAGACAACAGAAAATTGATGGAAAAGCTTATCACCATTTGATACCTAGACAAAATTCAAAGAAACCAGATCATTATGTTTATGAAAATATGATTAAGCCTATCAGTGTTGTACAGGAAAGTTTATCCGAGTTGGATCATGCCACAGAACAAATAGATAATGCTATTAGTCAAGTGTATATCAATGCTAGACCAGGGTACATTTTTTTACCTTCAGATATGGCAACTTTGCAAGTTCCAGCCTCTGATTTACTGAGGCCTTTGTCTTTAAAATTGAGTGATGACAACGAACTGTTGACCACTAAAGTTGCTCTGATAATATTGGACAAATTTTATCAATCCAAACAACCGGCTATTATTGTTGATTATTTGGTGAGACCTTTTAGACAACAACTGAAAATTAAAGAGTTGATTGAAAAATTACAAGGAAAAGTGAATCTTTTCACCATGGCCTTGAGTAAAGGATTTGTAGACGAGAGTGAACCAAGATTTGTTGGTGTATATGCAGGGAAGCAGACCCCTTATAAGCAGACAAGTGAAATTATAGAAAATAGTGATTTCGTATTAGATATCGGGTCTTTTGATGTTCAGAACAATAATGGATCTTTTACTTGTAAATATCAGCCAAGTGCTTTGGTTGAGATGAATGATTATACAGTTTCAATTGATGGTAGAGAGGTATTGGAAGATGATGGACAGAAATTACATTTCGTAAATGTGTTGCTGAAATTGGTTGAGATGATGGACTCAACACTTATCCCAACTTGTGAGCCATTGATTAGCAAGCAAATCCAGATATTAAAACCTCAATCATCGTCGAATGCCAGTTTGACTCAACAGTTTTTGGCCAACTCATTGGAAAAATTTCTTAGACCAAATGATATCTTGGTAGTTGAGACTTGTTCTTTTTTATTCACAGTTCCTGACTTAAAAATCCCAGACCGGTTCCGTGTCTTGACCCAGAATTTTTATAACTCGATAGGTTACGCCTTGCCAGCTACCATAGGTGCAACCCTCGCTAATAGAGAACTCGGTTATAAAGAACATGAGTCCAGAATAATCTTGGTACAAGGAGATGGATCCCTGTTGATGACATTGCAAGAATTGACAACTTTTATGAGACAGGATTTGAAACTGACCATATTATTGTTAAATAATGATGGGTACACAGTGGAGAGGGTAATATTGGGACCAAATTCCAAATATAACGATATCCCACCAAATGTGAAATGGACGAAATTGTTCTCGGTATTGGGTGATGCTGATAGTGATAAATCGATTAATTTAAAAGTTGAGACTTGTATGGAGTTAGCTAAGTTGTTTAAAGATGAAAAGTTTTGTGATGGTGAGAAGTTGCAAATGGTGGAGTTGATGTTGGATAGGTTAGATGCCCCTGATAGATTTAGACAGATGATCGGACAGTTACCAAACTAAGTGTATGTGTATGTGTGTTTTCATGTAGAGAAAGAAAAGTTTTAAGAGTAGTTTTATTTTATAGTATTTGAATTCATTTATTTGATATTGAGATATTTGTTAAAGGATTTGTTACTTTTGGTCGTAGCTATATTGGATCCATAAAGGTCTGAAAAGTTCAGTAATCTGACCAATAAATGACGATGATCTGTACTCTGAAGTGGAAGGAATTTTCCAACTTGAACTGGAAAAAATAAAAGGGACCCAGAATTTATGAAAGTCTATAAATATTGCCAGGAGCCCAATGATCGATGGACTATGTTGAATTACTACGTCAAATTCTCTTGGTCGTGATCTCACGGATTATGATATGAAGAAGACCCTCGTTTTTGTGAAGTCGAGTAGTAATAAAATTTTGGTTTCATATTATGTTCCATATAGTAGTTGTGTTTTTCATCGAGGGTTGGCAATGTGCAACTGAATCCTTTATTGATGAGGAGCTGGAACTCTCATTTCTCCAAAATGACTTTTTTTTCAATACTCATTTTGTTGCTATTAGTTGTATATATTGCTTGAAAGACATTATTTGGGTGTTTACTACTTGTAGTTTATCAGCAAAATATTTCAATTATATGATTAACCAAATCATGATGTGAAGCCTTGCTCTTTTGTCTTATAATTTTGATAAAGAGTTCTTCTAGTTGATAATCGTTATTTTGATATTTCTCAAACGTCTTTTTTCTCTTATCAAACCTGTATAGATAACAGATTAATCACTAATCTTATTATAATTTATCTACTGTTCATATGATAACTTCTCAATCCCAAATAGAAGAGAAGTAACGTATCTATCAGTAATGAATATGGTACAATGTAACCTCATATAGCAGGTAGATAGATAGTGCGATACCAAGATAGGCTATAAAGCCGTGTAATGACCCGATTGGGGAGGTAATGAGATGGATGGATAAGAAACACACCCGTCAAAAAAATGGCGGGAATACGAAGTTTTGAGTTTTTCTGTTGGTATTGGGGGTGGGCTATAGTTGAATTGAAGTTTTATATCTGATATCATGTAATTACCTTATACTCTATATCTATACAAGATCATCCCCTTTATCGAATACTTACTACCGATATATACATCATCCATCATCACCTTTAATAAACAAGGGAGAGAGCAAAAAAATTAAAATCTTTTTTATTTTTTATTTTATTTTATCTAATACAATTATTATTATATCTAGTTACATTTCTTAACCAACAAAACACATATCAAGCATGTCCCAGAGATATCAACAACAATCCATCAACCAGCCAACCGAAGACGAGCCACAAATAACCACCACAACCACAGATGTTTGCAACAATAACACCTCTTCTCTATTGTCCCCACATAACTCTGTCTTTCAACTGTTAAACAATCCAGACTTGGGTGAATTAGAAATTTCGCGATATAACAGTAGGAATGTGTGTGATTCACCTGATCTAATGAGCCGCAGCAGTAGTGGTGGTGGTGGACAACATCAACAGTCACAATCGCAGGTTCAGTTCAATGAGTTTGCGTCATGGCATTTGGTCCAACAGAGTAGTCATTCAAGTGGACCTTCATCGATCTTATCGAGTTCCGATACAGAAGATAACAACAACTTATTCATAAATAGTTATATCGACCATCAAAGACCTATCATGCATCCTTTACAACAACGAACTGATTTGGTGATACCAGCTAGAGATGAATTGAACGAGGAAGATGGAGGAGAAGAAGATAACAATTCCACGATCCATCAAGTCGAGAAATTACAAATGCCATCGTTCATCATGCCCAAAGTGAGTATATTGGATGAAGATGAAGAGACGACTGGAGGTGGTAAGAAATTGAAAGTTAATGTAGTTGGGAATGGATGTGAGAGGTTAATGGAACGATTGAATTTGTATAACAAGATTTTACAAAATGTGAAATTCATCAACATCAATCCGGATTTGGTTGTATTGATAATTGATGAGAGCAATTTGTTGTTGTCGCAACAGTTGTCAAAACCTTTCATACCTGTTTTTGTGTCGCTGCATGGCAATGAGGATAACGGGGAAGGGGATGAGTTGATGAATTCATTTGAACAAGATTTACAATCAACGATGATCTCGTCCACGTCAAGGATCTGTCAACCTATCAAGTTGAAATCCTTGGATGATGATTTGTTCTTGTTGATCAACGTGTTGTCGAATATGGATATTAATCTGATTTCGGAAAAGAAATCGGTGTCTTCACTGTCCACTATTCCCGTGGTTAAAAGGCTCAATAGTAGTTGTACCCCTGGCAGTAGTAGGAGGTTAAAAAAATCGAGAAGGAGCAGCAGCAGCAGTAACAAGAACAACAACAACAAAAATCAAAAGAAGAAAATAACTACAAGATTAATCAATATTATCAATAAATTGATCAACAATGATAATACGAGTAAGATATTGTTAAGGGTTGGATATTTGGGATTGTGCTGTTATGGAATTTCGTTATTATTCAACAAAAAGCGAGCAGTCATCAATGATTCTTCATTCACCGAGATCTCTCAGAGTATAGATGATTTAGATTTTTCTCTGTGGAGTTCTGAATTTGAGAGCAATCTCGGAAATAATGGTGGAGGTAGTGGTAGTAGCCGTGGTAGCAGCAGCTGCAATGACAACATCAGCAACTTATCTGGTGCGGTAAATTTACAGATGGTTATGAAGAGCTTGGAGATGTTGGTGGATAATTTAATCGAGAGAGGTAAGTTGACAGGGTATTGGTTATATTACAACATATTCATACAATAGAAGTAAAGCTGAATAATCTTTTTAGGGGCAGGGGCTGTTTAGTGCGGTTTTTTTTTTTTTACTTTTATTTTATATTTTTTTATTTTCGTTCATACATACACACACACAGAGATGGTGTTGAAAGGTTGGATATATGGATAGGTGGGGGTTAGCTTCAGGATAAGCTTTTGGTTAGTTGGTTAGTTGAAAGTGTAATTGTTTTCTTTTATAAATTTGTGTCTTTGTCTTTCACTAGTCTACATTAATATTATTGATTTTAAGGTGCACGACTTCGTTTGGGAAATGACGTAACACAGATAAGAAAGAGAGAGAATTTACATACAATATAAAGAGACAGAGAGACAGCCATGAGCAAGTAAAGAAGCAAAGTAGGGATTGATCCAATGTAAGCAAAATAGCAAGAAGTAATGGCCAACATCTCTCTATATCTATGATGTCTTCGTACTCCCATCTTCCATTCTCCTCTCTCCTACTTATGACACTTAAAACAAAGCCAACAAACATACAAAACTCACTGAAAAAGGCGGAAACCAAAAAAAAAAAAAAAAAAAACATAAAATTTTTGCAAGAAACACAGAAAGAGAGAAAGATCGAAAAAAGATAAAAATAGACAAAACATACAGATTGAATGATACAGAATAGACAGTGAAAAGGAGCAGGTGGACAAGGAGTATACTAGATACAACACAATCATATACAATTAACAAGAGGCAAATACTGCTACTCTCGTATAAAGATCACAGATGCGTCAGATAAAGATCAGTATAAGGACTCAGCTCCTTATACTAGTGCTATCAACAGCTCTCTTTTCCTTGCTCGTGTTGGCAATCGTCACTGGAGTCTATTTCACCAATAATTCCATTTCAACGAGTCTGGAAAAATTACGAGTCATCTCCCAGTTAAAAAGTTCTCAGTTGAAACAGACATATGATTATAACTACTACCAACTTAGCTCTTTGTCCCTGAGAGAGGACATCAAGAGCACTTTGACAAACTATAAGGCTGGTAACACCAGTGAAGATGTATTTCTCACGGGTAAAGAGTTGCTACAACAGTATATCGACAGTACCGAAAATTTCTACGATGCAAGCTTGTACAGTGTCAATGGAGAGAGTTTGATCGATGTTACGAACTCAGTTGTGCAATTGAACATGACTGAAACGGCTAAATATTATTTGAAACCATTGGGTTCCAACAATTCAGTGCCGTTGCAATTACGTGAAAATAATGTTTTGTTGTCGGGTCCGGTGTTGAACGATACCTATGGTACTTCTAACGACTATCTATTCAGTATCACTCTCCCCGTCTATGCCAACTCATCCATTTTGATCTCCACCCCAGATCTTGCTGGTTATATGACAGTGGTTATCAATGCTTCGAGCATGAGACTTGTCACTACCGACACTGATGCATTGGCAAGATCTAGAGTTGATATTATTAAGGGTATCACCTCACCTACAAACACTTCGGATTACGTGGGATTCGTTTACGCTTTTGAACCTTCTGGAGAAGAGGATCCTAAATATCTCGAAGAAGTGTACGATTTCTCCTCATTCCCCCTTCTGTACCAACTGCTAGAAGATCAAACCAATGCGGATTCATCAACAAGTGGTGCAGAGACCAAGATCAGAACTGCGATGAATGTGACAGTGGCTTTGGGTTACAGCGTGGTGAGTATTGCTGGTGATTATTGGATTGTGTTTGTCGAACAAAATAGAACTGATTTTTTGGCGCCATCTAACAAATTGGCCAAGATCATTGTTGGTATCGTTATTGGGTTGGCCGTGGTAGTGTGTCTCGTCACCATTCCACTGCTGCATTACGGAGTCAGACCCATTATGAAGTTACAAAAGCTGACAGAGGAACTCACCTATGGTAGAGGCTTGGCTAGGTATGATACCCATTCAAGAAATAATAAAGATGGTGGTAGTGGCAGTTTCTCTTTCAAAAATTCGTTCCATTCAAGAGATGGAAGCAGTATTAATGTTTCACGTTCGGGGGATAATGATAGCAATAATAACAAGGACAGTAATAATAAAGAACGAAGTGGGACATTGACATCAACAGGTTCGAGTACCGGTGTCAATACCGCCGACCATTTTAAAATCCCACATAGAATTACACTTTCCAAGAGATTAGTCACTGATGAATTGTCCGAGTTGACAGAGCTGTTCAATGCCATGACTGATGAATTGGATAGACAATACACACATTTGGAAGACCGTGTCAAGGAGAGGACACTGGAGTTGGAGAAGCTGAAGATTCGCGCTGAGAGCGCCGATGAGGCCAAAACTGTGTTCATCTCTCAGATCTCGCATGAGTTAAGAACTCCATTGAACGGGATCTTGGGGTTGTGTGCTGTTTGTTTAGCAGAGGATGATCCAACTTCTATTAAGGAGTCGTTGAAGTTGATTTTCAGAAGTGGTGAATTGTTATTACACATCTTGACTGAGTTGTTGACTTTCAGTAAAAATACTTTGAAAAAATCTAAATTGGAAAACAAAGATTTTAAAATGTTGGAAATCACATGGCAACTCAAATCCATCTTTGGTAAATTGCTGTTTGACCAATGCGTTGACTTGAGTATTTTGATCAAACCCAATTTTGTCAGAAAGATGATCTTATTTGGTGATTCTAATAGAATAACCCAGGTTTTGATGAATCTTGTGAGCAACTCGTTGAAGTTCACTCCAATAGATGGTAAAGTGGATGTTCTAATCAGATGTCTTGGAGAATATGACGAAGAGAGGTCAAGACTGGATGGCTATAAGAAAGTTTATGTCAAGTACAACTCGATGTTGGAGGAGAAGTCAATGAATGTTGACTCTTCAGCGAACAATAACAAAAGAATTTCGATGAACAGGCAGATAATACAAGGTGTTGATGATAATAGTGATCTTCAGAGTCTTCACACGATAAGTACATCGGAGTACAACAATGCCATCTTTGAGTCCCAATTCAAAGGAAGAAAGCGGTTGGATTCTAGCAACAATAACAATAGCAACTCTCCAACATCAACCACAGACGTTGGTAGCAGCCAGAGTTCTTCTTGTGAAAAATATATCGATCTGAACATGACCGATATAGATGATATCGACAACTCTGATAGCACCGAGGTGCAACTGCATGATTCTAATGATTCTACCTCGTTAGAAGCCTATGAAGGTGATGACGAAGATGATGATGATATCAAGCATTATAAAGTGAGACCCTTGCGCGAGCCCAAGAAATGGGTTATTGAATTTGTCGTTCAGGATACAGGCCCTGGTATTGAACCTTCGTTGAAGGATAAAGTGTTTGAACCTTTTATTCAGGGTGATCAAACGTTGAGCAGGTCCCATGGTGGTACTGGATTAGGATTATCGATCTGTCGACAATTACTGACGATGATGAACGGTACATTGGAATTAGAGGATAATAAGGAGAACAGTACTGGAAGTAGGTTTATCTTCAGGATCCCATTGCCACAGGTGAAGGAGTTGGTAGTGACTTCGAGGCAGGATGAAGAAGAGTTGTACAATGATGAGTTCAATGAGGAAAGTAAGAAGAGCCGTAAAGTGAAGATTGTCGAGCCGGAGAAGGATAATGATGACGGTGAACAACAAACACAGACGCTGATGGTGGTGGGTGTGCGCAGATCGCCTAGTGCCGCGGACTTGTTGTTATCTACAAAATCTAGAGCTTCTTCGTCAGGATCATCATCATCTACTATTGGTGGTGGAGCAGGGATGAAAAATTTGTTAAAGTTGGACGTCTCAACGATGAACTCGGTAAACTCGGTCACAACACTGCAATTTCTGTCTCTGGGGGCGGTTCAATCTCCATCGGCGTCTATCCAGTCTTCGAGTTATTTTGTTGATAAACCAATGCTATTGACCAAGTCATCCACTGGTACCGCACACTCGTTACCGTCTGTGAATATCCCTACTAGTGGTGGTGTTGATAATAATAGCAACAACAATAACAATAGCCCAATTGGTACAACATCATCACCATCATCAACTACAACACCAAAGAGCACACCATCGACGAAATTCCACGTCATGTCGAGTCCAGATGAAGCTGACGATGTCCATAGCGGCAGTGGTTCATCCACCACTCCTGATGATGTAGCAAAACTGAAACAAAGTTTGAGAATCCTTGTTGCCGAGGATAACCAGGTGAACCAAGAAGTGATAAAACGGATGTTGAACTTGGAAGGATTTAAAAACATCCAATTGGCATGTGATGGTCAAGAACTGATTGATTTCCTAAGCACTGAGTTGGAACGTGGTGGAGGGTACGATTTAATATTTATGGATGTGCAGATGCCCAAATTGGATGGTGTTAGCGCCACGAGATATATCAGGAAGAAGTTACAATACGAGGGGCCTATAGTGGCGTTGACTCTGTATGCGGATGAATCAAATGTAACGAAGTGCTTGGAGAGTGGGATGAGTGGCTTCTTGGCAAAACCGATAAGAAGACTGCAGTTGAAGAAGATTATTCTGGAGTTTGGGGATCGTTTCATGCAGCTGAAATGATTGATTTCTTTCCTTCATTTCTCTTTCTCTTCCCCTTTTCATTTTCAACACATTAATCTCATCTCAGAAGTCATTTTCTGAAAAGAAGAATTTGAAATCGTCAAAGTCTGACCCACATTCGCCAATCACATTTACATTCCCATCCTTCGATCCACCAATTTTCAATGGTGTCAATCCAATTGGTGCCTGATTGGAAACCCGTCCTAAAGTTACTTCTGAATGGGACCTCTCAGTTTTTATCTTCTGCTTTTGAATATTCAGTTTATCTTTGTGAAATGTGTGATTTTTCTGCTTTGTTTGTTTTTTTGTCTCTTAATCCTTCTAACGATCGTGTTTTTGTTTTAATGGCTTTTCTTTTTCCATTTTATTATTGATTAGTTTTAGATTAGAGAAGACTTTTTTTGATTTTCATGTTTCATGTTTTCATATTTTTGATGGTTTTGATTTTGGTTTTTGTTAAGGCTTTGCAGCATCCCGTACTTGTTTATTTTGTTTGCTTGTTTTGCTTGCTTTTGGTTTCACGGTTGCTGTTGGTTTTTTATCTGATGTTATGTCTATTCGAGGCTTTATTTTGAATTGAAGTTTTAAAGAAACTCAAATTGAACAAAGAAAAAATGGGATTAAGAATCTAGTTTTTGGAAAAGCGGTTTTGTGTTTTTTTCTTGAGAAGATGGGAATGTATTTTTTACCCATTGTTTTACTCAATCATATTGTATATTTATGAAAAATGAACTAATTTGGAAAATAATTTAAATAAAATCCATCGCTGTTTCAGCAGTACTATATTGTTCGGTTTCTTTTCATTAATTTTCTGACATCTTCATAGAAATGAAGTAACTGATAACAGTACATTCTTCGTTCGGAAAGTTTGGAGAAGAAGACAAGATAGATAGATGTGATAGATTAGAGTACATGTGGCTGGCTCTAAGATAAAGTGGTAGTGCATTATTATACTAGCATCTCTCAAAGCGTAAACAAAAACAAAACAAACAAAACGAAAGAAAAAAAATGTTCAAATTAAGATGAAGAAGAAGAAGTGGGTGCTTTTAACTATAACTCATCATCGTTTGTCTTGTGATATTCTTCTCTATTACCCTTGAATATTCCTTAAAGTCTGAAATTTTGTCTCTGTACTGCGAAACACTTCTTTTCACAAACTCAGATCTCGTATTTTATATTGGACGCCAGGAACCTGTATTCTACGTTGAATAGTTCTTTGATAAGAGAGATATTTAAGCGGCAATGGAAGACACTCAGCTGCAACAACAGCAGCAAGAGAAAAAAGAACAATCAGTTGGTTACGTTGAAGAATCTCTGAATGAACCATTAATTGAAAATTCAACTGAAACGGCGACCGTTGACAAGCTATACATTGCTAGCAAATTGGGACTTGAAACTAGCTCCCTTGAAACCATCAATAATGATATTTTAATGAAGATAAAGACGAATTTCGATCAGTTTGAAGTTTTGAAATCCGAGAAGTTGGTCTTAGAGATGAACTTGGAGCAATTGAACCATGTCAGTAACAAGAAGTTCGAAATCATAAAGAATAAAGTGAACAAGTTGACCACTGAAAACTCTTCGTTACAAGAATCCGTGAATCTTTTAAAGGAGTCAAAGACAAAATCAGATGAAAAACTTTCAAGTTTGGAAATCGAGAATACTTCTTTCTTGAAGAAGTTACAAGAGAAAGATGAGTTGATATCGACTATAGAAAAGGAGAAAATCCATTCCTTTGAAATAATAAAGAGAAGAGAGGATGAAGTCAAGAATTTGAACGAGGAGTTGGCCCAATTGAGTAAAAATAATAAAGATTTGCGAAAGGAATTACTCGAGTTGGAAACTTCGACTCAGAGATCATCAAGTGAATTGCTCAAATTGAAGTTCGAGAAAAATAACTTAAATCAAGAATTGGAAGTTTTGAAGAAGAACTCCTCTTGGTATGAAAATGAGTTGAACAAGAAAATGGAAGAATTGAAGACATTTAAAGTGGATAAATACAAGGAGTTCTCTGCTATCCAGTTGGATTTGGATTCAACAAAATCAGAATTGCAATCTTTGCAATCCAAATACAGCAATTTAAAACAAAACTTTGATTCAAATCTGAAGAAATTTGATGATTCGTTAATCACAATTAAGAGCTTGAATGATAAAATAGCATATAATCAGGAAGATTTCATGAGGGAGATGTCCTCAAAGGACAAGTTGATTGAAATATTAAGCAAATCTAATGAGGAACGAAGGGAAAGGGTTGAAGTACTACAAGCCTCCCTTGATTCAATCAAGAGTGATGGCGTGAATGACTTTTCCGATTTGAAAAATCAATTAGATGAAGCGAATAGGAAAATTGCAAATAGTAATCTGAAGATACAACAGTTGGAAAATACAATTGACGAGTTGACTTCCTCTCCTCATGTGGTGAATAATTTCGATTCCAGTATGATTTCTCAAGCTGGAAGTGTGCCTTCGACACCAAAAATATTTAAGCAATTACAACAACAACAGCAGTCATTATTACCTTCTGCTCAGCAGACCTTAACGAATATTGGTGGTGGTGGTATTTCATTGACTCAATTGTATTCCGATTTTCAATTGTTAAAGAAGCAGTTGATCAAGGAGAAAAGAATGAAAGAAAATTTAGAGAGACAAGTTAACCAATTTGTTGACGAGTTGAATAAACAGGTTCCCGCTATATCTGCGACCAAGGAAAGGTGTTCAATACTCGAACTGGAGTTGTCAGATATTTCTATTTTGCTAGAGAAGACCTCGAAAGAGAAAGATCTCTTGTTCAAGGAAAATAAAAATTGGAGCAAAAAATTGAGTGAATATGAGTTGGAACTAAATACTTTGAACAAGTCAAGAGTTGATTTATCAAGACAAATTTCTCATCTTGTCATTCAGTTATCTTTGAAGCTGGAGGGAGACTTCCCATTAACACCGAAAGAAAGGGAAAGTATTGACAAGATGGTTGGGAACCATTTGAATGGTTATGATGATGAATCAGATACCGATAAATTGATCACTGAAAGACTAGTTAAATTCAATTCTGTGGTGGATTTGACAACTAAAAATCAAGAACTTTTAAAAATTACAAGGCAATTGGGAAACAAATTGGAAGAACAAGAAAAACTGAGTCAAGAGAAGATGGATACATTAGAAAGTGTTGCTATTGACGAGGCACGTGAAGCTATCATTGCTCTTCAAGAACAAATTTCTTCTGTTGAAACTCAATTGAATAGCGTCACTAGAGAAAGAGATATGTTCAGGTCTATTGCTGGTGGTCATAAGCAACAACAACAACCAAATGTCTTTAACAGCACACCGAATACGAGCTCTGTGGAGATTAGAGAGGTTAATGACAAGCAAAAAGATTTGGCTGTTGAGTTAATGCATACCCAGGATGAGTTCAAAATTTATAAACAGGAAACAGAGTCCACTATCAAAACTTTGAACAAACAAAATAATGAGTTGTCAAATGCCAAGTCGAACTTGGCTGTCAAGTTGGCAAAGGCCATCTCGTCGTCTCAATTGCTCGAAGAACGTAATAAATCTCTTCAGGAAACATTGAAATACAGCAAGTCCGAGGCAGATGAAATAAGAAAGAGATCGAATATGTTGCAAGACAGTTTATCGAAACATGATGTAGCGAACCTGCTGTTGACTGAAGAACTCATCCAAATCAAATCTGTATCAGAAACTTTGAATTTGGAAATATCCAATTTGAGACTGGAAAAACAATTATGGAAGTCCATTGAGAAGAGATTGAACGAGGAAAACTCATCGTTGTTGGAAGAGAGGTTGAGATTGACAAATTTGACTTCTGACTTGCAAAGGTTGGAAAATGAACGTGAACAGAATTTTAATGAATCGGTATCTAGATTGAACACAACCGTTGCAGGTTTGGAAGAAGAGCTAGCCTCAGTGAAATCAAAGTTGGATACGAATACGGAAGAGTTGAGATCGGCTTTATTGAGAAAAGATTCAGATGCTAAGGCTTACCAGGATAGAATCGAATCATTGAGAAATGAAATGAACTCGGCCAAGGATGATTTGAACAAGAGAAAAACCTTGATTGAACAATTGGAACAAAATGTTGAACTGTTGAAAAAACAATTGTCAATTAAAGAACAACAATTGAAGGTCTATGAATCCACAAATGATATGGATTCTGAAGCAAATACGGAGATCAAGTTGCGTCAAGAGTTACAGAAAACCAAAGTTGAGTTACAAAACACCCTTGATGATTTGAATGCAGCCAATGAGAGTATCGAGCAATTTAAATCTGTTGCTGGTGCTGCTGAATCAAGAGTTCTTGAGTTGACATCCTCGTATGACGCATACAAGAAATCTGTTGAGTCGACATTGAATGAGTCAAGAGCTGCCAACAAAGAACTAGCTGATCAAATCTCTGAGTTGAAAGACAAAACTTCCGCGCTAGAACAAGAGTTGGATCATTCGAAATCTGCCAACGAAACAACTGTAAGTTCATTGCAAAATGAGATTGAAGATTTGAAAGTAAAGGCATCTTCATCAGACGAAATTAGAGGAGAGTACGAAGGCAAACTTAGCCTGATAAAGATTGATCTTGAACAACAAAGACAAATCGCTAGCGAAAGACAAAAGAGTTATGAAGAAGAGTTACAAAAACATGCAGAAGTGTCTAGACTAAACACAACAATGAAAGAAAACGAATCTATTTTGAGGATCAAAATTCAAGAGTTAACTGTGGATGCAAGAGACAGCAAGACTGCTTTAATCGCATCTCAAGAAAGTTGGGAAAATCAACGGTTGTCCCTAGAAGAAGAGTTGAAAGTTGCAGAGGGACGTGTTAGTGATTTGAATTTGCAAAACAGAATGCTATTGAATCAGTTAGAGCAAGTCACCAAACAACAGAAAGAAAAATTTGCCGACAGCTCAGAGTCTAGGAACTTGGATACCACAGATATGGCAGGCTCAAGTGAAGAGTTAATGCAAGTCGTTTCATTTTTGCGTCATGAGAAGGAGATCTCAGATGCTCAATTGGAGATTTCAAAACAGGAACAGAAAAGGCTACAGCAGAACTTAGAGATCACCAAACAAGAGTTGTCGGATGTCACAACGGAATTGATGAAGCTCAAGAACCAAAATGAACATTCTGAGAAGTTGGAACAAAATTATAAGGAGTTGAAGGAGAAAGTTAATCAGTTGGATATTTTGAGAGAGAGTAATGCCACTTTAAGACAAGAGTGTCAGAGATACTCTGCCCAAGTTAGAGATTTGGAACAAAAACTCTCGGTCAACACCGCCAAATTGGAACCTTTGGAATACGAAATTGTCAATATCAAACTGGAGTTGGAAACAAAGAACAAAGAATTAGAATCGGAGAAGTCTATTGTTGAATTTTGGAAGAATAAGAACCAAGAAATTTTGCAAAACTATAATAGAATCGATCCGGAAGAGCATAACAAGTTGAGACTGCAAGTTGCTCAGATGGCACCGTATGCTGCACAGGTTGAGGAGTTGAAAAATAAGTTAACTGATTTGGAAACCGGATATCAGAGTGAGAGAAAGAAGTCTATCAGAGAGGCCAATGATAGATTAACGAAATTTAAAGGTATCATCGATGTTACCAAAAAGGAACTCACTGAGGAGAAGCAAAAAACTACTGAATTACAATTGGAGATTGAAACCTTGCAAAAATCCTTGGAAGATACTTCAAAATCCATTGTTGCAGATGAGGGACAAACTGCAGATGCCCTTGCTCCATTGTCAAAGGAATTGGAGGAGATGAAACAACTGTTAGGAAAGACAAATGAAGAATGGCAACAAAAATTGACTGCAATGACCCTGTCGAGGGATGAATTTCAAAAACAAGTTGACGAACTCAGGAAAGAATTGAATTCTACTGCAAATTCCTCCTCAATAGCTGAAATTGAAGCTTTGAAGGCGGGCTTTGAAAAAGAAAAACAGGAGTTAATTAAACAAAAGAATGACGAGCTTGAAAAATTGAGATTCAAATTGAAAATTGAAATAAGGAAAGAACTCGAAGGCCAATCCACTACTTCTCCAGATATAGAAGCCTTGAAGAAGCAGTTAGATGCTGAATATGCTGCTAACATTGACACTTTGAAGAAACAACTTGAAGTGGAGCATACCAAAAACGTTGAAGAAAAGGTAAAGGATGCCTGCGATAAATTGAAGGCGAAGATTCGTGAGCCTCATGAAAACAAGATCAATTCTATTGTCAACAAAAGGTTCGAGAAATTGAAACTGGAGGCTGAGATCGAAATCAAGAGAAAAGAAGAAGAATTGGCTAAAAATTACGAGGAAAAATTAAAAGGATCTTCAAGTAGCCAGGAATTGCAAAATGAGATCAATAAATTGAAGCAATCACTCGATGAAGAATGCAAGAAGGCCAAGGAAGAGGGAAGAGCCCTGGCTATTAAAGAAGGTGAGATGAGATACAAGATGACCAAACGTCAATTGGATAAGGCTAAAGATGAGTTGGCGAGGTTGAAGGCTGGTTCAGAAAGTTCTTCAACTAAAAGTTCTGCTGGCGATTCCAAGACAAATAACTCACTTCCCCTGGTGCTGAATACTCAGTCACTGCCAAGCTCTGTTCCAATCAAGCCAAATGTTGCTTCAAGCAATGCCGGAAGCGATAACACATCAAATAACAATATCAACAACAATAACAGCTCAGGATCAAGAATTCCTACACATAACTTCAGAGAGAATTTGAAAAAACCACCGGTTTTGAAACCACAACTGGAAGAAGAAAATAAGAATTTGAAAAGAAGTGCAGAAGATGTAGAAGGTAATGTTTCTGCAGATAAATCAACTGAGAAAAAGCTGAAGAATGCTTGATGTAATAAAGGAATTAAAAAGGATCATTAAGATCATGAAAAAGATGGGAAAACATGTTGTGTAACAATACTAGTATTAGAATTATTAATTTTTAACTTGAATTTTGGTGTTTATTTTATTTTAATTATTATGATGGATGTTATCTCGCAAATTTAATTAAAAATCTGATTGAGTTTATTGGTTAATATCACCAAGGCTTGCTTCCGTGAGAAAGACTTTTCATAGTTGACCCCCAGAGGATGTAGATATAGATTAGCCAAATATAGTACATTAGAAGATATCATTATTGATACAAACCGTTTTTCACGTTATGCTAGAATAATATCAAAAAAAAAAAAAAAAAAAAACCGTTGTAGAAGAAATACATCGCCAATCATCAATCAAATAAGTAACGAAAGATGTTGATTACAGAACAATACCATGACATTGAGACCTCTTATGGTACCAAAATGAGAGTATTCATTTACCATCCAAAGATTGTTAACTATCCAAATGCAAAATTCCCAGCTGTTGTGGTGTACTCTGAGATCTACCAAGTCACAGGACCCGTCCAGAGATTTGCCAAAGACATTGCCACACAAGGATACATTGTTGCATGTCCTTCGATCTATCATAATTGGGAGTCTCCAGAGCCTTTAGCTTATGATGCAGAAGGTACTGATAAGGGAAATTACTATAAAGTTGAGAAACCTGTTGAGAGTTATGACGAAGACAACAAATTGACTGTTGATTATCTCATGTCTTTACCGACTTGCAATGGTAAAATTGGTGCTACTGGAATGTGTCTCGGTGGACATTTGGCATACAGAGCTTGTCGTGATTCCAGAGTTATCCTGGCCATTTGTTTCTTCCCAACGGATATTCACGATGCGCTGTTGGGTAAAGGTGGGGATGATTCGTTAGCCAAATGTCTGGAGATGTCACAACTGGAAATCTTTTTGATCTTTGGTACATTGGATAACCATGTGCCACCTGAAGGTAGAGATTTGATCAGACTGAAAATGAGAGATCTGGGGTTGAAATTTTCATTTTTGGAGATTTGTGATGCCCAACACGCTTTCGTTAGAGATGAATCGTCGAAGGATAGGTATGATGGAGCTATCACCAAATCCTGTTTTGGGTTCTTGTCAGAGTTGTTCGATAGGAGATTAAAGGTTGATTATGGTGAACATGATGGTAATGATCATAAATACGAAAATTGTTGTTGATGGTTTTTTGTCATATTAGAAATTCCTATACTAATTAATAATCTTATAAATCGTCTGGGTGATACCAACTTTACTTTTACAATTCCAATTGTTTTAAAACATGTCGTTTCATATACATATATATACAAACAGCATATAATTGAAATTTAGAAAGAATTAATTATATGTATATAAATAATAAAAGCGGCCAGAGGAATAAAAGTAATAATAAAAAAATGCCATTCATCATCATGAACACGGATCGTTAATGTATTTAGATAATTAAATCGCTCATTTCTTACGATTTTTCTTTGTCTTTGAATCCGCTACCAATTCTTCAAAAACACGAACTTCTTCATCTTCCAGTTCAGATCTCTGGGCGTTCAGAAACACACCTCCCATCATCTTTAACAGCTTTGCACGTTCTCGCCTCTTGGTGATATCGACCGATGTATCATTCAACACCCCATCACATACGTTTTTCAATGTCGATGTGATTTCAAATTTGGAAGCATTCCATGCCGATGACAAGATTTGACCTATTAAGAATTGCTCCAATTGGGTAATCTCCTCTTCCGTTGGCATTGGAGTCTTGGCATCTTCTTCTTCTAATTTCTTCAGTTCCAATTCTTCAACAGTTAATGGACCATGAATTGGGTTTTCCTCTTCCAATTTCTTGGTATCCACATGTGTGTTACTGTTGTCGTTACCCTTATCATTATCATCATCATTATTCCCCACACTTGGGTCATCATTCAGTTTAGCCAGAAGTTCTCTTTGTAACATACGATCTCTTCTCTCTTTTAATTTATCCAACTCTTCCAAAGTTCTTTGGGCATCCAATGCAGAACTTATAGTCTTGAAAGTATCTCCAACAACATTCATCTTCAACTTCATCGACCCCCACATACCGCCAACACCAAGGTATTTGTTGTTCTTCAAGAAAATGTCACCCTTGTTATAATAAATATGGCCCATGCAATGTAAGATCTCCAAACCAAAACTTTGCATCTTCAATTCATTGGCCTGTTCCGTCAATATATTGATATAGGATTGTGTCACATCATCTTGCTTATCGGTCTCTGTCCACAATGAGATCTTCTCTATTAATTTCTTGATAAGAACCTTTTCCTTCTCCTTCTGCTCTTCCAGTAGTTGTTGATTATATTTGTCCATTTCTTTTTGTTTCTGTTGCTTCAATTCCTTTTCATGTTTTTTGACGATTTCCTCTTCTGTTAAACCTGATAAATCCTCCTCCTTGGCTTCATCATGAGTTATCATCAAAGTTTCCATACCTTTCAAATTTTCGCTGACATTATCAGCTCCTTCTAAGGGTTCTCCATTATTGGCTTTCTGCTCGGATTCATTAGTCACGTCGGTGGTGGCCTTGCTCAACTCTTTCAACATAGTCAATTCACCTATATAATCCAAAAATGCTTCACCACCAAAAATCATTGCAAAGAACTCATTTGGATCTTCAAAACCTTCCTGTGGGACCGCATCCTCTTTTCCGTATAAATCATACCTCTTACGTAACAGTTCATCACTCAATACTTGATACAGTTCACCAATCTCTTTAAATCTGTCCGCAGCATGGATGTCATCTGGGTTTTTGTCTGGATGGTGTAATATAGCCTTCTTACGATAAGCTTTCTTGATTTCTGATGAAGATGCGGAGGAGGTGATTCCTAATATCTCATAGTACGCTGTGTCAACCACCATTTTATCCTTTGGTGATTTCTCTATTAATTTAATTGGTAAACTTTATCGATTTATCGACTCTTATTCTCTACAAGTTGTGTTGTTGTTTTACAAATTTTCTATATATTTATACATAAAATTTTTTTTGTTTGCGCAGAGATTTTGAGTGATAATCATTTCATCAAGAGTGTCTCAGTTATTACATGTATCAATTTTGATGTGTGGTAATAACAAAATAAGTATAGTCCTGCATCTATGTTTATATATAGAGTTGGAAAGGAAATGTTTTATTTTGGGATTAAAGCTCTTCTCTCCTTCTGAGACTTGACAGCTTCTTTGCCCTGCTTGATATCTTGAGCCACCAACTCATCAGCATACTTCCTATTAGGTATATATTTCAATATTGAGTTGAATAGATCATTAGCAATACCACGATAAGGCAATCTGACACAACCATTTTCGTCCGCAATGATAAAGTCGTCTGGATTGATCACTTCGATATAATCAGTAGGATATCCACTGACCTTCACTTCGATTGGGACGTTAATACCAATCACTTTCACCATTGATTTAGGAGCAGTGGTACCCAAACCATAACTCATGACTGGATAGTTCAACATACGGTGCTCATCTATATCTCTTATATTACCTAGGACAATGGAACCTTTACAACCCAAGTATTTTGCCCTGGTGGACATCAAGCCGCCATATAAAGCATTACTGATCTTTGTATATGGGGCATGCAATGTTTGTAACTCTTTGGTCAATCCAATGACCAAAACACAGTTTGATGGAATATTATCTATGTAACTTTCAGTGACAGCTGGTCGTGGGTCATTAATTGGGGCGTATAATACAGTATATGCTCTTCCGACAATAGACTCTGAAATGCGAGTCTGAAGCTTGAGGTTTGGGATGACACCGCCAGTTTTGTAACCATGTTCGACGAGGGAGTCCGAGACATCGCATGAAGAGTAATCTGCAAGAAGTTGTATCGTGATATCACTCGATTGTTTATCCATTGTATGAATGAGTTGTATTGTGTATATATCTCTTACTGATTATTATCACCACCACATAATAATCAGTCATATCTGTCCCATCAAACCGAATGTGTGGAGCAGAGGTCGTGTTTGAACTAAAATTTAAATCTAATATTTCCTTTGCTTGACTTGCCCTTTAAACTTTTCTAAATTTGAAAGGGTAAGCTTATGATTGGTTGGTTTTCTTGAAAAAATGTCCAATCAGTTAATAAAACTCTGGAAACAAGATCAAATGACTTTTGTCAAAGCCTTTGTAGTTAAGAGCTCCGAATAATCTTCTTATTCGTTACTCTTAAACAATATCTATCTAATATCCTAGTTGCGCAGTGAGATGTGGACCTCTGAAGTCATCTATCTAGTTCACCCCCATTAAATACAAGCGTCGACTTCAACTCATGAGTGACCTAACTCACTATACCACTTATAATTATTTTGGCCATGAATTATTCGGATCAGTAGCTTATCATCGCTGTTAGAGACTTTTCCTTTTGCAAAAAAAAAAACAATTGGGTAGAAGTAGTGTACACCATACACAAATACGATGCATTGGGTAAGGTGATTAAAAAGCAAATGTTGCTTATTATAGCCACATTTACTTTTGCTTTGCTTTTGTTCTGATAAGTGAGTGACACAGATTTAATCCCAAATCAATCAGCCCTTATCGATCACTGCCTCTGGATTGATAACATTATGACTACTTTGTCCTTAAATTCCACATCTGATGATGGTTGAAATACTTAGTTAGTTAGTTAGATTGATATATTTCGGCACAAGACCTTCTTCACTCCCCCGTCTCACCCACACACCAAACACACACTCTCACTCATCCACGATGGAGGTCATGTCGCAGTCTAGCCGCTCATCTGTATCTGCGCACTCTTCTGCCACTACTACAACCAACCCTAGAGATCATTCCTATTTACCTCCCTATCGATCATTATTAACACCACATTTGAAATATGACTATCAATTACACAAAAATGTTGAATTGACAACTGATGAGATTCGTCAATACTCACATCGTCATCATGATAAAGTTCCAAGACCACAATTATCTACCACATCTTCTTCCAACATCTCCACAGCCACCATATCTAGTCACGAGACCAAGAAGTCCACAAAGATCAAGATGAGATATAGGTCCTTGTTGACCGATACCAAGAAGAAATTTTTCAAATCAAGTGATTTATTCTCCATCAATTCATCTGCCACCACAACAAAGTCATCTGTAGGTGTACCCATACCAAAACTGAAGTTTGAAGCTTTACCCGGGGAGGTGATTGAATTGATCTTGTGGTTTGTTAAAGATGATCAGAGAACTTTGGTAAACTGTCTCTATGTTAACAAAATTTTTTATAAGGCTGTTAAAAAGAGCTTATACTATCACCCATACTTCACCTCCACTTATAGAGTGGGACAATTTGTTACCACTTTACAAGAAAACAATCATTTGGGAAAATTGGTTCGTGTATTGGATTTGAGCAAATTAGCACCGGGAATGGAACTCCTCTCTTCGAAATCAACAGATCAGGATTCAAATGCTCGTATGAGCAATGATTTGGACCAACTACTGGACACCACCATCGAATCAAGCATCAATATTGATTCAGAAAACATGGAAGAATTGCTGAACAGTAGTACTAATATTGAATACTATGAGGATGCTCCTGCTAAGGCAGGTTGGCGAGATTGGAAATATAGGGGTAATCCTCTATACGGTAAGGGTCAATCTTTTAGCAGACCTCCATTATTGACAAGACAATTGACCAATTCTACCCTTGTATCTAACTCTTCTGGTAGTACGAGCAAATTCCGCTATCAAAACAGATCGCGTTCCAATTCCGATGCTACATTAGTCAAACCAGCTCAAGATTTTTACGAGTTATACAAAAATCACATCGATGGCAAACTTTTCTCTTCTTCAAGCTCTCTTTCAAGCTCGGTGGCTAGTGATGATACAAAGAGAAGTCAACGATTACAAAAAATGAAAAATTTGTTCAAGAAAACTCATCAGCAGGCTAGTGCTAAATTGCAACAGAAACTGGAAGCTGCTAAAGCTGCCACCACCGCTAACCCCGACATAGAAAATTGTACTGATATTTCAACAGAACAACCAGCTTCAAGAAAACCCTACTATGAACCATTTGTTGATGGACATCCACTCACAAACAAGTATTTAAACAAATACTCCATCACTAAAGATTTACCCATCGGCTACATCATTCATTTGTTGATGTCATGTCCAAATCTTGTCGAGTTGAACTTGAGCAATTTATCCTTGTCACTGGATTTCAGAATTGTGCCAAACGATTTCAAATTGAGATCTCGCCAATTGAATTATGACGAGACATATGAACGTTCTGTCAACGAGTACTATATCCAAAGTCTTATCCCCAGTATCAAAGAGATCTCAGATGAAGATGAGGCAGCAATATTGGCAGCTAGTGAGGCCTTTGAACCTCATTACAAATCTAAAAACCTTAAAGAGATATCACGTCTTGAGTTGTCACAGAATTTAATTTTTTTAAGTGATATCGGTCTTGCGAACATTGACAATCATTTGACAAAGAGAATGCTGCATAAATCTGTCACATTAACCACATTTGACATCATTGAATCACTCAGTTCTTTGTCACAATTGCAGAAATTGAACATGAACAACTGTATCTGGTGGGACAAGAATGCAGTTTTCAAATTTTTGAATCTTTATCATCATGATTTAAAACATTTACATGTCGATTTCCTTGACAGTGGAATGAATAGAACTTCCCATTGGGCAATTGAAGGATCCGTCAAGGAGTTGATCAGAGCATACAAGAGTGAGGAAAGATATAAAAAGAATTGGGAGTCTATGAATGCCTTGATCCATAGAATTGGTGAAACATATTGAGAAATCAAAACTCCATCCCTCAAATCTGTTCAAGCGAACAGTCATTTTGTTTTTTTTTTTTTTTGAATTTTTCTTTCATCACATATGCAAAATTCATTTATCTACATTCTCTCTTATTCAAATTTCCTATGCAAAAGTAATTTTTATGCCGTCTTAGTCACTTACCAATATTTTATCTTCTTTTATTTACATCTTACTCATATATTTTTTATCTATATGCATATACATACATACATACATACATACATACATACATACATACATATTTATACTTCTTATCTATCTACACGTTATTCTATTCAAATATCGTACAAAACAGATTTTTGCCTTTTGCCATTTATCTTCTGCAGCACGACTTTTGGCTGTTTCCCTTTTTTGGATAGTTGCATGAGGCCCTGAATGTAAAGCTCTAATATGGTAAACTTCCCCCTAGTTTTACATGGGTTAAGCTGATAACCTATAGCATGAACACATATAAGACAATTTGTTTAAATGTAGTTCATTCAAAACTCTTTAAATAAAATTTATGTAGTTCTCCAAAATGTTGCGAAATGGTGCTAATAATACATATATATATCTTTTAAATTTTAAACCAAACAATACCTTCAACTGTAGGAGAAGATCTACAAATGAATTGAATAATGAACTCCATCATTTTTCAATAAATAAAATGCACAAATAATCTAATCTAACTTTGTCAACTAGTCAATGTTTATCATACAATTTCCTAAATAAAAATGCCATAAGAGCATCCAAACCGAGCTTGGAGACACTTTTTGGACAGTGCCATTCGATTACCAGATATAACAGGATATTTCCGGAAAGCTTAGTCATATTGGCTATCAGTAAAGCAATAAAAACTGAGGAGAACTGAAGTAGGGAACAAAATATTAAAACTGACAATATTTCATTTAGGTATCATACCAATTTTTTTCACTTTTATGTCATTTGAAATGGATATAAAATATCTCAAGACCTATTAAGTTGATGTATTCTTTGAATCAGTGTCCAACGATATAAGCTTAGAAAAATTATGATATATCCAATTTTCAGTACAATTAAAATATCTAATACGGAGTTAATTCTGATCCCTGAATTGGCAGTAGGACCGAGGATCACTTATAATAGTAGGATTCTGGATGAATATCAAGTTCTCAACGATGAAATACATGACAAACTTCATGATTCTAAACTTGAACTAATTTTGTGTAATAATGTGTTTGGTTCAAAATTGCAAGAAGAATTTGACAGATCTGCTCTTTTTGATTCTAATCAAATTAGTTCTACTACAGATATCTCGATGGAGAAGTCAACTCGTTTTTTCAGGTGCGGTGGTTATGTTTTTGTCTATTCGAAACTTACTGAAGATCCCCAGTTTATTCCAGCAAAAGATGGAGGAAGTTATATCGATGTTTTTGTCAGAGTCTGAAAACTTTATGAGAGATTTATGATTTATCAATATTGGACGTGATTTTAATCAATATATCAGTCATTGAGCCATGATACTTGTTACATTTTGTCACATGGAGATTAAATCATCTTGCAGGGATACTCTTTCTTATAAACACAATTTACAATGTGAGAAAGTTAAATACCTGAACTTCTTACTATACATCGCATACAGTTATGCCGATGAAAAATGAATTTTATAAATGATTGGCTAATAATTTAGAGAATGAGAAGAAGTATTGATGCCACTTTATCTGATGATATATCCATACCCAAGAAACAAAAAAAAAAAAATGAAAAAAAAAAAAATATCAATCTATTTAGTTTTAAAAGTCTCAACTGGAGTCATTTCCGAATCAGTCTTACCACCATCTTGTAAAGAGGCAATTTCTTCCCTTAATTGAAGAACTTCTTTCTCAAATTTCTTCCCAAAAATGTCAACGTAATAGGTGGCACCATTATAACTGGCCCAGATAAATATAAATGACATAAAAGATGCAGCCAGGTGTTTATACTTAAACCATATAGGACATAAAAGCATCGTCAATAATTGATACAGGAATTGAATCAAAGTGAACGCCAATACTGGTAATGGTCCCGGTAATGAGTTTACAAATTTCCCCAATGGTTTCTTTGCATAAGCTTTTCTTAAAAAGGAAAATGATGTGACCCGACCAGCTTTGATCTTATCTGCTCTCTTGATTGTGATGAAGTAATGATATAACGATTGCCATATCAAATAGTATAATGAAGTCCATAATATACCACTGACCAAATTCCAATTCTCCACTCTTGCAGCTCCGGGAAACCTAACTTCCTGATATGGTTTAGGAATTTGATGAGTAATCACATACATAACCACTGGTGGAGTCAAATGTATGAACAGAGAAGTTGTCTTCTCAATTGAATGTAATACCAATGAATTTCTCCAAGTTATAACAGCCCATGATAAGGTACCAAATGTGAAGGCAAAACAAACGACAAAAAGGTGTTTAGAATGCGGGAAAATCCATATGAAGGAGAGCACCAATAGATTGACGTAATAACATATATCGACTAAAAAATACCCATAACCCTTTTTCCAATATGTTACATACCTGATTGGTAATAAAATCGAGCATAGCATCGTGTAAAAAACGTGAAAATAAGTTGGATATTTGCCAATGATAAGGCCGCTAATGAATATTGTATACATGGAAAATGAATAAAACAGTTTCTCAGATTTTGAAGTCTTAAGATTTTTTGATAAGTTATTTTTAAGTGCATCTAATTTTCTTACAACAACACCACGTAATTTATCTAATTCAATATCATGCTTGGTATTTAAAATCTTTTCCTTCTGTTTCTTGGTAAAATCGGTGAAACTTTTTGCCGTTTTGGATTCTTTTACCTTGTTATAAGTCTTCTTCAAGCTTAATTCAGCATGAGATGGATTCAAGAGCTCGAATAGAGATGTATTTTCGACATAGTCATTGTTCATCGAGGAGGTGGCCGATGAAGTTCTTCTGAGTCGAGTTCTGGAATTATCATCATCTATATCCGCTATTGAGTATTCCGATGAAGATGAAGAAGGTGCCGTTGAAATTGCCAGATCCAGTGGGGTAGTATTGTTATCCTTGAGATCCGAGGCCATTTCCTTAGAATCTGTATGTATGTATGTATGTATGTATGTATGTATTTGTCTATAATGAACCAGTATTAAATAGTTGGTTTGTAGCAAGCAGTTCGTTTCATGTGGGATCTATCCATCAATTTCCATCATCATTTTTTTAAAAATTATTATTATAGGAGTTAATTTTGTTGACGGAACAGCATGTGATTCTCCGTCCAGTCCCCATTTGGAGACCTTCCAGAGTGCGCTTCTCATACTAAACTTCTCCGATGAGGAAGAGCTCCATCCCAAATTGGCAGACAGACACGCACTCAATGGATCTCCTACCCACGTGTATTTAGATTTACTCTTTTAAGCGATAGATAGCGTTCTGTTCGAGGAAAGAATTGATAAGCGTTTTTTTAAAACCACAATTTTATCCCAATTAATTAATTTATTATTATCCATCGTACATCAGCTGCAGTTAATTTAATTATTACTCGGCAGCAGAAAGTTTCAAGGGACCAACGACTGCATTTAGATAAAGGGTCCAACCTAATCACCACTGGCACGTTCTCTCCCTTGATTGGAAAATAATATAAAAACTGTCGATTGCATCCCACCTTTTTTTTTTTTTGTTTAACATCTTTGTTTCCCAATAACAATCATATCCAACAACAATATAATGATTGGCGCTAGTTCTAGACTATTACTGTTTGGTTTCCTTGTGGTTTTGTACGCCACCTTATTTTGCAATGTGGCAGACTCAGCTCTGGTTTCCACTCCAATCAAAAAGAAAAATGTCATTATGATGGTTTCAGATGGTATGGGACCAGCTGCCTTATCACTTGCCAGAGGTTTTAGACAATATAGAGATGATTTAGAATGGGATAACGTCTTGACCTTGGACAAGCACTTGATTGGTTCTTCTAGAACAAGATCTTCAGACTCATTGGTGACCGATTCAGCTGCAGGTGCTACCGCGTTCAGTTGTGCTTTGAAAACTTATAACAACGCCGTTGGTGTCTCTCCAGATCAACAACCGTGTGGTACCATATTGGAGGCTTTGAAATTACAAGGCTACCTTACCGGGTTGGTTGTCACCACAAGAATTACAGATGCTACCCCTGCTGCATTCTCATCCCATGTTGATTATAGATCTCAAGAAGATATGATTGCTCAACAGCAATTGGGTGATTATCCTCTTGGAAGAATGGTTGATTTGATGATTGGTGGTGGTAGATGTCACTTCCACCCAACTTCAGATGGAGGTTGTAGAGGTGATGATGTCAATCTTTTAACTAAAGCTGTAAATGATGGGTGGACTTATGCCAGTAATAGACTGGAATTCAATGCTTTGAAATGGGGTGAAAATGTCACTTTACCCTTGATGGCGTTATTGGCTGAGAGAGATATTCCATTTGACTTGGATAGAAACCTGACAGAGTATCCATCGTTGGAAGAACAGGCAGTTACCGCTTTGACCGCCTTATCAAATGCTTCTAAGGATAACGATAAAGGTTTTTTCTTATTAATTGAAGGATCAAGAATTGATCATGCTGGACATGACAACGATCCCGCTGCTCATGTTAGAGAAGTATTGGCTTATGATAAAACATTCAAGGCAGTAGTTGAATTTGCTCAACATAGTGATGATGATACAATTGTCATTTCCACTTCGGATCATGAAACTGGTGGATTAACAGTTGCCAGACAAGTTAGTAAATCATATCCTGATTATTTATGGTATCCAAGTGTCTTGTTAAATGCTACCCATTCTGGTGAATATCTTGCTACACAATTAGCAGAATATACTGGTTCCGATTTGGAAAGTTTCATTGCCTCGGATTTGTTGGAGAATGGTTTGGGAATAACCGATTACACTGATGCAGATGTGCAAAGTATTATTAATGGAACCACATTGGAAGTTTTAAACAATTTGGTTTCAACCAGATCACAAACTGGATGGACCACTACTGGCCATAGTGCCGTTGATGTTAACATCTATGGATATGCTAATAGTGAAGGATTGATGTCTATTTTGAGAGAAAAATTGGGTGGAAATCACGAGAATTTTGAAATTGGTAAATTCATGGAAGAATGGGTTGGAGTTGATCTTGGTCAAGTTACTGATTTGGTCAAAAGTACTAATCATTCTCTGATTACCTCGGAGGAACGTTTTAGTGTTAAAAAGAGAGAAATGATTACCAGAATATTGGAAGAAAATCATCAAAGTCATGAATTTTTTGATTAAATTTCATTTTTTTAATTCTCTAAAAATCGACTAATTAACCAACCACTCTTCCAAATGAGAGTGATAACACACTCAAACAAGAATTAGATTAGAAGTTTTGTTTTGTTTTGTTTTGTTTTATTTTTGTCTTTTGAAAGGCTTATTTTGCCATTGGTCTTTTTTTTTATTCGTTATTTTTTATTCTTCAAAAATTACAAGTTATTTCTCTTTAATTAGGTACATCAACTAAACTCCAGTTTTTGGGATGAAGAAGAGACTTGTGAGTATTTTTTTATTTTTTTATTTTACAAATACAAAAAGTTTGTTTTGAGATGAAGCAAGCCAACTATTACTTGTGGATTCAACATAAGAAATTACAATAGAATTGGAAGTGATACCATCACCAGTCAACCTTAAACCGTTTTTGTGTTGCCAATAGAGATAAACTGATATTGTTGTCTTTATTTTGCCCTCTTGTATAATTCTCAAGTAAACATTTGTTTTTTTTAATTGGTTATTTTCCCACCCAAAGAAGCAAAATGATATCTTATTAGTAATTATAGAGATAAGTTAGGAAAGGAAGAGAGTGAGTATTAGCTAGTACCTCTTATTAAAAATCACACACAACTTGATATATGACAAGTAGTGAGCGAGGCGCGGGTGTACGTAGTTGTATAATAGTGAACTTTTTTTCGTTATTTGACATCTCCGCCGCCGCCACCCACTACAAAAAAAAAACAATCCTTTACATCATTAATAATAAATAGAACAATAATCCTTGTCATAATCATTATCTTATCCATTCACTGGGCATTTTCGTCATATTATTTTTGTCAGTCAGTGTGTATCTTTATTCTTTTTGTGTGTTTGTTTGTTGGAGCACAAAAAAAATCAAAAAAATGTTTCCTTTGCCTTTTTTTTTTTTTCAGTTTTGTTTGTGCGCTGGACTGGACTGGACTGGAAACTGGGCTGGGCAGTGAGTGGGTGAGTGAGTGATATGATGTAAAAAGAAGAATCGATCGATCGATCAATCAATCAATCACAATATATCCACTTATCTATCTGACATTGTCTTGATAATAAATCATCACTCACATTTGGCTCGACAAGAGACAAAACTCATAAACACAAATATATACACACTTTTACTATTACACCTGAGTAACAGGTGCACAGTGTGCCTTTCATTACCTTACTCAAGCATCTAATTTGCCAACATAACCATTATTTCCTGACAAAATAATAGGTGGTCTTTCTTACTGCAAAATACCCCAAGAAGGCCGCCTCAGACACCCTTGCATTATCTAAGAGAGATAGAGCTTAACACTATCTACTCAATCCCCATTAACAATAAAAAGGACAACAATACAGGCATAGTCATCTCAATTTACAGAACAGATCATTGAACATTCATCATTTGGTTGACAAATATCCGTACTCTATACAATAAAGATTAATTTATAGATTTCATCAACTGTTATCAATCGATCCATTCATTCATTCATTCATCCAGTCATTGATCAAACTACAATAAAAAAGAATATGCCTATTTCATTAAGACCGCGATCAAAATCGAATCTGCCAGACACTGCACCACCATCTGCACCATCACCTGCTTCGTTGAATGGCTCTCATCTAGAACCACAGAATCATGAGCAAACCTCATATGAAGGAAACAATTTATCAGCAACTAGTAGTATGTCATCGATGAGTGAACAAGATGCAACTACAAGAAAAAGAGATGCCTCATTATCGAGATCAAATTCAATGTCTGCTAGATTGAAAGAGTTGTTCCATAAATCTCCTCAAAATAGTGCTGTTCAATTACCACTTAATAATATGGAAAGAGCCCTGTCACCCAAAAATGGATTGGATAGACTCGACACAAGTTCAAAAGCTCCAAATTTGCTGAATTCAGGTTCTTCATCGAGATCGCCCTTATCAACTCCTGTGTCGGAATTTGGTTCTGTGCCTTTAATTTCACCATCTACAAAAACTCCAATAACTGGATCTCCACCATTATTATCACAAACAGGTCCCGTTTCTAATCCCAACGGCAACAACATCGCTAATAATTCAAGACCGGATTTGAAAAAAAGTATATCCAACAGTGACATCAATGGTTCATTGGCAAAGTTGAAAATCCAAATGCCCCCTGTAATTGAGAATGATTTAGATGAAGTTTTAGAAGAAGCTGAACAGAGAAAGCAAACAATACCCATGAGTCGTGACACATCAGTTTTGAAAGAACAAGCTCTGAAACATCCATCAAGAGGCCGTATAATGGGATTGGTGAAGCCACAATCTGGATCAGATGCCTCGGTGACGTCAAGGTCAAGATCAGGTTCAGCTTCTAGGAAAAGAGACACAACAACAAGTCCAGTGATATCAACTGGTTTACCTAAAGAGATTACAGATAAATTGAAAACTATGAAATATCATAGGGATGGTAATCTTTTAATCTTTGATGAAGGTATGTTACCTCATATTCATGATTTTAGCAAGCTAAAAAAAGATCCAATTCAAACATCTCCAAGTGGGATCTTGAGTAATTTACTCGGTGGTAAGAAGAAAGATGTGGCTCTGCAAGAGCATATGCATGATTATAAATTGGAAAATGCAATCAGTTTGTTACCGGATAATTATTCAGAGGAGTTGATCTCTTTTAAAGCCAAGCCCGAAAATTATAGATATAATTTCGAAGATTATTTATACGATAATGAGAATTCTTCCGGTTCAGGTTCAGAATATGAAAGTGATTCAGAATATGATTCGGATGAAGATATTGATCCTATAATTGGTGATGCACAATTGGATATCATAAACAAATTGGTGGAAAAGATTGAACATATCGATAAATATAAAGACAAACCTAGTACTTTGAAGAAACTCAGATTGATTGATAAATATGGTAAGATTCAAGGAGTAGTGGGAAGAGGAAGCTATGGTACAGTGAAGCTTTCTGTCAAACAATTACCTAACAAGACTCAAAGGATATTTGCCATCAAGGAATTGAAACAAAGATCAAATGAGAATCTTCATCATTTTAGTAATAGACTAACATCAGAATTTATGATTTCATCTTCTTTGACCCATCAATCAATCATCAATACCTATGATCTCATGGTTGATTTTGAGTCACATACTTATTTACAAGTGATGGATCATGTTCTGTGTGGTGATTTATTTTCACTTGTGCAATCCAGTAATGGAGATGGTTTACATCCAATTGAAGCTGATTGTTTTTTCAAACAAACATTGAATGCTATCAGTTATTTACATTCGGTTGGAATATCACATAACGATTTGAAAGTGGAAAATCTTTTATTAACACTGACTGGTCGGTTAAAAATCATTGATTTTGGTACTTCTACTCCAATCAAATGTGCTTGGGAAACTCATTGTTCCAAACTATCTGGTCCACAGGGATCTGAACCTTATTGTGGTCCAGAGATGTTTAACCAAACGGAATACGATTCAAGATTACTGGATATATGGTCATTGGGAGTGATATACCTTGTCATGATAAATGGTGGTTATGGTTGGAAAATAGCTGATCCAAAAACCGATACCGCGTACAGGTATTACTTGGAAGAACGTCCAGAATCCGAAAATGGTAAGGGTTCATATCTGCCTATTGAAAATGTTCAGGGTAAAAATAAGAATAGTAAGAAAAAGGTGTTATACGCCATGCTCACTCCAGATCCGGAGAAGAGAATACGGCTAAAAGAGATATGGAAGAGCAAATGGGTGACTGATATTGAGTTATGCGATGCAGGAAAGGGTTTGGACACTCTGATTTATTAGAATTGAACAATATTTCTGCAATATGTATATTATTTATTTTTGTAAACCTGTGTCTCCTATATTGATGAGATGGAGTTGGAAATTAAAAAAACTGTAGTAATAAAACAAATTTATTTTCTTCTTTTGCTCAGACAAAGAACAAAAAACAAAGAACAAAAAAAAAAAATCGATATTTCCATTCTCAAATGGCATGACACATCATCAAATATATTTCCACTCTTTCTACAAACATATATACATATCCGGAATCTAATATTAATATCAGAAATGGGAAAGGGAAACAAAGGTGCAGAAAATACTAAGAAGGCAGCAGGTAATGCTCGTAAGAACGAGGCACTGAATAAGAAGAAACAAGCCGAAGAAGGCCTGTTAGCGGCAGTGGAAGAGAAAGAATGGCAAGATGGTGCTAAGAAGGGTAACAAGAAAAAGGAATTGGAAGAGGAGAAAAAAGCTGAAGCGGCAAGAAAGAAGAAGGAAAGAGATGAATTATTACAAGCTGAAGAAGCTTCATTACCTACAAAACCAGTCAAGAATGCTAAAAGAGGTGCTGAAAAAATCGCAGCAAAGAGATCAGCCAAGCTTGATAGTGTACTTAGTGAATTTTCTAGTGGACCAACTACAGAGATCAATGCCAGTGGTATTGATAATGTATTAGAGGCATTATCATTGGCTGATAATGGTCTGAACAGTAAGGCTAAGCTTGATAGACATCCAGAGAGAAGATATAAAGCTGCATACGCCCTGTATAAAGAAGCCAATTTGGATAGAGTGAAGAAGGAGAACCCGGGACTCACTTTCACTCAAAGGGAGAAGATTTTCTACGACGAGTTCAAGAAGCATCCTGATAACCCATTTAACCAGGAGACTGTTGCCTTCAATGCTACACAAGAAGAAGTCAGTCAGAAGAAAACTGAAGTCAAATCTAAGATTTCAAGGAAATATGAGTCTTAATCTTTGCCCAAGATGGAGACAACAGTCTTATGAAATGATGATATGGCTTGGAAGTTTATACGATATAGTTACTAATGATTAGACAAAATGATGAATAGCCCCTATAATGTCGTGTAAGTAGTTCCTAATCTTCACCTTCATTCTAAAAAAAAAAAAAAAAAAAACGCGTTTAACACCAAAAATGGCTTTTAAATGGCACACACTGAAATAATAATAGTAATAATGTGTGTGTGTGTGTAACAGAAAAAACTAAACAAAACCAAAACAAAAAAAACATCAACACACAGTAGATGTACATATTAAAGGAAATTGGGTTGTATAGTAATTTAAGAGCCCTTTCTCTGTTTACACCCAGAAAACACACCAACATCATCAGACAACTCCATTTCTCAACTTATTGCGAATCTAAGATGAGTGATGATTCTGATGACTTTATAATGAGCGACTCCGATGACTATGCTCCAGAGACCACCACAAAGAAGACGACACAAAAGAAAAAACCTCTCAGTGATGCCACCAACACCATCGCAACAACAACATCGGGTGCTTCCAAGAAAAAATCTGTTACAGAACAGTATAAAAAATTGTCCCCTTTGGAGCATATCTTGAAAAGACCCGACACATATATCGGATCAGTCGAGAAGGATAAGACTCAGCAATGGATCTACGATGAGGAATCTCAACAGATGAAGTTAACCATGGTGGATATCGTTCCCGGATTATTCAAAATATTCGATGAAATCTTGGTGAACGCGGCTGATAACAAGATCAGAGATCCAACAATGACCAAGATCGAGGTCACTATCGATGCTGAGAAAAACTTGATCGAAGTTAAAAATAACGGAAGGGGTATTCCAATTGAGATGCATGAAAAGGAGAATATGTATATACCTCAATTGATCTTTGGTAACTTGTTAACCTCTTCCAACTATGACGATGATGAGAAGAAAGTTGTTGGTGGTAGGAACGGGTACGGTGCCAAGTTAGCAAATATATTTTCCACTGAATTTATAGTTGAAACTGCCGATAAGGAGAAAATGTATAAGCAAGTATGGAAGGATAACATGTCCAAATGTGGGGCTCCAAAGATCACCAACTTGAAAAAGCCCCTCGAATATACCAAAATATCTTTCCATCCTGACTTGGCCAAATTCCATATGACTGAATTGGAGCCTGATATTTTGGGTGTAATGAGGAGAAGAGTTTACGATATTGCAGGTTCTGTTAGAGGTATTCTGGTATACTTGAATGGTACGAAATTGAAAATCTCCAACTTCAAACAGTATGTTGAGATGTATGTCAAGGCACTTGAAGCTGAAAAAAATCCAGTAAAAGCAGAAGATGGTACATCAACACCGGCCACCAGCCTGCTGCCAACTATTGTTCATGAAATTATCAATGATAGATGGGAATTAGCATTTGCCGTCACCAATGACCAATTCAAACAGGTTTCCTTTGTGAACTCGATTGCAACAACTTCAGGTGGAACTCATGTCTCATTTGTCTCTGATATGTTGGTGAAAGAAATCACAGAAAATATCAAAAAGAAGAATAAGAAGGCAATGATAAAGCCCTTTCAAATAAGAAACAGTATGTTTCTTTTCATAAATTGTCTCATTGAAAACCCTAGTTTCACTTCTCAAACCAAAGAGCAAATGACCACTAGACCTTCACAATTTGGTGGTAAGAAATTATCAATCCCAGAAGACTTTATCAAAAAAGTTTTAAAAACTGAAATCATTGCTAATGTATTAGATTTAGCAGCGATTAACGCGGAAAGAGCCTTGGCCAAATCTGATGGTTCAAGGAAAAATAGAATCACCAAATATGTCAAATTAGAGGATGCCAATAGAGCCGGAACCAAAGATGGTTATAAATGTACATTGATCTTGACAGAGGGAGATTCTGCCAAAGCATTGGCAGTGGCAGGATTAGCTGTTGTTGGTAGAGACCATTATGGTTGTTATCCATTGAGAGGTAAAATGTTAAACGTTAGGGATGCTAGTATCGACCAAATAACGAAAAATGCAGAAATCCAAGCAATTAAAGAGATTATGGGTTTGAAATCAACTGTGACATATACACCAGAAACCATTAAAAATTTGCGTTATGGCCATATAATGATCATGACCGATCAAGATACCGATGGATCTCATATCAAAGGTTTGATTATCAATTTCTTAACCACATTTAAGGGGCTTTTGGAATGTCCTGGATTCTTGCTTGAATTTATCACCCCTATTATTAAAGTTACCATTACAGGAAGACAGAAGAGAACAATATCTTTTTACTCAATGCCAGAATATGAACAATGGAGAGAAACCGAAGGAACAACTTGTTCTTGGAAACAAAAGTATTATAAAGGTTTGGGTACTTCTTCTCAACAAGAGGGAAGAGAATATTTTTCCGATTTAGATCGTCATTTAAAAAATTTCCACGCCATGCAGGGAGATGATAATACCAATATTGATTTGGCCTTTAGCAAGAAAAGAGCAGATGATAGAAAAGAGTGGTTGAGGGGATACCAACCTGGTACACATTTGGACCCCGCCATCAAACATATCCCAATATCTGATTTTATCCATAAAGAATTAATTCTCTTTTCCATGGCAGATAATATAAGATCCATACCCTCCGTACTAGATGGATTCAAACCAGGTCAGAGAAAAGTTTTGTTTGGTTGTTTTAAAAGAAATTTGAAAAGTGAAATCAAAGTCTCTCAATTGGCCGGTTACGTTTCTGAAAAAACTGGATATCACCATGGTGAACAATCTTTAGTTCAAACTATCGTGGGATTGGCACAGGATTTTGTTGGCTCAAATAATATTTATTTGTTGAATCCAAATGGTTGTTTCGGTACAAGAACTACAGGTGGTAAAGATGCCTCCGCTCCAAGATATATTTTCACAGAGTTGAACGCCTTGACTCCAATTATTTTCAACCCGAAAGATGAAGCATTGTACACATATGTCCAAGATGACGAACAAACTGTGGAACCAGAATGGTATCTCCCAGTCATTCCAATGATCTTGGTCAACGGTGCTGATGGTATTGGTACTGGCTGGAGTACAAATATTCCGAATTACAATCCTTTGGATCTTGTGAATAACATCAGGCACTTGTTGAATGATGAACCTTTAGATGAAATGTTACCTTGGTATCGTGCTTGGAAAGGGTCAATTGAAAGAAATGGACCTGATAAATTCAAAATCAGTGGTATAATTGAAGAAACCGATGAAAACAATACTTTGGAGATAACAGAGTTACCAATCAAGATGTGGATTAACACTATGAAGGAACATTTATTGGCAGGACTTTCTGGAAATGAGAAGATGAAACCTTGGATTAAAGATATGAGAGAACAACATGGTGTTGATATTAAATTTGAAATAGTTTTAACTGATGAAGAAATGAGAAAGACAAGACAAATTGGATTCTATGATAGGTTCAAATTGACCCAATCACTTAGTACCAGTAATATGGTTGCGTTTGATCCAAATGGTAGGATCAAGAAGTATGACTCACCCGAGCAAATTCTCATTGACTATTTCTATATCAGGTTAGAGTACTATCAAAAGAGGAAAGATCATTTGTCAAGTAAGATGAACAATCAATTGATGAAATTATCTGCCCAAGCGAGATTCATTAAGATGATTATAGAAAATGAATTACAAGTGAGCAACAGAAAGAAGACTGCTATCGTTGAAGACTTGGTGAAATTCAAATTCCCTAAATCTGGTCCTAATAATAAGATGATACCGGTTTCAGAAACTTCTGCTGAAATTACTCAAGATGAGATCGAGTTAGCAGAAGAAGAGGAAAAAGTTGAAGAAGAACTTCATGATGCCGAAGGTGTTGTTATAAACAAGAAATCATTATTATCCTCATATGATTATCTTTTGGGAATGCCGATTTATAGTTTGACCTTTGAAAGATATCAAAAACTCTTACAAGAAAAGGGCCTGTTGGAAGATGAACTCAATACTTTGTTGAAAAAATCATCCAAGGATTTATGGATAGAAGATTTGGATGAATTTGAAGAGGCCTATCAACGTTTCCTTGAAATAGACGAAGAGAAGAGACTTAACGATATACCTACCAAGGCAGGTAATGGAAGCACAAAACGTAGGACTGCAAAGAGAAAGACACCAAAAGCTGTTTCTGAGGGGCCTCTGATGAAAAAAACAAAGGCACTTATCAAAAAGGAGTCAACACCTCCTTTGAAAGCAGTAGCTTCTTCCTCTAAAAAGAAGCAATCGAAATTACCCTTAGTTTCCCTGAAACAGGAAGAGCCAGAGGAAAAGCCAAGATTTCCAACAATTTTTGGAAAATCTTCTTCTTCTTCTCCTGGTAAGAAATTTCAATCCAAAAGTATATTCAGTATCGATTCTGATGATGAGGATTTCAAAGATATAAAACCTGTTTCCAGAAGTTCAACAAAGATTTTTGTTTCAGACGACGAGGACAGTACAGTAAATGAATCTTTACTGGGTGCGGCTAAACTGCTATCCAAAAAATCATCTGTTTTTGATCTCAGTGATAGCGATGATGATATGCCGATTAAGAAAACCAATCGTAACAGAAAGTTACCAATAGCAAAGCCAACGGCGAAGGCAACAAAGACTGCTGTTTCATCTTCGAAGCCGAAACCAAAACCGAAAACCAAATCTATATTATCTGAGTTAGATGAGAGTGACATAGAGATGGCTACATCTATACCAGAGAAAAGGAAAAGAACAAGTAAGCCTACCGCCAGAAAACTGGTAGTTTTGGATTCATCAGAAGATGAAGATGAAGATTCTTTTATAGCGGACGAAGAAAGTGAAAGTGAGAATAATTATGACGATGACGGTGATGATTCCGATTATTAGGATCATTAAGATCATAGTTTTTGTTTCGCAAAGCATATTATATAAATATTACATGCAATGTTCTCTTTTTCAAAAAAAAAAAATAATCATTTAATCTTCTAAAATTATAAAACAAAAGCTTTTATTTATTCTTCTTTTCCTGATCAACCAGTACATCAAGTTCAACTTCTCCCAATATTCTGTTAGATAAGACTTCGATGATTATAATAAATAATGACGAAAGTACTCCGATAACAAAGTTGGAGATTGTGATACCAATATCTAACCAACTTCCTGAAGTTTTCACCAAGTAAAAGAAATTCAAACTGAGAATTTCATTTGTACTTATAAGCAAAGAACTAATTGCATATTCACCTAATTTCAAGCTCTTATTCATCACCCCTAATTCAATACTCAATAATAAATATGGAATGATCAATTTTATCAACAACAATGCACCCATCAGAAATGGTGAAAAGATTGGAATCAACCTATAGACACTATCCAATGAAAACCCACTAATCGATGAGATGTTACCGGTACCGAAGAAACACACTTCTAACAAGAAAAAACTAATTGTGCTCACTCTGATGAGTTGTAAATTCCCACCACCAGGTTTTTCAATATGAATGAACTGATAGAGTAATAAACTAAAAGTTGCATAAAATATATTTTCAAATGAGATTGTAAGAATGTTAAAATATGGGGCAAAAGTTAAAAATATCACCAACATTTTCACTTCATAATGATGAGAGAATTTTATTCTTGTATATTGGATAAGGGGCATCACAATGAGGGAAACTACCAATACAGCCCAATTCATCAACTGTGTTACACCTGGTAATCCTGCTTTCGCCTGTAGCGATATAATGGCGCTATTTGTAGTGGCAATTGAAGTTAACAATAAAATAATTTGATAGGCGACAAACTTCTTCAGTTGCTTGTTCAACTTGTCTGATACTTTGTAAAATCCAAGTAAACCTACTACAACAATCATCAGAGCACCGATATTGATTTGAGTTAATGATTCCACTTTAACAGCATCGAATGTTGTAAATGTGCTCATTAGAACACATGTGACAAACCACAGTAATTTTTGTGCAACTGTTAAAGACTTTCTAATAGAAGTAAGTATTGGATAAAATGCCAAAAGACCAAACAAAATAGTGAATATGATTCTTTCAAAAAACCCATAGACAATAGCCTCATAAGTGCTTATTACAGAAATAAGAACTAAAATTCTGTGACTGATAGGAATTCCATCGAATAATAGCAAACAACCTCTCTTTAATTTATTAAAGTTGATCGTTATTTGGTAAAAAAAGTATAATGGGAACCAAAGATAGATATAATAATTAAAAGGGGAATTTTGGTAAAATAAGATATAACTCATTGCAATTGTTAAAATTGCAAAAAATGAACGATTGAAAACAGTTGGTTTAGGAGAAAGTTCTTCTCCTTTCAAAATAAATAATTCCAAGAAGTGAATAAAGGAATATAAGATCCATCCTATGAACCCAAAAGTTACAATAGTTCTCAACATAAGCCAATTATATTTAGTCAAGTAGTCTAAACCACCCAAGGTTGTTTTCATTAATTCCTCAACAAGTTTTATAGCTTCAACTTCGTATTCCTCTTGGCCTTGTTCTACCAAGTCGATCAAGTGCTCAATCTCAGATTCGTACTTCGAAATCGCTTTCAGTTCGAACAGTTCGTATGGTTTGAAGTTAAATTGTGTTTCCATCAATTCATTTTCCTTGACATAATATTGCTGGAGAATAGACTTTGCATTAGCGTATAATGCTTTAAGTTTCTGTTCTTCTGAAGCATTTAAAAATGATAATGGTAATTCACCAACAGAATTTGAAGCGTAGTTTATTCCAACCAAATATGACATCAAAGAGGCTATATCTGCCTGATTGACGTCATTTCTTTTGATATGGTGAAGATTCCAACCTTCTGTATAGTCGTCATAGTGTGGTTCTTCGAGTACCACTGGTTTATTGATACCTGCACCCCAACAGATCAAGGGGGTTCTAGTGTTGTTTGGATGACCATCTCCATGTGAACCAAATGCACTCATACCATGATCCGCTGTGAATACAAATGCCGTATCTGTATCTCCAAAAAACTCATGCACCTCTGGTACAAGCTTAGCTAATTGCTGATCAATAAATTTTAGATTGTCATAATACTCTGCTGAATATGGTCTATAACTGTGACCAGCAGTGTCCATTCCCAATAAATGTAAAAAGAATATATTTCCATCCTGATGAATTTGCTCATATAAAGTTGTATTTGATTTACTCTCTATGAATAATTGTTCAAGATGATCAAATACAAACTTATCCAACTCAATGGAAGACTTACTAAAATCTTCAAATTCATGACCATACATCCACGCATCAACCTTATTTGCATCACTAGCCCCTATCTGGAACATTGGTAGTATATCTGGAGATCCAAAAGAATATGAATGAGCTGATTGATTCAAAGTGCTGTCAAAATCAACAGGATTTTCCTTCCAACCTTTGGTAACAGCACTCACATCTTCATAAAATCCTGCGATCATTGCAACGTGTCCTGGTCTCGATTCTGTTGGCATTCTTGTATGAGAAATACCATAGGTTCCTTCATTTAAAACAATATTTCTCAAAAAGGGAGCCAAATGGTCAATTTCCCCGGTAATTGGATGCTGAATCTTGTCAAATGTTGTATCTGCTCTTAAGCCATCCCCAACTATCAAAAATAATCTTTTAGCAGGTGGTGACGCGGTTGATTTAACTTGCGCCATACCATGAACCAAAGGCGAGACAAAATATATGTCAAATATGGACCATAGGTAGAATAAGTGGAATAAAAGCCCGATGACCAAGAAGGACACCCTGCCGAATTTCATCTCGCGTCGTTATCTACTAATTCTTGCTTTGTTATATACTTTTTGAGTTGATTTTCTATAAAACTTCAACATGAGTAAAATAAAAAAAAAAAACAAACGTCTGAAAAAAAAAAAAAAAAAAAAAAAAAAAAAAAAAAAAAAAATTAAAAAAAAAAAAAAAAAAAAAAAAAAAAAAAAAAAAAAAAAAAACGAAAAAAAAAAAAAAAAAAAAAAAAAAAACAAAAACAAAAAAATCATTTCGTAAAGAAGAAGAAAAAAAAAAAGAAAAACCCCAAATATATAAACCAGTATTGTTTGTGTAAGTGTATATATATAAGTATCCTCATCCTTGACGGCAAATGCATCATCTGTATTCACATCACACTGTAATCTTTCAATATACCCTTCAAATGCTGGTTGGTGATCTTTCCTCTTCTAGGTTTCTTCTTTTTCGGTTCCAGAGTCAGTGGGGCTTTCTGTAACTTTGATGGATCGAGACTAGTTGGTTTTAAACCATTTTCTGTAAGTTTAATCTGCAACTCATCACCTTCTGGTAATTTGATCTTGGCCCACATCGAGACAAACTCATCCTCTACTCCACTAACATCTCCGCCCAAGTTTGGCCAAACCAATCTTGGAGAATTTTCCTTCTTCGTCCTTGATACTATAATTTTGTTTTGCTTCTCCAATTCATCAATGGCATCAAGGCATCCATTCCAACCATCTTTCAATTCCTTCACAGAAGTACCTTTGAATGTGGGTTGAGATCTTAAGTATTCCAATAAGTCCGCAGCGGATTTTATATTGTGGAAGGAGACATACTCTAGCACTTGATTCTTGGGATCATACCTTATTCTATCGATATTTCGTAATAAAGGTAGCAAGTTTTTAGTAACACCTTCAGAAAGGTAGTTTTCCAAAGTTTGAAGAGTGACAGGTTTATCTTGGCTCTTGATAAATTCGACAGCTAAATGAAGTTGTGTAGACAAATGTGACCCTGAGATATGCAAAGTTGACTTTTGTTGACTCGTGGGATTTTCAGCCTCATCTTCATGCTGTCTCTTTAAAGAGTTTTGGTGTTGTTTTATCGGCGATATCTTAGTTTCATGATGCACCGCTGACCTCATGGAAGAGGCATTTACCACTCTCTTTTGAGAAGGTACAGTTGAGCTTCTAATCTTCTGCTTGAACTGACTCAACGACTTCTGCAATTCAGACATTGTTATCTATTCTATGTTTATGTAAAGTTGCAATTTTGTATGCATGCAGAGGAAAAGGACAAATGAACGAAGATTTGGTATCGAAGTTGATTATAATCTAATATATCAACACAACACCAAGACTCAAACAACAACTAGTTGAATACTCTATTATTATTAATTGTGTTGTGTTGTGTGTTTTTTTTTTTATGTATGTAGGTTTTGATCTGTGCTCACACTACTTTATTTTTATAGTACTACTACTTCAATTGTGTGCAGGCTGTACCACATTCTAACAGAGACAAACAATTTCACAAGTTCCGTTCTCTGTTATTTTACCATTTTGTAAGAGGCTGTTGTTCTCTTTTTCTCAGTTTGTGTTGTGATTTACAGCCAAACTGTTTTGTTGTCTAATAATAATTATACATAAATTGATTGATTCATAAAGTTTGATCAACGACGCACTCAAATTTAATAATTTTTTCACTTAAAATAATCCAAAGAATGAAGAAAAAAAATTTTATTTCTTCTCATATTGATTCATCTTTTTTTTTAGAAAAACAAACACAATGAATTCAAGGAAGATCTCAGTAACTCACAGGGAAGGAGAACTATCTCTTGGTTGTCATCTTTTTGGCAATCATTCAATGGTACTCTCCAATTCTATCAACTGAGTTCTTTCTTATTACTGTTCAGAGATAAATTCTGTTATGGTGGGATGAGAGAACTACGGTTCTTTCACCTATTCAGCTCTAAAACCATCGCCGTTGTGAGGTCCCTCTTTTGGTTGATCCATGAAATGGTGATGACCTGAAGTCTGATACATTATCTAAATTGAAGCAATCTCTTTGCTCTTTCCATATATTCTTATGTGATGACCAATTAATTAATTCCTTCAACTTGTTTTGTAAAAAGAAAATGAAATGTCTTTTAATATGGTGATATTGGAAATTGTTTTCATTCGAATTTAAGTCATCTTCTTTATATGTCGATCAAATCATGGTTTCTACCACTTTTCAAGCAACATTCAATCTTGTTCTTCTTGTGATGTAGGTCAGAATAGTTTGTGTAATAGTGGAAAAAAAAGGAAAAATTCTATTAGAATTTGATATGTACTGTCGTTTTGAGATCTCCTACCCGCGGAACCCAATATTGCAATGTACCATGTTAGGTTCTTAAGGGCCCCTTCTTCCAACTTTGTTGATCGTCAAACAGTCGAGCAACCGAAGACAACCAAGAGATTGAAAACTGTCACATCCAACTCCAAAAAGCTGCCATCATTTTCAATAAAGAAACAATCTTTGAATTCCTCATCACATTTTGTTCAATTCAATTCGGTAATAACTATTACAAATGACCTAGGGGAAGAATTCTTTTATGGTAATTTAACACTAGAGGTTTCTATAAGACTTCACATAGGCTCGGATAATGGATATCCTATAATTGATAATGTTGCAAATACTTCTTCTACAAAAAATATATTGAAAGAAGAGGTCATCTTTTGGAAGGCTGGATATAGATCAATGCCAATAACTATTTCAATGCCGGTAATTGAATTGAGTCATAAATTAAACTCTTTGAAAGTTAATGCTAATAATTTATTTGCCACTATGGTGTTAAAAGTAGTTTCACCAGAACTTGTGAAAGATTCTTTAGAAAACGAATTTGATGAGTCACTTTCACAAAGATGCTTACCATTCATAGGGAAAGCTATACCTCTTCTGGATTTAACTATTAAATTGGATACTCTCAGATTTTTAGATGCCCTGAGTCTGCCATTTCTATTGATCAAGAATGACTCATATATCATTTCAACATCTCGAAAGGGACTGAGTTCAGCAAGATACTGTGTACGACATCTCGATCTCACAGAGGGAAATCCTATACAAACAAAATCTGATGAATTATTACATTATTCCTGTCCAACGATATATATAGTGGAAGATTTAGGAAATGGAATTGAAAGACATTTGTGGAATGCAGGAATTTATACTATAACCTCATTACCGTTGTTACTACAGCAAATTGATAATCTACCTTCTAATCCCAAAATCTTGGAGTTGGGAACAGGTGTAGGTGTTGTTTCCATTGCTTTGTCCAAGATATTCAAGAATGGTATCGTATATGCTACCGATTTGTCTGATGCAAGAGAAATTTGTATGCAAAATATAATGATGAACAATTCAAGTGCCAAATTTGACACTTTAGAATGGACATCTGTTGTAAAAAGTAATCTTGTCAAAGGAGGGAGGTGGGATTTAATAATAATTACAGATTGCACATACAACCCGACTTACTATGATGCCTTGATTAACGTCATCATTAGAGAATCAACGGTTGATACTACTATTTTAATTTCTCATAAAATCAGAGAACCTATAGGTGAGAGAACATTTTTCGAAAAATTTAATAACCATTTCAAAATTTATCATCAAACTTGGATACATAATATACAAGAATCTGTTTATATTGGACAATACAAGAAAATATTGTCAACAGAAGAATAATATTCTTATGATGGATTATTACCCAAAATTATTCTCATAAAATCTGCAGAGTTTTCTGATTCTTCATTGAGTTCAGCAGATCTAGTATCTGCTAAGTTCATGATATTGGGAGACTTCAATGAAGCTGAAGATTTTGCTGAACCAACTATATAGGAACAATCTTCGCATAACTCTGATTCATGTTTGTCACAACAATGAGATGGTGTTTTTAACTTATTTCTAAAATTGTGATGAATCTTTTTGTAGAGTCTTGTTTTCTTCCACAAGTTCAAAGGGTGTTGGTTGGGTATTGTATCACTATCTTCTTCCGCGTACTCATCTGTGTACAGATTCAGTTTCTCCCCTTCTTGATCCACATTACTCGTCACCGTACTAGAGTTTTGATCCTTTGTGAATATATTTTTGGATTCATTTTCTGAAATATTATAATCATCCCCGAATTTAAAACTTGATGATTCCGAATGATCACCTGATATAATGACAGAAGTATCCACCAAAATATTTGAATCACCAGATAGGTTTAAAGGTGGGACATCAGTTATCGTAGGGGAATGTCCAGGTTCAAATAGTTCTGATTCAAGTTCTATGATCGTTTAAGTTAGTAATAGAAACAATTTTAATGGTTGGAGGAATAGGGGGAATTTCTCACTTCTCTCTTCTGTAAACTCAATGAGATTAACCGAATGGGAAACACTAGAGGTTAATAATAACTGTTTGAAACTTGCTATACTCGATCTAGATATTCTCTTTGCCAAGTTGGAGACACCTGAATTTATTCTCTTTCTCGGTGATGTAAACGTATTGCTGGATGGAATCTTTCTACTGAATAGTTCTCTTTCACCAGAGCAACTCTCATGGGATGCTGAAGCAATGATTTCTTCTTTTTCTACTGATTCATTTGCTTCTCTAGTTGCGGAAATTATGTTGTTCGATGTAAATCCTCTCTCCTGAAAATTAGAATGAGGCTTATTTGGTTGACTATGTGATTGGTATCCTAAAAATAGATTTTTGGTGGATTCGTCAAATGAAACTAAAGTAATCTCTTCGGCTTCAGAATTGTCTTCAACATGTTCAAAATTCAACAAGTTGGGATTCAGATCATTCAGCCGTTGACAAAAAGAATTTGTTTCATCGGCGCTTCCATCACACAAGCTTTGCCAAGTTGATACACCATTAGTAATAGCGTCTAATGACAAATTAGGATCAATTTCACCAATTGTCCAATCTTCTGGGAGCTTCTTCTGTGCCATATTGTTCCCAGACTTATTAATATCATTAGATTCAATAAGTTTATTCTTTGAATTACTGTCTTCAACCTGTGAAACTCCCTTAAGATTGTTGATTGACAAATTCTGTAATTCTGAATTTCTAATTATTATTGATTCATCAGAGTTAGATATCCCATTACTTTGAAATATGTATTTCCCCTCATCAATTGTAACCATATCAAGACTATCTTTTATCTAAAAAAGTTGTACCAATATTTGTTACTACCTTCACCGTATAAGTAATGCCGAATATGATAACAAGAGTTGTTACATAATGCGACCAAAAAAAAAAGCCTCTCTTGTTTGTCACTCTCAGATTTCTCTCTCTCAAAAGAAAAAAAAAAAAAAAGATCAATCAATATTCGCTTTTGTGTATCTTGTCAGTTTAGAGGTGTTCAAACTCTATATGTACATGCTCTCCGGTTTTTGTGTATAGGTAATAAATAACACTACTGTGAAACTAAAGAGTAAAAAAAAGTATAAAAACCCCCCGACGTTTCGCATAGCAAAAATAAGCGAGCCTATAAAAGATGTGCGTTGAGGCCAAACTGTCCCAATACGGCAATTGAGTATTTAGATCATTTCCAGGATGAATTCATACAAGGCTAGGGTCATTATTGTTCATTGAAGAACTATGCAGACAGAACTGTGTGTTGAGAGGCATTCAAGATAAATCAATGATACTGTGTCTGTAGGACACTTTTTTTTCTTTGCAAAATCAAGAGAGCGGTCACCATAGTTAAGAGATCCAACTTGCTTTTTGCACCCTAGGCAACAATGTGTTTTTTTTTCGAGAAGAATTCCTCACAGATAAAAAAAAATCATGAAATTTTTTCATGTTTTTTTTTTTTTTTTTTTTGGCTCTGCGGTAGTCAGCAAAGCAGGAACTTTCCATCATATATGCTGAAAACTAATCAGCAGACCCCACCCCACTCACTCACTATTTTCAGAAGAGATTGCAAAGCAGCACATAATCTGGAGAAGATCCATACTTAGTAGTACTCTGTAATTGATCGTCTATTTCTCATGAGCCCTTAAACTAATTTGATCTTCTTGTCGGTACAATTGTAAAACCTCAATTTTCGAAGTCATCGCTAGCAGACTAAGGTTTCAGGGAAGAGCAGAACAGTAGAAGAGTTACCCGGACAATAGCAAAGTGCTGATAATTACGCGCAGATTCTGTATAAATTACACGCAGCAGTAAGGTTGCGGCTCAGTTACCCGGTTCAACTGAGAGAAAAAATTTTCATCAGAGACCAGAATAATATAAAAGACAGATGCGTTGCCACAAGTTTTTTAATTTTCAAAAATTTTGTTCGTTGTCATCTCACACCAGAAATCAAGCATTTCCATCTGAGTTTATTATAGTCTACTATTAAAATGGGTAAAGAAAAGTCACATATCAACGTCGTTGTTATCGGTCACGTCGATTCCGGTAAATCTACCACCACTGGTCATTTAATTTACAAGTGTGGTGGTATCGATAAGAGAACCATCGAAAAGTTTGAAAAGGAAGCTGCCGAATTAGGTAAAGGTTCTTTCAAATACGCTTGGGTTTTGGACAAGTTAAAGGCTGAAAGAGAAAGAGGTATCACCATTGATATCGCTTTATGGAAATTCGAAACTCCAAGATACCATGTTACCGTTATTGATGCTCCAGGTCACAGAGATTTCATCAAGAACATGATTACTGGTACTTCCCAAGCTGATTGTGCTATTTTGATCATTGCTGCCGGTGTTGGTGAATTCGAAGCTGGTATCTCCAAGGATGGTCAAACCAGAGAACACGCTTTGTTGGCTTACACTTTGGGTGTCAAACAATTGATTTTGGCCATCAACAAGATGGACTCTGTCAAATGGTCTGAACTGAGATTCGATGAAATTTGTAAGGAATCTTCTAACTTCATCAAGAAGGTTGGTTACAACCCAAAGACTGTTGCTTTCGTCCCAATCTCTGGTTGGAACGGTGACAACATGATTGAGCCATCTGACAACTGTCCATGGTACAAGGGTTGGACCAAGGAGGTTAAGGGTCAAGTCGTCAAGGGTAAGACTTTATTGGAAGCCATTGATGCTATTGAACCACCTTCAAGACCAACTGACAAGCCATTGAGATTGCCATTGCAAGATGTTTACAAGATCGGTGGTATTGGTACGGTGCCAGTCGGTAGAGTTGAAACCGGTATCATCAAGGCTGGTATGGTTGTTACTTTTGCCCCAGCTGGTGTTACCACTGAAGTCAAGTCTGTTGAAATGCACCACGAACAATTAGTCGAGGGTGTTCCAGGTGACAATGTTGGTTTCAACGTCAAGAATGTTTCCGTCAAGGAAATTAGAAGAGGTAACGTTTGTGGTGACTCAAAGAACGATCCACCAAAAGGTTGTGATTCATTCAACGCCCAAGTTATTATCTTGAACCACCCTGGTCAAATTTCTTCAGGTTACTCCCCAGTTTTGGATTGTCACACTGCTCATATTGCTTGTAAGTTCGACACCTTGATTGAGAAGATTGACAGAAGAACCGGTAAGAAGATGGAAGATTCTCCAAAATTCGTTAAATCTGGTGATGCTGCTATCGTCAAGATGGTTCCAACCAAACCAATGTGTGTTGAAGCTTTCACTGACTACCCACCATTAGGAAGATTCGCTGTCAGAGATATGAGACAAACTGTCGCTGTCGGTGTTATCAAGTCTGTTGAGAAATCTGACAAGGCTGGTAAGGTCACAAAGGCTGCTGTCAAGGCTGCTAAGAAATAGATTCCGTAATTTATATATGTATATTTTATGTCTTTTCTTATGTTTAGTTCTTTAGTTTATATTTTTTAAATATATATCTATGCAAAAATGTTATAATTCGTAGATCGTCTAGTGATATTTTAATTTTTGATACGGATCTTGTCCCTTGTTTAGAATTCAATTTTTTTTTTTTTTGTTTAGATTGGAAAAGTAAACACATCTGTGAAAAACTCGATGCTGATGTTTAGATTAAGGCATTTTTTTTGAACCAGTTGATAATATCGGATAATGATGGATGACTTCAATAGTGAAATGGAGAGAGTTGTTCGGGTTAGTACTTCAGTTCTAAATTGTTGCAGTTCATTTTATACTAACAGTCTAATTGATTTAGCTAGTTGAAGCCTTATACTCATCGAAGGAACCAGCAAAGGTATTACAAATCCAAAAGGAATTACAAATAATACAGAAATCTCCAGCTGGATGGGAAGTTGCTGATGCTCTTCTAAATGTCGATTCATCAAACTGTAAATTTTTTGGTGCTTTAACATACACAGTTAATATCAACCTACATTCGTCTGAGATAAGTGAAGTTAGAGCTGCCCAAATCATAACCCAATTACTAGCTCACACCATCAACCTTTTCACAGCAGATAAACCCAACTCATCGTTTTTAGTCAAGAAGCTTCTTTCTAATTTGGCTTTGATGTATATCAATTGTCATGAACTCTGGAAGGATCCTTTAACTAGTTTGGCAGCTTCGGTTTCAAAACTGACACCAGTATTAAATGTTACTGGTGAACCATTTCCTTCTAACTCTTCAAGAATTGCCGGGTTAGTGCTTCTTTTTTCACAAATCATTGTTGAGGAAATACTACGACGGGAGTTACCATCATGGAGCAAATTAAATGAGCACGTACACTATAACGTATTCCCAATAACTTCAAACTTATTATTCCATACACTGGTTTTCCCTGAGTCTTTAGACTGCTTAAGTAGTTGGGTCCAGTACATATCAGTTGCAGAGTACAACTCTACTGAACGTTATGATATAAGTCGCCCTCTTAGCCTTCTATTAGATCTGATAGTGAGCAGTGATGAATCAATATCATCCAAAGCATTCCTGGTCACCGTTGATACTTTGGAGGTAAAACCGGCTTTTTTCAACAAAGAATTGCGACTGAAACTTGAAAATGTGATATTCAGTTCCTGGGCAGTTGACTATCTCCAAAAGGCAAAGGAAATAGATGATTACGACAACATAAATTCATTTTCAAGACTTGTGACAACTTACTTGGAAACGGATGTACTTAACTTTGCAGCCTCAATATTGGACACGACAAATTCCACTAAATGTGATTTCTTGTTGAGTTTGACTGACTTTCCTGGCACACCAGTTGCGGAGGAAATGGTATCGAAAGATCTTCTCGAGTTTTGGTCAGAATTGACTGAAACTTTCATTGATGATCAAGAAAGACTTTCAATTATTCATAAGAATGACATCGAAAGACTTCTGTTATTGAATGAGAAAATGCTCGAAGTTCTCAACAAAGTTTGTTTCATATACTGGAAAAAAATACATATACCGCGAAGTGAATTTGCAAGTTTCAAAACCCCATATCTATCATACAGGATGGATGTGGCCGATTTCTTTGATCTCGTTTATGCTATTGTGAAAGTTCCTTTCTATGAATTTTTAATCCAAAATGTGCTATCTAGTCTTTCAGGAGAGAGTCCCAATATCAGTGATATAGAATCCTCGTTATATGTATTGAATGCGATTTCGGTGAATTTTACGGAAAATAATATAAATATGGACATCTTGGAAAACTTGAGTAACTTACTCGAGTCGCCATTCCTTCAAGTTTTATCTTCAAGGATATCGGATTCTGGAAGTTCATATGTCATCAATACTCTGATCCAATTTTTATCTGGTATTGATTTTTTCTATAAGCACAAGTTTGGAATACGATTTCTCAGTTCAATTTTGAATTTTATGTTTGATTGCATAATTCAAATTTCTGTTTATCGTCTTTCAGCTTCAAAAGCTGTTTCAAAGATAGCTGATGACTGCCGACTGTATTTGGTGGACTATTTATCCAATTTTCAAAATATTCTCAGTGAAATGATTGAAAATCCTGCAGTTGAAGGTATAGTAAGAGAGAGAATAACAAATTCTTATGCATCCATTATCCAGGGAACAAAGAATCCAGAAGTTCAAGTTCCTTATTTGAACAATTTTTTAAAAATAGTGCAAAACAAGGTTGAGAGTCTATGCAAGGAAGATGCAGTACAAAATCCAGAAGTGATGGGCTATTTAATTTCCTTGTTAAATTGTGTCAGTGAATTAGGAAAAGGGATGCAGGTACCTGACGACATTGATGTTGTCTTTTCGGAAGAGGAAAGCAGAATCGTAGAGGAATACTGGTCGAGGGATCCACTTAATATTCATGGAACTATTATCACTATTTTACATGATGCGAGTTTGAATAGAAATCAGCCAGTTTTGGTTGAGAGCAGAGAGATATTAGATAAATGTTGTCTAATCATCAGAAGAGGATTTACCGAATCGATTTCAGGTCCTTTCACACTTTCCGACTCCGTTGTTCTTGATTTTATAACAGCAAAGGTTCCTATTTGTTCGCAGGATGCATTTCCATTGTTATTCCAGTTAATGGAGTCGTTAGTGATTTCAAATTATATGAATCTTTCGCTCGAATCTATTTCTGGCCCGATGAATGTGTTGTTGTATCAAAATGTTGAGCAGATCAAAAATGATTCTGATTTAATGGAGTCTTCGATCTCCATGATTGCAACTATCATTGAGAAAAAACCCAAACTTGTTTTGGATAACAACTTCCCAAAAATATTAGACCTCTGTCTAAAGGGATTGGATAAAAATGAGAAATTCATACTAAAGGCCTCATCAAAATTCTGGTCAAATATGATAGTTTTGAAAAAAGGAGATCGGGCCGATCATGAATATGTTTCCAGCATGTTCATCAACGAAAGTTTGGGAATGCTCTTGACTCACAGGACATTAGTAAACTTTATGCAGACACTGAGATCAAATATGGAATATTTTCAAGACATATTAAAGTTTCTTGTTGCAAAATATCCTTTGCAAGTAAGAAATTGGCTTGTTGAATCATTTAAACAGATTTCAAATGCCAGGATGGCGCAAAATTTGAATCTAAACTTCAATTACGATCTGTTTGTCAAAAAGATGATGGCCACAAGAGGCAAAGGTCACCAGTTTTCTAACGTGGTTAAGGAATTTTGGTTAGAAGTCAATGGTTTGACAAATTATTGAATTATAATTTTTGATTTGTTGTTGAGCTAGCTGTTTTGCTAAGTTATTGGTTAATCTTAAGTCGGGTTTGAAGGTCCAAAACATTCATCAACTATCAATTAAACCTATTCAATTAATACAAATAAAAAATATATAATATAATATATGTATATATATGTGCTATACCACAACAAAAACAACTATACATTATGAGCACAAACACTAGTCTTTTCAAGGTAAAATTGCATTTAATTTTTCAGATAGAACATTGATTTCTTCGTTGTAATCGAGCTTGCTCAAACCAACACATTGATATCTAATTCTAGTGGTACCATTATAGTTGTTCTGATCGGCTCTGACTCTAAAATTAAACTCCTGCATTTGTAGCGGTTGGAAATAAGTTGCACTATTTTTACTACTTGCAAAGATCTCATTTGCTGTTACACCATCTAATAATTTTTCCATTTCATCGTTAAAAATAGTTAACCATAATTGACCAGTCGGATCGACGATACTTAATGTGACTAAAAATCTGTGTTTAGGTGCTTCATAATTTTTGTTGTGCTTTTCACAACGCCAAGTCCCATCTGGTTGTTCGATAACTTTTTTGTTACAACCTTCGGCGAGACAAGCTGGGTAACTAAAAGTCTCCGTTCTCACAAAGTTGATCGTTCCCTTCACTGAAAAGTAATCAGATTTGTCGTTCATTCCCAAGTTTTCATTTTGAGCCTCAAGAATAGTTTTTCTCTCCTTTAAGTTTATCGCATTATTGCTGCCTTGACCTGGCTCAACTTTCAACGATTTGAATTGCTCATGAATCCCTTGTTTGTCATACCAACCTTTCAACAGAAAAGCTTCATGTATATCTGGGTTTGGAACGACAGTGGCAGACTGAACAAGGGATAATGATCTTCCTTGGAAATCTTGAACTTTAGCCCCTTTGATAGCAATTATAGTTCCTACGGGTAAAGTGAAATCCAATGCAGATTTACCCCACAATCCTATTGTTATTGCAAATTGTGACTCATCAACAACGACTATATCACGCTTATCATATGGTCTTCCAGTGGACTTTGCAACAAATTGAAAAGCAGGATTAACTTCTTTCAATACCCCAACAATATCGATAATGCTATTAGGTTCCAAGTCTTGGACTTTATTCAATTTGGTGAAATTAAAGTTCAATTTTGGAACATCAGCAGCATCTTCGCACTCTTCAATCTCTGTATCTCTATCCAACAGCAACTCATAAGGATGAGTCAAATTGGAGAATTGAGGTTTAGCTTGTTGAATTCTTGCCTTAGAGACATAATACACTTTTCCCTCCTGCAATAAGTCATAAAATTTATCAGCAACATCATTAAACGCAGTGGCTCTGATCTCGTTTGTCTCATCAAGCAAATTTATGTTGAACAACTTACCTTCACCTCTCTGATTAGACCATGTCTTTATATCTGATTTATATGAGACCCTGGCCTTGATAGTCCAGTTGTTTTGATATGGAGATAATTGATCGATGGCATACAAGTTAGCACGTGTTTCTTTTGGTTTTGAAAGAGCAGCAGCACTAACAGTTTGAGGAGCCAGTACTTGCAGTGTATTTGTAGCAGGCACAACTTCTGCGTACAGATCTTCCTCAGGATGACTATTGAAATACTCATCGATGTTGGAAGGGCTCTGCGTACCATATCTCGGAGCAGATTCCTCAAGCACTTTAATTTCACTGATAAGTAAAACCCTTCTGTTGTTACTCATTCTCTCACCCTCATATTGTTGTAAAGTGATGATACTGGTTCTTTTCAAACCTTGCAGTTCAGCTGCTTCGACAAATTCAGGTCTCATGACGCCATGAACAGTAAAGGTACCATCCGATAAAATCAATCTCAATCGTTTACCCTGATCGTTTGGAATAGCTTTTATATTTGTAACTTGAACGGTAATTGGTTCATTTTCCTTGATTGTTCTATTTTTACTAAACAAATTAAGCAAAGCCCTCTCTGTGATTTGTGCAGTCATCTTGATGGTGATGGAATAGGATGCAAAATGATATAGTCAGTGGCAATCAATCAGTCCTTCAATAAATCTGCCATACGCGTTGTTTTGATATTTTTTTTTTTGTCTTTAGCACAAGATAAATAAATAAAATACGTTTTGGCGTTCTTTTTGTAAGTTTGCAAACGACAGTTTTATGACTGCCGAAAGAGGAAGCTTCCTATACCAAACATTCTGCTTGTGTGAATTTGGAAAAAGGTATATAGATTGATGGAGAAAGAGATATACTGTGCTAATCACGAGATCACTAAAGATCGCTAGGCAATGACTACAACAGAGAACGATCCGACTGAGTCGGATGCATTATCGATGTTCTTCAATGATAATTTTGTACCTAATGAGTATTTGGATGCCTTGTTTGACTTCACTTTAAAATCATCATCATCGGGTAATCTGGGTCAAAGTAAGGGTAGATCTAGATTGGATTCTGTGAATACTTTACAATTACTCCAGTCCAAGTGTTCCAGTCTCTTGGCTCATCTCGATTACTATACCAAGGAATTAACCGGCGACCTTGAAGAACGCATAAAAAAACTCCAATCATCATCAACAACCATTTCTTACGAAGGAAGTCTGGATGAAGCTGATGTATCAACTACAAGATTAGAATATTATGTCGACAACTTAACGAGCTTCATAAATTCCCTACATGATGACATCAACACATATAATAAAGAAATAAAGAGTTTAGAGAGTTCAGAAACAGATAAGGCTGTATTGGAGAATTTGACAAAATTAAAGAAGGCCAAAAGCAGAATACAACAGGTATTAAAGATATTTGAAACAGCTAAACTGGTGGTGACAACAGCGGAATTGGAAGATGAAAATAACGACGAAAACGTTGCCCGAACCAACAATCAGCAACCGCAAAAAATTAATATCAGTTTGGATACTTTTACTAAATCAATTGAACTCTTGGAAGGAGCTATTGATGAAGAATTGAAATTCAAACAAGATAACATTGTAAAGAAAATTGATAGTTTAATAAGTTTGCTACCATTATTCAAAGGGTTACCTCAATTCTATGCAGCTTATTCTACATTTGTCGAGAGAATACGGGATAAAAGTCTCGCTTGATGAACATCATTTACAAATTCAATGAAATTCCATAGAATAGAATATACAAAGATTCTTTTATATAAATATATGGTAAGTAAAAAAACCTGTTAATAATTTTCACAAAATGATGATGAAAATAATGTTAACAATAGTAATGGTAGTAGTTACAATAATATAATGGTAGTATGTAGACCATCGCGAAATTCAAACAAACAAACAAACTCTTTTCGATCCATCGGCACTTAAAAAACACACATGCTAACCCAACAAGGAAGTAAAGTCTAAGTTTAAGTATTGAAATGTTTTTTTTTCAATCTTCAACTACTGATCTAACAGAGTCAAGGCTGTTCTTCTTGGATGACTTACCATGATATCCTCCACCAGGAGATCTTGCATTTTGTTCGTCCTGAATGATACTTCCACCTTGAGCTTCCACGAGTGTTGAAACGTTACTACTATTTATAGATAATGATGATCTCGTTCTCCAATCACGATACAGTTTCATCGGACTGTATCCCCCATCATCCTTCAAATGCATGAGTTCATCCTTGGCATTAAGGAATGGAGAAAGTTCGTATAAAGGGGATGCTTCAACATCTTCTTGTGGTAATGGGGTTCTGTCATTGTTGCTTCTCAAAAATTGGAAACTTATGATGTAAACAACAACTCTGAAAAAAGTTGTTGGGAAATACTTGACAAATGGTTCATCGGGTATAGCTCTGATTATCCAACCAGCAGGGATAGATAACAGACCACAGAAGATTGCAGTTGCCCACATAGCAGGTGTACTTTTGACAATGGAGAAGGCGTTACCACCATAAAACATGATCAAGATTTGGAATATAGCAATGATGAGTACGATCACGATGAAGTACATATTTCTGAACAAATGCAGAAAGAAATTCAAATTATCTGGGTTAATTCTCTCCTTGATTTTTTTCTTTCCATCACCTTCGTCCAATTTTCTAGCAACGAATAAACAGAAAACTTGCATCCAAACAAAAGTGTTGAAGGTCATAGCCGATAATTCCATTTTAATGTGATCACTAACATCGTTAGTACCAAAGAAAATTTTACCACCATCAAAGTGCAATATAAATGTCACGGTAAGTTGCAAAATCGCTTGACCAAAAATCATCTTCCACATGGAAACTGTGATCAATGGCTTCTTTCTTCCAGCTGGTTCCATCTTTAAAAAGCTATCATCTGGTTTATCTGTAGCCAAAGCCAATGCAGCTAATGTATCCATAATTAAATTGACCCACAATAACTGGACAGCAGTCAAGACAGATTTACCATCAGATGAAACAACAGCGGTAACAAAAGTAAGAACAACAGCTGTAACATTCACTGTCAATTGGAATTGGATGAATTTTCTGATAGAGATAGCAACAGTTCTACCCCATTTGATGGCGTTAACAATAGCAGTAAAATCATCAGTCATCAAGATAATATCAGAAGCCTCTCTGGCAACTTCTGTACCGGAGATACCCATGGAGAAACCCACATCAGCCAATTTCAAAGCTGGAGCATCATTTGTACCATCACCTGTTGCGGCAACAACTTCTCCCATCTCTTTCAAAGTTTTCACCAAAATTCTCTTATCTTCAGGAGATGATCTAGCAAGAACTCTTAAATAAGGCACCAGTTGAAATCGTTCACGATCTGACAAACGTCTAAATACGGGACCTTCCATGCATGACCGTGGATCATTCATCTGTTCCTCATTTAAAATATTGCAACCTGCAGAAATAGCTTTTGCAGTGGTAATATTGTCACCTGTCACCATTCTGACAGTAACACCAGCAATCTGACATTGTTCGACAGCATGAGGTACACCTGGTCTCAATGGATCTTGGATACCAACCAATGCATCAAGGATCAAGATCGTTGATCCATTGACGTCGTTATCCGATTCAACAACGATACGAGGAACTTTTGTAGCATCAGAGTCGAGATCGTTTTGAATGTTCACGTCAACTTGTTCTCCAAACAATTTCATAGGATCAGCAGAATCTGGTTGATCGCCTACCAATTCTTTTGGAGGCCAGGAGTCCAAACCAATGAAATCTCTATGAGCAATGGATATCGTTCTCAAAGCAGACTTTGCATATGAATCGATTTTGTCATCCATTTCACTTCTCTGTTCCTTGGAGAGATGAACCACATCTCCGGAGGTTGTTGATTTGGCTGCACATCTAGAGAAAACCATTTCGGAAGCCCCCTTGATATAAAACCGATAACCTTCATCGATTTTAATGACAACACCACCCCATTTCCTTGAACTTTCGAATGGGATCAATTGAACAACTCTGGATTTGTTATCATCTCTAAATTTTTCCAAACTCTTTGTTTCAAAAGTTTTAAAAGAATCTTGTAATAACAATAACAAAGCCACTTCGGTTTTACTACCAATAAATGGATCACCCATGACTTTAGGAACAACTTGTCTCGTTTTCTTCAACGAATACCAATGTTCTCTTCTTGGTGGATGTAATATGTCAAAAGTGGTATCATCCATTTCATCATCCTCTTGTTGTTTATTTTCGAAAGCAGATGAGTTGATAGTGATATTTTCCGTAATCAGATTGTATAATGGTTCTCCCAACAAGTGATTTTTAACAATGTCAGTGGAAGATTGTGATCTAGAATCATTATTATCAAATTCTTGATCTCCCATCAACCCTCTGACAACTCTCATCTTGTTCTCAGTTAAAGTACCAGTTTTATCAGAGCAAACTGCAGTTGCTCCACCCATGGTCTCACAAGCAGCTAAATGCCTAACCAAGTTTCCATCTTTGGCCATTCTAGTAGTGGCAAAGGCCAAGGCCAAAGTGACAGCCAATGGTAATCCTTCCGGTACAGCCACAACAATGATGGTGATTGCTGTGATGATCATATCCAAGAATTTGGTACACTTTTGACTAGGCTTAAGATCATGATATTTCTTCCCCAGTGGGAGGGCAGCAAGAAACTTGATGAACAAAACGATAAACAAGAATAAAGCTGCAAGTATACCAAATTTGGCAATACCATCAGCCAACGCCGATAATCTTGTCTGTAATGGTGTTTCCTCAGCTTCACCTTTCAAGGATAACAATGTTCTTCCATGCATAGAATTTGGACCTACAGCTGTAACAAGAGCTTTTCCAACACCAGATAAGATTTTGGAGCCACTTATCATCATTGAATCTGGAACACCTTCAGAGCCTATATCCATGTTTGCTGAGGGGAATTTCTCGTCATAGATGCTTAAAGCTTCATCTGCTGGTATTTTTTTAATTGTATTGGTTTCTCCGGTCAACGCGGATTCATCGCATTCACAACTGCCAGCGGTTAAGATCGCGTCCGCCGGTACTATATCACCGGTTTCTAAATGTAAGATATCACCAACAACCAAGTCATAGATTGATATAACTTCTTTATCACCACCTCTAAAGACAATAATAGTTCTATCTTCTTTTTTCGAATTCAACTTAGCAAATTGTCTTTCCTTTTGATAATCATTTGCGGCTCCGACAACAACAACGATAATAACGGCAGCCATGATGGCAACACCTTCCACCCAGTCCACTTTTGGTAATGGATTGCCCTCATCATCATATTCTGGTGGCTGACCAAATGTTTCATATAATCCCAAGGCCAATGAGACTACCGCAGCAACGGAAAGTAAAATCAAAACTTTATCCTGTAAAGCTTCATAAGCCAATCTGAAAAAAGATTTACTAGGCTTAGAAGGGATTCTATTCTCTCCATATATGTGTTGCCTTATTTGTTTGTCTGGGACTTCAACACTTAAACCCTTCTCTTTATCTGTTCCAAGTTGAGAGGCTACCTTATCCAAACCTCCCAACTGCTTTAATTTTATGATGGACTTCGGGTCGTGAAGAGCTTGGAAATCTTCAACGCTTATCTCGAATGAGCCATTGGAATTTGTCATATTCGCAACACAAAAGCGAGACTTTCTGCTTGATGATCACTAGCAATTGGTGTCTTCAGGATTTGGAATCCTTCTTGTGATGATTATAATATATATATATATATTTATATATAAATCTTTCTATGGATAGCTCGTTGATGATGGTGATGACGGGAATATAAATTATCAAAATGTCAGAGAAGAATTAGCAAAAAATTATTATCCCAATCAAAAAAGAAAAGTAAATCAATCAAGCTAATCAAAATTGGCTTTCCGTTGCTTTTAAGCAAAAAAACAGCAAAAACAATATAGTTAAAAGGTCAAAACCACTCAACGTAACAGTACTATAATTTTTAGTCAATTAAAGGGACTAATTAGCCAACAATTAGAAGTAGTATAGTTGAGATTTTACCGCAAGCGTAGGAAGTTACACGTATATAGATAGATGTATTTCAATTACCACTGAACGAAAAGTAAAATTCAACAACGCCAATGTAATGAATGGGTGGGTTGAAAATGATTTACATGTAATGAATGAATGATAATTTATTGATCAGAAGAAATTCCCCATTGATGTGATTTAATTGATTGAATAGTAATAATAATTGATGATCGATACTGCATACATAGTAAATAGTATCAATCTCAAGCGCAGGGGGCTGTGCTAATTCTTTTTTGATTTGCTTTTGTTTCACTTGTGAAGATGCCGCTACTCTCTCTATATTGCCGCTGCAAATTTTCAATTTATAACCGTGGAATAACAATTACAAAACAGGGAAAAGAATCATCATATGTTCAATTACTCTATCAAGTTGCTTGCTTTTCTCTCATGTTAATCTACTCTTGTCTGTGATCTTCCTATCATCATCAATCAAGTTCAAGTGTTGATGAGACTCACTCAAAAGTCGAAAAATGTCACTCCTCGACTTCCTGAATAGGCAATTCTCGGTTTATAATCTCAGCAGCAGTACCAAGCGCATGGGGGACAATGATGCCGAAAATTATACAATACTCACGAGTACAGACACTAATATATCAACTATTTAGAGCCACATCTGTAATGGGATCTATCTAGTGTTGCTCTATTTTCTTTATATTTACTCAAAGTCAAAGTCACTAATTACAAAAAATTTCTCTTTGATTACTGCCAACAACTCTTCTCTTATCTGCCACCCCACCAGATAATTGTACGTACCAACTAGATTGAATAATGATAATTCTCTGATGTATGTATAAATTCTTTTTTTTAACAAAATAGAGGCGAAGCATCCCTCAAAATTTACCCAAGAAATGTTTTGCTTTTTAAGCCTCCATTTATTGATCTACCTGCCTCTACTTATCTATTACCAATATCAAATTATTACGCGCTTTGTAATTAAATTAAAAAAACACTATACACCTTGAATGCCAACCCCATAGAATAATAACTCAAATAATAAAATAATAATAAAAAAAGAAAACAGAGAGAGACTGAATTAAAAATTCGATAAAGAATAATTTTGGACCCTGTGTTTTTGATAATAAATCGTGCCTTCATTAAACCATATCATCGTGATAAACAAAATTGGAATCTTTAGGATTTGAACCTGCATGTTTTATATAGCTACTATCGTCAGGTGGTCTCTCATTTCTTCTATTGTTCACCAATAAGCTGTGAATGCTCAAAGTTATACTCAACAAGTTTTGTACTGGTACCCATTTCTCTCCTAATAAATCTAAACATATATGACCATTGCTGTATATATGTGGATGAATTGGAATCTTATTTATAGTTGTACTGTTTGTTATAAACTGTACTTGAGGACTCTCAAAAGGATAACTATCATCCACTACAATCCTTAGACGGTATACGTCTGTCTCTGGGTAGAGCAGATTATTTCTCACCTTCATATCGAAATAGAAGGTTCTCAATGAGTCATCTGGTTGTATAAAAGTGATGTCTATGATTTCAATTTATCGGTTAATTGGTGAACAACAATGTTATGGCTCATCAGATGCATGAAAAGAAATGCATCATCTTAAAAAGAAGAAAAACTCACCTTCCGGTATATCTTTCTGTATTTGTAAAAGTTCTCTTATAACCCTTTTCTTAGACAAGGATGCCATCTTGAGGGAATGATTGTAAGGATGATGATATATATGTCAATTGACAATTATTATATGATCGATAGGAAAATTTATATTACACCAAAGAATCAGGCAGCCCCTGAATAAAAATCCATATTAAACAAAAACATAAAACCACAACAACAACAACAACAACAACAACAAAAAAATGAAGTCAGAGAGAGAAGGGAACGCTACTACAAGGAGATTACGGAAATCGTCAAATCATTGCATCTAGATCGCAGCCTACCATGGACAATCGTTATTGGTATCAACAGCAACAGATGCTGAAGCGATCTTCAATATCAGCCGGTACAACTTACTCGGACTACAACAATAATAATGCTATGCGCTTCAATGATGGTTATGCCAACTATGGGCAGCAACAATTCAATTCCTTAAATCATTTACAACAGACTCAACCTCCAATTGTACAACAGCGATCTTCTTATTATGAGACACATTATCCTTTATACAATTGTGACTGGTCTCATCTCGATGGAATTGAGGTTCAGAGTATAGCCTTGTCAACCTACAGAGAGGATTCAACGAATAGAGTACAAATCTTACATGGATTCCCCAATTATGACAATAATCATGGGAATTCGTCGGGAAAATGGTCAAATGACGATGAAGATGATATGTTGATGGATGGGGTACCCGATGTTTACTCCTCTACCAAAAATGTGGACAGTTATAATCTTTACAAAGTCTCAGAAGTAAGTGTCAATTATCCCGTTACAAACTTGCAATGGGATCCATCTATGGTTACTGGGAAGACAAATGTGGAGAGGTTGGCCACTTCTTCGGAATGTTTGAGGATCTATGAAATGGAAACGGATCCTATATCTGGGGAGAGCAATTTGGAAGAGAAATTCACATTGACTAATTCGAGAACTAAACAATTTAATCAATTACCACCATTGACTTCGTTTGATTGGAATAAAGTGGATACAAATGAGATAATTACAGGAAGTTTAGATACAACGTGTACGTTATGGGACCTTTCAAAGGGATCTTCAAGTATGGCCAAGACTCAGTTGATTGCACATGATAGTGAGGTGTTTGACGTTAAATTCTTGCATGGATCCAAATATTTATTCAGTAGTTGTGGTAACGATGGTTCAATAAGGGTGTTTGATCTTAGGTCTTTGGAACATTCTACAATTGTTTATGAACCCCAATTAAGTTCTACAACTTCTTCATCATCAACTTATTTGAAACCACAACCATTGTTAAGACTTGCCGCTTCAAATTGTAATGTGAATCACGTTGCTGCCATTGAAGCAAATAGCAACAAAATTTTAGTCTTGGATTTGAGATATCCAGGTATACCAGTTAAGATTCTTGATAGTCATACTGCTCCTGTGAATTCTATTGCATGGCACCCAACCAAAAATTACTTGTTGAGTGGTGCTGATGATTGTCAAGCCATGATATATGATCTTAATAATCTTGAGCATTCGATTCATCAAAATTCAAATAGTAATAGCAGTGGTAACAGTAGCAAGAATAGTAATAATACCAACAACGGTGGCACCTCAAGCTCAGACATGCCAATTATGGAATACTCAGATGAACTTGAAATTAATAATGTGACATGGAATACTGATGGAGAATGGATTGGAGTGGTTGCTGGTAAGGGATTCCAGGCCATTTCTACTCAATAGAAATTCTCCAGTTTTTGCATAGGTGCAGTCAGGGGTGACATCTCTCTCATATCTCGAGTCTTTTTTTTATGAAGATGATGCTGATGATAGATGTGTTTAGTACGACTTACGAATCTTTTTGTTTGTTTGGTTTTATATTTTTTTATGCTATTTCGGTCTCTTTAATCATTTTGCTTAATACATAATAGGTCAATTCATTTGGCTTTTTATTAAGGTATCCGTCCTTTTATTAGGGCCCCAGTAGTAGTAATTGTAATTACTTTTTGATGATATATGTTAAATGAAAAATTACAGTTTGACTCCTATTCCTACTCTGCTCTTATTCATTCGAGAAGAGTAGGGGGTGAAGAGTAAACGAGCAAGCCTCTGACTCTGCCAATTATGACTCTCACCGTAAAAAAGGCACAAGAAAAAATACCGGGTTGTTAAACTTCAGAGTCACTTATGTAACGCAGTGTAGAGATGCCAGGATGCACAAAAAAAAACAAAAACACAAATCGGAGTCTAAAAAAAAGACAATTTTAGAACCCAAAAAATAAAACCATAAAAATGAGATCTTTTTATTTATAAAGTCTGGCTGCAAGCTTTATTTAAAACCTCTTGATATTGATATAGCCATATTATTTTCATCATATCTCATTTGTTCCTTAAAGTAAAGTTTTTACTGGAAACTGTTACATCAATTGATCAATCAGGTTACCTGTTAGATAGAAAAGATAGAAAGAGATAAGAGATTTGTGTATAGATACACGTCTTTTCGAATTTATCTGAGGACCTAATTTTACACCTATCATTATATCATTTACAACAAAGGCATATAGATATCACTGTGTGTGTGTGTGTGTGTTTTTCAATATGATCAGATCGGGGTTAAGATCAAATGTTGCCAGATTGGCCACTAGAAGTGCTATTCGCAATATAGGGAAGAACTCTGCATGTAATAGGATCGTTCAAATAACTAGATCAACCCATTCTTCCCCAGGAAAAGCAGATATTTCTTCGGCTTCATATGATAGAATTTATCATCCAATAGAGAAATCACTTGATCCATTGAGACCTTTAGACACATTCCCTAGACGTCATTTAGGACCATCCTCATCTGATGTCAATGTGATGTTGAATGAGATGGGATACAAAGATTTGACCCAATTTATCGAATCTGTTGTCCCAAAGGATGTCTTGGTACAACGTCCTTTGAAGATTCAACCACAAAATGGGTTCACCGAAACAGAAATGTTGGACCATTTACAAAGCATTGCTTCCAAGAACAAAATGGTTAAGAGTTTGATCGGAAAGGGTTATTATGGAACTATACTACCTCCTGTTATACAAAGAAACCTTTTAGAAAATCCAGGATGGTATACTTCGTATACCCCTTATCAACCAGAGGTCTCCCAAGGTAGATTGGAAAGTTTGTTGAACTTCCAAACAGTGATATGCGATCTCACGGGTTTACCTGTAGCTAATGCATCGTTATTAGATGAAGGTTCTGCAGCAAGTGAGGCCATGATTATGAGTTTTACAGCAGCCAAGGGTAAGAAATCAAAATTCTTTGTTGATAGCAAATTGCATGAACAAACTATTGCCGTTCTTCATAGTAGAGCAAAGACACAATCAATTGATATTGTCATTACAGATTTATCTACCCCAGAGGGAATTGAATTGTTGAAAGCAAATGAATCACAATTATGTGGTGCCATCATACAATACCCTGCCACGGATGGTTCAATTGGCTCTTTGAAAAACTTTGAAGAGATTTCGAATATAGTTCATAATGCCAAAGGTTTGTTCTCTGTAGCTTCTGATTTGATGGCATTGACATTGTTACACCCTCCTTCATCATTTGGAGCTGATATAGTATTGGGATCCTCTCAAAGATTTGGTGTCCCACAAGGTTATGGTGGTCCACATGCTGCATTTTTTGCAGTTACTGAGAAATTACAAAGGAAGATGCCGGGAAGATTAGTTGGAATTTCCAAGGATAGATTGGGAAACCAAGCCTTGAGATTGGCTTTACAAACAAGAGAACAACATATCAAGAGGGAGAAGGCTACATCTAATATATGTACTGCCCAGGCATTGTTGGCAAATATTGCATCCAATTATGCCGTCTACCATGGTAAAGATGGGTTGAAGGATATTGCTAGTCGAATTTTTGGAATGACTTCAATTTTAGCTCAATTAATTGTGGAAAACTCCAATCATAAATTGTTGACTGAAAAATGGTTTGATACTATTCAAATTGGATTAGAAGGTGGTGTATCAGCGGATGAAATCATGGCAAAAGCTGTGACAAATTATAATATGAATTTGTACAAAGTTAATGATACAACAGTACAATTATCTATCGATGAAACAGTAACAGAGGAAGAATTAGTTGATTTAGTTGAACTTTTCACCAACCAGAAAACATCTGTTGCAAATGTTGCTTACTTGCCTAAGTTTTATGAGGAATGGACCAGAAAGGATAACATTTTGACAAATCCAGTCTTTTCCAAACATCATTCAGAGACTTCAATGTTGAGATATTTGTTCAGCTTACAATCCAAGGATATCTCATTAGTCAACTCTATGATCCCATTAGGTTCATGTACCATGAAATTGAACTCTACTGTGGAGATGATTCCATTAACCTGGAAGGAATTTGGATCTATCCATCCTTTCGCACCGGTGGATCAAGCCGCTGGTTATAGAGAATTGATCAATGAATTGGAAAAAGATTTGGCTGATATTACTGGATTTGATGCCACCACTTTACAACCAAATTCTGGAGCTCAGGGTGAATACACAGGGTTAAGTGTTATCAAACAATATTTTGAAAAAAATGGTCAAGAACATAGAAATATATGTTTGATTCCAGTTAGTGCTCATGGAACTAATCCTGCTTCGGCCACAATGGCTGGTTTAAAAGTAGTTGCCGTCAAATGTAATTCTGATGGATCTTTGAATTTTGAAGATTTGAAGGATAAAGCTGAGAAGCATAAGGATAAATTGGCCGCTGTTATGATCACTTATCCTTCGACATATGGTTTATTCGAGCCTGGAATTAGAGCTGCAATTGATGTAGTACATCTGAATGGTGGTCAAGTTTATTTAGATGGTGCCAATATGAATGCTCAAGTTGGATTGACCTCACCTGGAGATTTGGGTGCCGATGTTTGTCATTTGAACTTGCACAAGACATTTGCCATTCCACATGGTGGAGGAGGACCTGGTGTTGGACCAATTTGTGTTAAAGAGCATTTAAGACAGTTTTTACCATCTCATCCTATTATTGAAACTACAAATAGTACACTGGATTCTATTTCACCTGTTACTTCTGCTGCATTTGGTTCTGCATCGATTTTGACAATCAGTTATGCTTATATCAAGATGATGGGTGCTGAATTTTTACCTTATTCTTCTGTCATTGCCATTTTAAATGCAAATTATATGATGCACAAGTTAAAAGATCATTATAAAGTATTGTTTGTTGACCCTGAAGCTAAAACCGAAACTGGTTTGAAACATTGTGGTCATGAATTCATCATCGATATAAGACAATTCAAACCTGTTGGTATCGAAGCTATTGATGTGGCTAAGAGACTTCAAGATTATGGATTCCATGCTCCAACAATGTCATTCCCAGTTCCAGGTACTTTGATGATCGAGCCCACTGAATCTGAGAATTTCGAAGAGTTGGAGAGATTTGTCAACTCGTTGATCTCAATAAGAGAAGAAATTGCTCTGGTTGAAAATGGGAAATCAAAAGGTGAGGTATTGCACAATGCTCCACATAACTTGAAGGATATAATCGAGGCAGACTGGTCTAATAGAGAGTATACAAGAGAACAAGCAGCTTATCCATTACCATTCTTGAGAGAAAACAAATGTTGGCCTACAGTGGCTAGAGTGGATGATACATATGGTGATATGAATTTGATGTGTACTTGTCCATCGGTGGAGGAGCTCGCGTCTGAACTTTGAGTGAGTAAAGTTCTTTTTTTCTTTGGAGTTATGAGATAAGAAGACAACCATGGTAGTGGAGTTTTTACATCTATTTACCTCTATGTATAAGTTTTTTTGCTTTTTTTTTTTGTTAGCTCTAACAACCTAAGCGCGCTTGCTGGTCAATTATTTTAATTAAGGAAATGTTTCGTCATGGATCTATCCAATCTTAAATTATGCATGTTTACTTGCTTCTATTTATGTATATCAATCTGTACAGAAGCATGACTTCTGGTGTAATACGTGTACTGTGGGTTAAATAATCCCAATTGGGAAAAAGGGCAATAGGATTTTTTCAAATTGTCATAAATCAAGGTCGTGTGTGGATAAACAAAAAAAATAAAAGGGCTATACTACTCTGCTGTTGCTCTCCCTCTCTCTCTCCATAATGTGTTCCATCATAATATATTTGCTTTTTGCGAAAATTTAAATAAAAAAATTGTGAAAAAGGAAAGAAGACCACACTTCTGATAATTTATATATATGACTATATTAAATTATTCGAGTATCATCATCAGATTAGATAAAGGTTTTACTTCTTCTTCTTATTTTTGCAAGAGAATTACTCCGAATAGATACTATTATACAAATAGATTATTCACAAATATGACCACTACTCATCAAAGCACAGTGACTGCCCGTCCTTCGATGTTTTCATTGAACGGCACTGGCACGTCTATTCATAATAATAATAATAATAACAGACCTGGCGTACAAGCTCGTCGTTCTTCAACTTTCAGACCATGTAATAACTGTACTTGTTCTCCTGGTTTGTTATCAAGACAAGGTAGACTCAGTAGTCAATATCAGAAAAGAATGTCGTTGAGAAGGTCATCATCGGGTCGGATTCAAAGCCCAATTTCATCACCAAAGAGACAAAGTTCATTATATACTATCGATGGTGAGGGATCCAACTGTGATAACTCTGTTAAAGAGATAAATACCTCACTTAGATTGGAATGTCTAAGAAATGAAATGGCAAAACACGATTTGGCTGTATATATTGTGCCATCGGAAGATGCTCATCAATCCGAATACACTTCACCAGCTGACCAAAGAAGAAGTTTTATCAGTGGGTTTAGCGGTTCTGCCGGTGTTGCTGTTATCACTAGAGATATCACCTCTTTGAATGATATTCCTGATGGACTTTGTGCTTTATCAACGGATGGTAGATATTTTAATCAAGCAGCAAATGAACTTGATTTCAACTGGAGATTATTGAAACAATTTACCAAAGGTGAACCATCGTGGGAAGAATGGAGTATCAAACAACTGGAACAGATGTCATTGGATAGTGGGAAGGAAGTGAAGATTGGTATTGATCCGAAACTCATCACTTATTCTTCATTTAGAAATTTCCAAAAAATGATCAATGATGTTACAAATAATACCAAGGCTAAAGTTAGTCTAGTACCAGTTGTGGAAAATTTGATAGATACTATTTGGTCAACTTTTGAAGTTTTGCCACAACGAGTTTTAAATCCAGTTAAACTCTTGGATATCAAATATACAGGTTTGAGTACTCAGCAAAAATTTGATAAAGTTCAAGATGTACTAAAACAATACAAATCATCAACATTTGTTGTCACTGCTTTAGATGAAATTGCATGGTTTTTGAATCTAAGGGGTGATGATATAGAGTTCAATCCAGTTTTTTACAGTTACTTGTTGATCAAGGATAATGAGTTGGTATTGTACTCTGATAAACCGGAAAGATTTTCCAAATTGGATTCATATTTGAAAGAAAATAAGATTAAATTAAAATCATATGATTCTATATTTGAAGATTTGAAAACAATTTCATTGAATTCAAAAGTTTTAATTCCAGAAACTGCATCTTGTGCTATAATCAATTCGATTTCAAATTCAAATTTTCAAGTGATTTCATCACCAATCGATGAATTGAAACTGATCAAAACCAAAGAGGAAATCAAGGGAGCCATTATTGCACATCATAAAGATGGCATTGCCTTGTGTAAATATTTTGCTTGGTTGGAGAATGAAATGTCTAATTGTGAACTTATCGATGAAGTTGAAGCAAGTGATAAACAAGAGCAGTTTAGAAAAGAACAAGAAAATTTTGTTGGATTATCATTTGAGACAATAAGTTCAACTGGTCTGAATGCTGCCATCATTCATTATGCTCCAAAGAGAGGTGATTGTTCAATTATAAATCCATCAAAGATTTATTTGAATGATTCTGGAGCTCAATTTTTGGAAGGAACAACAGATACAACTAGAACTTTACATTTCGATAAACCTACTCAAGATGAAATTGATAATTACACCTTGGTGTTGAAGGGGAACATTGCGTTGGCTACATTGACTTTCCCAGAGGGAACTACAGGTTATATGATTGATTCCATAGCTAGACAATATTTATGGAAATATGGTTTAGATTATAGACATGGTACTGGACATGGTATTGGGGCCTATTTAAACGTTCATGAAGGTCCAGTTGGTATAAGTTTTAGACCATCGACTAATAGAGTATCTTTAAAACCGGGTAATTTGATCTCGAACGAACCTGGTTTTTACAAAGATGGTGAATATGGTATAAGAATTGAAAATGTCATGTATGTCAAGGAGGCTGGATTATCATATGGTGATAAATCTTTTTACAAATTTGAAACTATTACTAGAGTTCCATTTTGTAAAAAATTGATAAATAAAAAGTTGTTAAGTGTGGAGGAGAAAAATTGGATTAATCAGTATCATAAAACTGTATGGGATGAGATCAGTAAAAATTTTGTCAAGGGTTCATTGGAGTATAATTGGTTGAAGAGAGAGTGTGCTAGTATATAAACTTTTCATTTTTATTCCATCTGTTTTGTCTTTTATGATATAGATATCTTTTTATTAAAAAAATCTTGCATTCTATATGAGTTGATAAGATTAGTTAGTTTATGTGTTGTATTTGGTTTCTTCTCCAGTATTTGTTAAGTGTTTATACTCTTCTTGTCGTTGATAGGTGTATAATTTAACAACTATTAACAGCTTTTATTTTACAAAAAAAAAAAAAAAACACTTGATTCAAAGGGTTGTAGAATTCTTCCGTGGCAGAAGTGGGGAAGTAAAAGATTAAGTGAGGCTGAAAAGAAGTTCAATTCCATACCCTATACCAAATCATACCAAAGCAAACATTAAAATAAACAAATCAAACAAACAATTACCAATCATTTTCTCTCAGCCAATCAGCGTAAAGTAAATGGTAATCACCGCCATAGGAGTCCCCCCTCAAACAGGGGCTGTCCATGGGCCCCTTAGGCAAAAAAAATAAAATAAAAAAAAATTTAATAAATAAAAAATTGATGACTGAAATGACAACTTTTTTCTCTATTTTCTTCCATAATAATTATTTTATTTTGTGTAATATAGAAGAAGATATACATATCAATTATACAACAACAAATACACAACAAGAATACAAATCAATCAATTCATCAGTTGATTGTCACATTATATTAGAATACCCCTTATAACACCCTTATACATATTTATAAAACATAATGTCCTGTGCAAGACTAATATCTCCTTGGAGAAGTCTAGCAAATGTAAACCAAGCCATGTTTGGTAAATCATCATTAACATCATCCAAAAGATTTTTACAAACTGTTAATCAATCCAATTTGAAAAGAACTTCATCATCATCTACCCCATCAAGTGACTTGATGTCGTTGAATTATTCAATAGATCCAAAAAACTCAAAGGATGCTGCTGATGTGTCCAATGCTGATAATTCCAAATGGTCAAAACATTCACTTCCTGAGGGAAAATCATTAAAAGATTTATTACAACAACAACAACAACAAGCTTCAATCAAGACACCAAAGGAAAAACAAAGAAAGAGAAGAAGAGAATTGAAACCAAGAAAGGCATTGATCACATTATCGCCAAACGCTGTAAATCATTTAGCTCAATTGTTGGATCAACCAACTCCAAAGATGATTAGAATAGGTGTAAGGAACAGAGGTTGTTCCGGTTTGACATATCATTTAGAATATGTTACAGAGCTGGGCAAATTTGATGAAGCCATTGAACAAGATGGTGTCAAAGTTTTAATTGATTCCAAAGCTTTGTTTAGTATTGTCGGATCCGAAATGGATTGGATTGATGATAAACTTGCATCAAAATTTGTTTTCAAAAATCCAAATTCAAAGGGTACTTGTGGTTGTGGAGAGAGCTTCATGGTATGATGATGAGGTCGATGAATTAACAAAAGAGTTGTCATGCTGTATTTATTTATTCTTTAATTTTTTTTTTTTTGTGGAATTGCATGCAATATGCAATACAGGAAATTTCAATTCATTTAAAAAGGTTGGTTTGGTGGTTTTAAGTTAGTTAGTTAGTCATATTATTATTTATTATATATATATATATATATACATTTTTTTCTCCCAATCTATAGAAAATAGAAAAAAGGAAAAAAAAATAACATTTTTTAACGATCAATTGATATGATAAATTGTAGCAAGTAAGTAACAAGTAGAGATGAAAGATTTTGATCTACAAAAATAGACAAACAGTAAGTAAATTGTATGTCTTTAAATAATTAACTGTTATATTTTAATTTTAATTTTTATTTTTTTTTATTTTTTCGATATATGCTATGCTAAACGCACTCTCACACAACACCCTGAAAAAGCAAAATAAAAATAAAAAAGGGGAAACTTTTGTAATTTTTATCAGGAAAGCAAAACTTCTCAAAGAAAATCAACTTTAAAAGAAGAAACATGAAACAAAGGCAATGGTAAGAGCACCAATGGAACCCATACCTCTGTAAACATTGATTTTGTTACCACTATTTTCAGCAGCTTCATCCCAATGACGAATACCGGTACCATTAGACATGTTGGTGTGATTTTTGTAAATGTAATGATGTTGATCAGTTCCTTCATTATTCATTGGAAATTCGGTTGTAGTTGTGGTAGCGGTGGAAGTGGTAGTAGTACTATCGGTGCTAGAATCTGAGATTGGATCTTTACCATGAACAGCAATCTGTTTTTCGGTATCAGATTCCAAATAATCTCTAACTCTAAATTCATGACCTTCATAATCCAAATTTTCATTCAATGGAATCAATTCTTCAATCTCTTCATCATCCTTCTTATCAACTCTTTCGTTTGATAATTGAATATTAGCACAGGCAAATCTTGTCAAATTGGCAAAATGGAAATTGACACTCAATCCAACTGGATAAGCCTTGTTCTTTGGATTCAAGGATAAATAAGGATCCCAATATCTGGTTTCAAAACAAGTTGTATTGATCCAACCATGTTTACCGCTCAAATCACCAACTTGACAATAACTATCATCGATTTGATTAGAGCAATCAGCTGGTGCATCATATGGATTGAAATGGGTCTCGGTGGCTTCACAATTACCGTTTGCTGGAACTGCATATTTGTGGATATGATATTGAAATGGTCCACCTTCTTCTGGTAATCCGGTAACGTCAAGATGAACTCTAACTGTACCATTTGGCGCTTGTAATTTCAAGATACCGTGCATTTTACCAACATCAATATCAGCTCTAGCAACAATTTTTTTGGAAGAATCCTTGTTGATTGGCGCTTGAGCAGCGGTAACGACAGAGATTAAAGTGATTATGGAGATAACAATTTTTGAAAATGAAATCATTTTTGGGAGAGTTCAAATTGATTTTGATTTGCAACAAACAAATAAAAAGAATGTGGAGAAGTTTAACTCTTTATTATTATAATAATAATAAGTTTTCCTTATTTTTGTTAATATATTCTAATAGATATATGAAAAGAAGTTGAACGAATGTTTGAAATTCTTATAGAAATATTTTTATTAATCTTTAAAGACACAAAAAGAACAAAAGCCACAAAATCAAATTCTCCCCTTTTCTATGTACTTAGAGCCTGGAAAAAGAAACAAACAAATTTTTATACAGCGTCTAATTCAATGATATGATTCCCGTAAAAAAAATTAAGAGATATATAATAAAATCCTACATAGAACAAGTTATGATTGTTTTTTTATATTTGTGATTTTTCCTAACCTAAATTTCTGTACATTCTAATAATTTTTCTAAATAACAATCGGTTGATCTATTCTTATGATCTAAACTTCTCAATGAATAAACCAAACTCGACAAATAATCGATATTTTTCCCACTTTCCCCAACACTTCTCTTAATAACCCTTGCCGTATCTTCAATCAGTTCTGGTCCAATAAATGATTCATTATCCATGGTACCAATATACACCATACAATTAATATCATAACCGCCTTTATCATTGATACGGAAATGTTTCTTGATCACACCCATGATTTCCTCATCATTCAACTGCAACTCTGACAACTCAACGTTGAACATCACTTGATGTGGTGTGTAACCGTCTTGTTCTCGAATATCGAGATATTCAATCACTTCTTGAGAATGTTCAGGTGGGATATAATATATCGATCCCCAGATTTGTAAATCATCATCACCCAATTTTTGGAAATCAACATCACCTTTGATATGAGAATATTCGTAATTTAACAAATTCTGTTGCAAATTCTGATCTTTTTTGATTTCATCCAATGAGATCAACGTGGCAACTCTACCTGGACTTATCATTGTTCCACGGTGATCCGATGATGACTGCCAAAATCTCCTAATGAAGCCATGTATGTACCCTGACAATTTGAATTTGGTAAAAGGTGGGGGTTTGAAGATCAATGACCCATATCCTAGTACCCATAATGGTTGTGAAGTTGTCTGATCTACAGTCATATACCTATATATTTATCTATCTAATCCACCAACCTACCTGACTAGTATTTTGTAAATCTAAATACCAATTTTTCTATCATGTGCGTAAAAAAAAAATGTTCCCGCACTTTTGAACAGCCCCTGATATTTAATCCCTTGCGCGCTTCTTTTTAAGTTTAATTAAAAATTAATTGTCATTTTCACATGTCAAAAGAAAAAAAACAAAATACCGATCATACAATCAATCAATAACGAAAAATAAGGACAATTAAAAATAAATAAATAAATAAATATTCAATTTCCCCAATCTTCCTATCTCATTTTTATAATAATCTTTTTTATCTTTCATCATGTCTTCTTCATTCAAATCAGATCCTTACTTGAAACAAATCGGTACTACCTTGGATTCCGACACAAAATTGAGACAATCAACTATCAAAAAAGTGAGTAATGAATCCAGGTTAACACAAAGGCAATTAATTAAACATTATTTTTTGTTGTTTTTACTTACTTACTAACAATAAAACAGACTGCCGCCACTATTGTTTTCAATATCAAGAATAAAGAAGGTTCAACAAAATCATACTTGTTAGATTTAAAAGATACTGGAAAATTATCAGCATTGAAAGATTCATCATCTATCGATCCAGATATTACAATTAGTATTGCTGATTTAGATTTCAAGAAATTAGTATTGGGAAAATCGAATGCTCAAAAATTATTCATGAGTGGTAAATTGAAAGTGAAAGGTAATGTTATGAAACTGGCCAACATTGAAAACATTTTGAAAAGTGCTATTCCAGTGAAGCTGAAATTATAAAAACAATTACAAACTATTTTTTGACACTACATCAATAATTCATTGGTGATAGTATGATTTTATATTATGATAACAATCATGTCTACATTTAGAGGAAAACATAAAGCCAATATCAGTTTTGATACCATCAGGTATTACTTTATGTTTTTCCTTTCTTTTATCTTTGTATTAAATTATGAAATTTTGTTGTTTTTAAGTGATTTAGTTCTTTATTTTATTCTATACTTGTCCTCTCAAGTTTGAGAAAGACCCATTTCTAACATCATATGATTATTAACTTCCTTTTTTTTGGTCTTGTATCGTTATTCCCTCATTATCATAAAGAAACCCAGTACCCGCTACAGAAACAACTCCTTTGAAACGGTAACGCTGTAGGACTTATGTACTCAACACTGTACAATGGAATCTCATCACAACTCGAAACCGAACCGCAAAGTGTACATCTCCTCAAATGACGTGAGATAATCAAATTCTTACGTAACTCATCAATGAACATTGAATTTTTCTTATTTTTGAATTTCAATATCAATTCATGATTTTCAATCGATGTTTGATCAATCACATTCACCAGTTTATGGGTTTCAATTTTGATATTTGGATTCAACCAATCAACGTCGTATAAGTAAAGATCAACCATGTTGAAGTCATTTTTCGCCTTTGAAATGTACAATGCGCTGAGATTACTTATTGGTTCAACATATAACTCTGGGACTTTTCCTTGACAGAATAACTGGGTCTCCATCATCAAAGTGGTGATTTTATCAAGTTTCATTGATCTTATTGAGGAATCAATATCATTGACGAATTTTTCAAACAGTTCTAATTTAACAGGAGATGATTTAATCAATGAGTTCAATCTCTCAAAACTTTCCAATATGGCAAAGTTTTTGAAAAATGTCACATCCAAATTTTCCACTGACTTTGTAGTATATTCATTCAATTTCTTAATCCCTGCAATGGAATACAACAACAAAGACCTAGAAACAGTATTCAATAGCAATGGAATCACGATATACTTGTTCAAAATCACTTGTTTTTCATGTGGTGTCTTTACCATTTCTTCTCCAACTTTGAACAACTCCTCGTTCATCAAGGTGCAAAAATCAATAAACCATCTGACAAACCCAATGGCTGATAACACGGTGTTCGATTTGACATAAATCTCATCGTAATTAGTCGACCTGCTAGCACTGGTTTCCTTTTGGATTTGGTGGAAAATGGTACGTAATGATAGAGTGATGATCATCGAGCATAATCGTAAATGTAATAGATAAAAGGCAATCATTGAGCTTCTATCTCTTTGCCAATTCAATGATGAGCCTAATGACATTTGAAGACATAACAATTTTTGGAAAGGTGGATGATTTAAAAGCTTATCGGCATTCTCCCTGGTATAGTCCAATTGGAAATTTATCGATCTTTGGCATTCTTGAAGCACCGCCAACACCAACTGATTAGCATATTCATCTCCCAGTACACGCCTTACCCTTTGAACTTCAAGATGAATAGTGGTGATCAAATCACCTGTGAATGATTGACTGAAGCAGGCCCCTGTATGAGTAAATGCCAAAGCTGAGGCGGTCATTATCAAAAACCCCTTTTTAAAACCTCTAATATCATCATCACCATTTACCAATAAATCTTCTGATCTCTCTAGATTTTTCCACACCAACTCCCCATCTTGAGGGTTCATTGCAATGTAAGACGACATTATTGGTGATATCGCCACAAAAGATGGACGGAAATCGAACAGTTGAAACTCAAACCCTGTGTCAACCAATGATCTTATGGATAACGGCAACTCAAGGTTTTTCTGGTCCAATGAAGTTGGGTTGTTAAAGCTGACGTTGGCCTTTTTCTGATCAAATTGGTTTTGGACACGTTCTAATGATACTCTATCAATCACTTCAATTGTACCATTTTGGTAACAGAATATGATAGAGGTATTGCTCACACTTGTCTCTATGGACAACAATAACTCTGGGCATTCGATTATATCCCTTGTCTTGAAAGACCTTCCCGAGAAAGGTGTTAAGCTCGGGCCGCCTGGTTGAGGAGATTGTTGATTATCCTCACTTCTAAATAGATTGACAATGGGATTTGGGTCTATTTTCAATACATGGACAAAACTGATAATTTTCCCATTATATCTAGTCTCAAAACCTAATAAGATTTCCAAATCAGTTTTTTGTAAATGACTAGGTGTCATTATTTCTAATATCTTCAACATCTGGTACTCACCAGTTTTAAGATTGACATCGCTAAACTTCTCCTTGGTAAACCTCTCCACCGTCATCTTTGGACTTGTTTTGTTACTTTCTGGAGTGATATAATTTGGCATCTTCTTCTGCATCTGGGAAGCATAAGTCAAATAACCCCAATCTATGGTGACAATGTATAACTTCAAAATTTGTCTCTCTGAACAGTACACTGCTAATGCAATTTTCCCATTACTAGTGAACCCAATTGATGCTCTTGATATATTGGCTATCCCTTCATCTTGTTCCAAAAAAGTTGATAGTTTTTGATAATCCAATCCATGCTCTCCTTGATACCACAAGATAAGTTCACCATTCTTCCTCACCCCAACACATGCCTGTTTTGAATTGATTGGATGTGAAGGACCAGTCGGTTTATGCTGAGTCACGTTGTAATGGTACAGCTGACCCATAGAGTCTTCGAATGCTGCTCCTGTTTTACAAGCAGCTCCATTGTGTAGTGGGGTCTGGGACGTTACGATGCGACTAGCTGGACCATTAACTATAACAGGTTTATCCAATGGCAACCATTTGAATGCCACTATTCTGTTTCCAGATTCATCTTCCGACATTATCAAAGAATTGTTGTTGAAATCGGCAACCAGGTTACTCGTGTGGTCGCTGTATATAATTTCCATCTCGTTAAAAGATGCCAGGGCTAGAGGTAACCTACTTGACTCCGTTGGTTTTCTAACCCCTGTTACCAGGATGGTTAAATCCCCCATCTCATCTACCATTGCTAAATCTGCTGAATTAGGACCGTAGGATACTAATGAAATCACAGGGGAAGGTGGTATCTTATAATTGGGATTTGTTGAGATTTGGCTATCAATGTCTTGCATTTGTTGGATTGACCTTATGGAAAATTTCTTTGGAGGGGCCAACTGCCAGTTTATTCCATCGATACACTCCATATATGTCATACATAAGTTGTGTTCATTAGTTGTATCAGGACAGGAATACGCTATGAAACCGTGTTTGGACCATGATATCTTACTTCAAAAAATGAAAAAACATCTCAATGTTAGCAAGTGATCATCAAAATGTTCATCAAAAGAGTAAAATATTGAACTTACTTGGAATTGGAACATATTTCAGGATCGTAAATAATGTCTTCAACTGTCATTGTACGTAGCTTTTCTTGTTCAGCTACTCTAATTGTTATCTCTCTGCAATTATTTTCTCAATTAGATGATTTATTTTTCATCATTACTTTTTTTTTCCTCTGGAATATCAAGATTATTATTTCTTTGTTAATTAAGATAATTTGCGGCCAGCACCTTGCAAAATCTCAATTACAAAAGACCAAATCTACTACTCTACATACAATATTGCGAAATTTATAGCGTAATCAATTAGAAAGAGCTAAACTACTATATTTACAATTTTTTTTTGCAATTACCCCATACTCATATAAGAAAAAAAACTAAAAACGTAGTTCTTCTTTGTTTGTCATCAAAACCTGCAAAAATTATAAAACACCAACTTTGGAAAAAAAACATAGCACCAATAATCGTCATCAAATCAATTCAATAATAAGATAAACTGATTAACTTAGAAGACGTCACCTTGAGCAAACATGGCATCGGCAACTTTAACGAAACCAGCAATGTTAGCACCTTTAACCAAAGATGGTAAAGCTTCCTTGTTAGATTCTGAAGAGTAAGTCTTGGCGGTTTCCAAACAGTTGTTGAAACAGTTGATCATAATGTCTTTCAATTTAGCATCAACTTCTTCAGCAGACCATTGGACTCTCAGTGAGTTTTGGGCCATTTCCAAACCAGAGACGGCAACACCACCGGCGTTAGCAGCCTTACCTGGAGCGTACCAGATAGCTGGAGAAGCAACTGAAGCAGTGGCAAGTCTTTCACCTTCAAAGATATCGATGGCTTCTTGAGTAGAACCCATGTTTGAACCTTCGGCAATGTATTTACAACCAGCAGCAATTAAAGCCTTGGCCTCTTCACCTGAAATCTCATTTTGAGTGGCACATGGTAAAGCAACATCAACTTGACCTACAATGGTCCATGGACGAGCACCAGCGTAGTATTTGATTGAAGCACCTGAGAAAGCAGAAGCTGAACCAATGATCTCTTCCAAAGATTGGAATTTAACCTTTGCGGCGATAATGGCTTCAATTTGAGCTGGAGTGATACCATCTTGGGCAACAATCGCACCCTTGGAGTCTGATAATGAGACAACTGTAGCACCTAATTCAATACATTTCAAAGCAGCATATTGGGCAACGTTACCTGAACCAGAGATGGTAACTCTCTTACCTTTGAAAGATTCTGCACCTTTAGTGGCAGTTTCAATCATTTTTTCAACGTAGTAGATCAAACCGTAACCTGTAGCCTCTGATCTAATCAAAGAACCACCCCATGTCAAACCCTTACCGGTCAAAACACCTTCCCATTGGTTTTGCATTTGCTTGTAAGCACCAAACATGAAACCAATCTCTCTACCACCGGTACCAATATCACCAGCTGGAACATCGGTATCTTGACCAATGTAACGAGCCAATTGTCTCATGAAAGCAGTACAGAATCTTCTGATTTCTGAATCGGATCTACCCTTAGGGTTGAAGTCAGAACCACCTTTACCACCACCAATGTTTAAACCAGTTAAAGCATTTTTGAAGATTTGTTCATAACCCAAGAATTTCAAGATAGACAAGTTGACTGAAGGGTGTAATCTTAAACCACCTTTGTATGGACCCAAAGCAGAGTTAAATTGAACTCTGTAACCTCTGTTAACTTCTAATTCACCCTTATCGTTCTCCCAAGTGACTCTGAATTGGATAATTCTCTCTGGGATGGAAACAACTGGAACAACTTTCTTGTATTCCGGGTGTTTAGTGAACAAAGTTGAATCTTGTAATGTAGATAACAACTCGTTGTAAGCTTGTTCGAATTCAGGTTCGTGTGGTTGGACCATTGTTAAGTAAAGTTTAGGTTATTGAAATATGTGTTACTATGGATAATAGCTAAGTGAACAGATCAAAGCAAAGCAGAATATCGAAGATCGGACCTGGGGTTTATATTTATACTGTTGTCGAGTTGAGTCGCTGTTGGCAAAAAAAATTTTCTGACCTGAGCAGAATGTCACCGATGCACGTCTGTATTGAAAATGTATATTATATTGTATTGCACCAACCTGTGTATGTACATTGCAACAAGAACAACCAGAATGAACTACGTAATCAAGGGCATCACCTCTGTGAAAATTTTCAACTTTTCTTATCTTTCGCCTGTAACAGCGCAGAAATAATCTTTACCCCCGGAAGTCGTGTGATTTCCGACTCCTCACCTCCTGAAACGGACCTGCAAAGTGGGCAGATTGAATCGATAAGAACATCAGGAATAATACTCAGCGTACAACTGGTGTAATCTACAACCAACTACAATCTCTTCCATTAATTAGGCTTTTCTCCACCCATGTACCTATCTAACGATCTACACCTACCTACCTACTGCTGAACAAATGGCATGAGAACATCAATTGGTTATTTTTCACATAAAATCAACTCCTTGGGTATATAGAGGAAGACGACTCTCTGTTCTCTTCTCTTGGACAAAAGCCAATTTTGTATACAGTCTGAAAAAAATGAAAAAACGCGGAATAACATTTAGTAGGTCATCTTGGGTGGATATACAACCCCGTTTGAGTAAAAGATATTCATTCGAGTTGAAAAAAAAACGAATGTAATTGATAACTTAACTTCAACTACGCCAAAAAAAAAAACAAGAACACGCAACAACCGTTTCGCAGATCGATGACTACCAGTCTAATTCCCGTGGAAGTCCCATGGTTGTTACGAAACTTTTCATTCGCGTGCAAAATGAACAAAAAAAATTTAGTCATTCATTCTCCTTTTTTTTCCAGTATAAGGTAGAGCTGAGTTGTGCCGAGCGGAGTATTTCCGGGGTGTCGGAATGGTCGGAGGCAGTAGGAAAGTAAGACAAAAACGCCGGTTTCTTGTAACATTAACGGCGACCAGAAAAAGGTTTTTCCTTGCCCTGCCCCATTAACAGAGTGGAAAAGGAGTTTGAGAAAGAAATAAATAGGGATGGTAAGATTCACTCAACATTTGTGTGTGTGATTGTTTGTTTTGTTTTCCCCATCATTTAGTAGAACTCTCTCTCTATATACATATGTACTCCAGGTCGTGTACTTCTTTCCTCTTATCTCCCGAGTCAACCACCGTCGAAAGCAGATATTGATTTCGTGGAGAATAGTCGCCTATCTCGTTCATTCATGAAAGCAGGATTTTTCTTTTTAATTTATTTTCCCTAAAATAATTAATTAATTAATTAACTTTTTGTGATAAATCCGATAAATGAAATCCTTATGCTTGAGTGCAAATTGTGAGAAGATTTCCCCGCTACCCCATCGTTATCTATTTTTTTAAGCCAAAGACAGAGAGAAAAAATACTGTTTGGTATATAATGATTGAGTTGTATTTCGTGGGAAAAGTTTAAATTTTGAGCCTCTCCTCCAATACGATATCTCCATGCTCGATTTATCGCCAATTGTTTGTTTTTTTTTCTTTCTTCTTTCTTTCGCCTGATTGCAATTTGTGATTGATAAGAAAAGTACAATGCATAGTGTATTGATTTACTTGGATAATGAAAGCTTCAAAAAAGTACGGGCTTCTCCAGATTTCTTCTGCTTTATTGCAAAAAAGCTGAATAGACTGATCTCCCATTTATCTACAGTTATCTCATTACTTGTCTGATATCTCCAGAAAACATTTATCAAAAAACTCACGAAGGGTTGATGTTTTCTCTTATGTATTCTATACATTCTTCTAACTCGAACGGTTCAATTTTTTTTTATCCACGGCAACTCCTATTATCAGCAGCTTCATCGATCAAACAATTCCTCAACTAGTTAACCACATCTACAATCTTTTGTATTTATGAAAAGTGAAAAATTCAAAAAATGCGTCTATAAAATATCAAAAAATAAGGGAAAACGCACCAAACACTACTAAGAGACAAAAAAAATCAAAAAAAAAACTAGACAAAAAATTTTGTGAACAAAAAAAATGATAGTGATCCTCTGTGGTAAGAGCTTACCCTTTCAAAGAAAACATAAGTAATAATGATAGCTAGGAGGTCTATAACAACAGCATTAAATAACAATGTTCCTCTCATTGTCCTGAGGTATCTGAGATTTCAGTCTTCATCACCAAGGCGTGGTGATCTTGTGATGTCAATAACACTGATGGGTGTTCCAGTCAAAAGTTACATACCACCGAGTTTTTCTCATATGCCTTCACCCATAACGAGCCCAATAAGATTCTTTAGGTGTGTATATAGAAGATTGGGTTTGTTGGGTCTTAATACTTTCCAAGTTGTGGATTTCAGAAGAAATTTGAAACCCAAGTTTAAACTATGGAGAAATGAAGCTATTGAATGTTATGCTCTGGTTAATAAAGCTTTTGCTGCAAAAAATATGCAAAGAGTGAAAACTAATTGTGGAAAATTTGCTTTGGAAGCCTTAGAAAAAAGATTACAAACTTTACCTAAGAATGTCGATTTAGACTGGAAGTTGTTGAAATTCAACGGCATACCTAAAATTGTTCATTTTCAAAGTTTTCCAAATGAAGATGGCTCAGTATTGTGTGTACAAATAACATATAAATTCAAGACAAGACAAAGATTGGTGACATTAATCGATGGGGAGGTAAAAAATCAAGATCGTGATTTGACCGAATACCTCGTCTTCAACATTGATCCATACACTGACGATGTTTGTCTTGCTGGCTCACTTTTTGAAAGTGATCCAGATGATAAATTGACCCCTCCTAGAGAACAGAACCAGAGTTCTCTGAAAGATGTTCAGCATAATATGATTGTCTGTGGAGATATTTATAGATCTGAACCAAAGCTTCAAATTGAAGCCAAGAAATGAGAGGAGGGATTTAACCTGTATCTAAGTTGTATACAATAGTTTACCTGTATATACTGCATCGAATGCATTTTTTTAATAATATAAAAAAACTAAAATTAACGTTGATGCATATATCTTATCTATCAAACTAGACGTAAGATAACTCGCTATTACTTTAACAATGAGAATAATCATCTTTATAGATTTGATAAGAAGAAAATCAATTACATATATGTAAGTTATAGAAAAACACTCAAGTTATCAACATATTTATATACAAAGATCAAAATAATCAATTAAAACACATCGTACGTAGACATCATTATTTTTGCTCTTCAGCAGCGGCAGCAGTGGCTGCGGCTTGCTTCTTAGCAACATCCTCAGCAGTTGGCATTCCTTCAACCAAGATTTTCTCCAACGTGAATTTATTCTCAGCCAAAAATTCCTTCTCTCTTTGTTTCTCCTCTTCCAAAATCTTTTCACCATGCTCTTTCAAATAAGCTTGGAAATGTAAGTATTGCTTCTGACCTTCTTCTCTGATAAGATCCAATGGCATTTTTGGAACTTTCAGTTGACTAGAAGGTAAACCTAAGAGTTTAGCAAAGAAATTTGGACCATTGCTTTGATTTTGAGCCTTGTGTTTCTCTTCAAATTGTTGTCTCAAAAGATTTTCTCTTTGTAAGAACTCTTCTGGAATCTTCTTACGATCTTCATATGTGTCTAAGATTGGTCTTACATCCTTAATTGGTTGAGTTGCCAAGTATTCCAAAAATGGGATCAACTTGACCAACTTGTCGTCTGGTTTACCATCCCAAGGGTCCATTGGAATAGCATTTTCCGGTTGCAATGAGTAAGCATCTGGATCGACATCAATGATGATCATCTTGGATAAATCTCTGTTCATCAAACTCAAATCTTTGACAATCTTACCATCAACATATCTTGTAGCCTCTTTGAACAATGAGTATGAGATAAAAGCATGAAATGGATCCAATTTTTGAACAATGGTTTCAGAGAATTGCATGTAGTTCGAGGAGAAAATGACAATTTCATAGTATTGTGAAAGGTAGCCTAAGAAATAATCCAAACCCGGTCTCTTTGCAGTTTTCCAACCTTTTTGAGAACTCCACTCTGAATGGACCAATAAATCATCTAAAGTTAACACTAAAGTTAATGGTCTCCTGTAAGGTTCGGGTGGTGGAGGTGGTAACAAGTCGTTGAAAGCAGGTTCGGTGAACAAGTCAAATAAAGTATTAAATCTCTTCTTGAAACGAGTGAACATCTTATCTGGAGTATATCCATTTTCCTCTTCTTTGTACAAAATGGTATCATCCTTTTCCCAGTCTCTTGACATGTATACGGCTGATCCAATCAAACCAAAGAAACCAGCGTAATAAAAGATCTTCGCATATCTCTCACGCTTAATATCAGTTTGAGTTGTATGTTTTCTTCTTTTCTGTTGTGCTCTTTGTTGATCGAATTTTTTCTTCAACTCTTCATTCAACTCGGAAGATGATTCATCAGTAGAACTCCCTATTTTGGCATCTTGTTTGATGGTTGTTGGTTCATCTGTTTCCACTCCGGCCTTCGATAACAAGTCTTCGTTCAAAATTGATTTGTATTCAGCTTTGTTCTTATCATCATTTTGAGCCAATTGAGAACGTGTTAAGGACAACCATCTCTGATTCGCTAATGGACGATAAAGTTTTGATATTGGAGCTCTAGTCGAAGCTTTCAAAGAGTTTCTGACCAAGAAGTTCATTATCTCTATTTGCTTTGCTCTATACAAAACCGTGCTTCAAATCGCTCAACAACTGATTTTTTTTTCAGTTAAAATTTTCAAAAAAAAAAAACATTTGATTGAAGTCGTGTGCTATTACTGAATTTTTAATTAGTCTGTGATGAAGGTACAATCTTAAAAGATAATATATCGTTCTTACCAACGTCAATGGTATCATCCTCGCTAACTCTACTACCACCAACACCTTCGATCAGAGCAATTGTGACTTCCCCCATTACTTGTCTGGCAACACTTCCTACAGATGTACCTTTTTTGATCAAAGTACAATCTCTAAAAACATTTTGACCAGAGGCTCCAGTAAAACTGGTGATGTTTCTAACTGTGTAAACAGGTATTAATTCCAACACATCAGCAGCAGCTTGTAGCACTTGAACAACACCGGTGCTTCCAAATCTGTAAAGAACTAAATCTCTAATGTTTTCAATTCTCAGAGCTAATCTTTCATCCAAAGGTTTAAGTCCACTTTCATCTCCTAAGTCATCGTAAGTATCCACAAATTCTGTTCCTTCTTCATATTTGATAAATTTTTGCTTGGCAAGCTTTCTCAAAAAGACCTCTGTCACGGCAGATGTGAGAACTGCTTTTGTCTCGGTATGTTTCAACATGATCTTAGAGACATTTTTATCTGCATCTGGATGATCAATTTTATTCAATGCCAACACAGTAGGGAATTTGACACTCATAAATGCCAAAACAACCTTAGTTATCCATTCCTGATCCCAGGTTTCCAACTTCGGTAACCCTTTCAATGTGTCTAGAGCTCTAGCCACCATCTTCCCAGTAGCACCATAACCACCGAATTGTGCTCTTAAGGTCTCAACTGCACTTGATTTTGTTGCTGTATGTCTTCTCACGATGGAACCCCATCTTTTCATTAAATTGTTCTCTATCCATAGTCTAATCTCATCCTGCAACCATTCAATATCATTCAAAGGGTCATAACCTCTTGTATTTTTCCCCTCTGCATCTGTGGTACCTGATACATCCACAACGTGGATCAAAGCGTCTGCTTGTCTCAAATCATCTAAAAATTTATTACCTAAACCTCTTCCAGCTGAGGCTCCAGGCACCAAACCAGCAACATCTAGTAATTGGATCGGAATATGTCTTTTACCATTAACGCACCAACCATAATTGGGCTTACACAATGCTTCTTTACCAAATCTCGAGCAAGCACAGTCAACTTGCAAATAACCAGTAGCCCTGTTTGGTTCTATAGTACAGAAGGGAAATGCCCCAACTTTGGCGTCAGCATCTGTCAAACTGTTTAAAGTGGTGGACTTTCCAGAAGAAGGTTTCCCGACTATACCGATCAAAGGGTCCCTTGGCATATTCAGCAGATCTGTTGTTGTTGTGTTGGTTAGTGATAATCTCTCTTGAAAATCTGAAATAATTTTTTTTTTTTTACGTTTTGTGTGAATTGGTTTTTTTGTATTTTTCAAAAATCAGTACCCTGTTTGACATATGGCATCACTGGTTTGATAATGATAAGTAGACGGCTATATTCACAAATACGACACGAATGGAATGAATCTAATATTTTAGTAGACAAGAAATCAAAATTTCAAGGAAGATCTCTACTGATCACGTCGTCACAGGTGGTACCCGATTTGATCGAAGAGTTGATGATCTCTGAGAAATCTTTATCAAAGGCATCACATCCAACAATGTATGCATGGAGGGTTGGAAAGATTACTTCATATACATCTAAGAATGAGCCGAAATTCGAATTCATTAATCAAAGCTCTCATGATAACGGAGAAGGTGGATCTGGAACCAGATTATTAGGATTGTTGGAACGACTGAAACTCATAAATGTATTGGTAGTGGTATCGAGGTGGTATGGTGGTACACCCTTGGGTCCACAAAGATTCCGTGACATCAGCCATGTGGCTATTGAAAGCTTACAAAAAGGTGGTTTTATCGACGAAAAGGGTCGTCCTAATTATGAGAAATCTCAAGAAACTTCTAAAAAACGTAAACGCTAAATAAATTTGTTTTAAAATTTTGTATATATATTTATAATTATTGGATATATCAGATGATAAGAGATCATACATACTTGTATGGGTTCAAGATTCCCTTTGGGTCATAGAATTTTTTCAAGTCCTTGATCATCTTGATCTCAGTTTCACTTTTACTGTAACCAACGTAATTTTTCTTTTGGAAACCTAATCCATGCTCGGCACTAATGGAACCGCGCTTACCCTGGATAAATTCATAGACAAATGGTTCCAAAAGGCTTTCAACCTCCTTTGTGTATCTTCTTACAGCAACGTTCAAATGCAAGTTACCATCGCCGATATGACCATAACCAACTGCATCAACAACTGGGAATTCGTCGGTGTCTCCAATCAAATTAGCACCATTCAATCTCTCACGAACAGCTTCAACCAAAGTGTATAACTCTGACAATGGTAAAGAGACATCATATTTGTAAACACCACCTCCAATAGTGGAGGCCTCAGGGATTTGTTCTCTCCATTGCCATAAAGTCTTCAATTGAGTCTCATCTTGTGCAACTATACCATCGTCAACTAAACCCTCTTCCATAGCTGATTCTAAAAATGTTTCTAATTTAGAATCATCATGTTCCTTGTTTGAACCAGATGTTTCGATCAATATGTAAAATGGGTATTCTTCTTCCAAAGGATGAGACATTTGTAAATGTTGTTCTGTCAAAATTTGAGATTTTCTATCCATGAATTCAAAAGCTGACAAAACTTCTGACAACTCACTTCTAGCATGGACAAAAGTCTTTTGAACAGCTTCATATGAGCTGACTCCTAAGAAAGCAACATTAAAGGCCTTAGGTCTAGCTGGACATAAGATTGAAACACCGGTTATAACACCCAATGTGCCTTCTGAACCAATGAACAGTTGCTTCAAATCATAACCGGTGTTATCCTTTCTCAAAGAATGCATAGAGTCTAATATAGAACCATCTGCCATCACAACTTCCAAACCTAATACTGAACCGTGCAATGAACCATAACGAAGCAATCTCAAACCACCGGCATTTGTGGCAACATTACCACCGATATGACAAGATCCCTTTGCACCCAAATCTAATGGGAAGATGTAACCCTTTTCGGCCAAGAAAATGTCAGCATTTTCCAAAATTAAACCAGCATCGGCTTTCAAGATTCCACTAACACCATCAAGTGATCTAACTTTGTTCATGTTGGAAATTGAAATGATAACTTCATCGAACACCGGTATTGAACCACCAACCAATCCGGTATTACCACCTTGAGGAACCACAGCAAGATTTTTTTCATGACAATACTTCATGATCAGTGAAACTTGTTCCACTGTCTTTGGTTTCAAGACAATTTTGGACTCACCACGATATTTCCTCATCCAATCCTCATTGTAAAAGAGTAAATCATCTGCATCGGTGATGACAGCGCTATCATTTGTCAAGACAGATTTGAAATAATCTACGTCTGATTGTTCCAAAGTCTTGTAATCGTTTCTCTTAACATAACTGTATGTATCTTTTGTCAATGGGACAACTTTACTGGTGCTTGAACCATAGCGAAGATGACTCAAATTTTTGTTGGTAAATATAGGAGCTTTGAGTCCACCTAAGTATGGCATGGCTGACAAGCGGCCAGTCAAGCCATGGCGTATAGCAAATCTTTGCATCTTCATCTTACCCCCAAATATTGGATCAGTCTATATACACAACAAGGCAACCGATGCAAAATATGATATTTATGGTTATTTTTTAGTAGTGTTTGTTTGTTCTCGGTTTTTCTGATACTCGTAACCAGTGAAAAAAAAAAAAAAAAAAAAAAATTCCCACCCACCGTAAGCAGAAGGAAAAGCATACGACAGAAAACTCGCCTAAACTACATTTTTCAAGCGGCGCTTAAATCTTTTTTTTTTTTGAGTTTATTTTGCTTTGCATCATCTCATTTTGATCAACTGATATCAAGTCCTTTCAAATCCTCGATGGACCTCACTGTTGGTTGCGAGATCTCACTTTCACTCAAACTTGTATCATGATCCTCATCATCATCATTTTGCAAAAAATTAGAGTTTAATTGCTCAGCTTTGATCCATGATGGTCCATTGTTGTTCAATTTCAACTCTTCAAATTCTTTCATCAATTGTAGTATTCTTCTTTCATAGTTGAAATTCAATGAGATAATCCTTGAAGTTAGTTTCAAATACTGATCTTCAATTTTTTCTGATAATGTGGAGAGTTGATTTACCAAAAATTCGTAATCCGCTGAGTGTAATGCATTTGTCTGTAAATTTTCTGAATGCATTTCTCGTGCAATACGTGATAGAGCCAGACTGAATAACTCATCAACTTTAAGGACAAATCTATTTTCGATATCTAATTTTTGTTCGAAATTGGTATATAACTGTTCCATACACTTATCACTAAAGTCTAATATTTCAATCAATTTTTTTTCACTTTTAATCTTTGTGGTTTTGTGGTTTCTATTTATTATTGAATAAATAATAATTATCAACAAGGTTGTTATCATAATGAAATCAGTTCTATCCCTGAGAAAACTTATCAACATTGCCATATTTTCAGTGATCTTAAATATCAAACAAGACATGAAATTTTGATTTGTTTCTTCAACAGGAAAACCTAATTCCAACATGAGACTTGGACTTCCCATTGCTGTTTTTCCACGGGAGAGATACTCTTTGAATGACAAATGATCTTTTGAATCGTCTGTCAGTTTGGATGAAATTGAAAAATGGTTAGAGTTAAGAGGTAATTGATATTGATATTCTCTGTGAATGCTGTTGAAATTCAATAGAGTGATTGTTATGGGGTAGACAATAAAAATTAATAGTTCAAGAAAGGTGATCATTTGTGCTGCTGTTTTGGTTTTTTTAAGGATACCCCCTTGTTTCTTTTCTGTAAAGTTTAAGGATGCATCAAGTTGAAGAAAGAAAGTGAGAGTGAGAGATACTAGCATAGAAAGAGATACAGTCGACTACTTATAATCTGTTGCCAACACAACGAAAGTTTATATTGTTGTGTTTGAATTGGTTTTTAGACTGGTAAATAGATGTATCAATATTGTTTCAAAAGTTGATTTGAAATGGTTTTTTTTTTTTTTGTTTTCATTTCCAAAAATTCTCTCTTTAATTTACACAGGGTGGCTTGCAATTCACCTTAGCATGAAACATGTTGATTGTTTAATGAATTGCCAGGTAATTAATTTTATATTTTTATATTGAGGCTATATATCCTTTTCGCTTTGGCTCTTCCACATTGTATTTATACTCATTCAAATAACATAGATATTCGAAAGGTAAATGAGATCTTTTAGGTTATCAAAAAGTTGATGAGATAAAGTGTATAAATTATATTTGATACATTAAAGTGGTATATAGAAATAATATGAAAGCTTCTAAATTATGCTTTAAATCGATCCACATTCATCTTACAACTAAGCAAGTAATGGGACTATTACTTATCCACACGTCAATCATAAGTGGGAAAATGGGTAGAAAAATACCAAACCTCTGCTAAGATGCTAAGAGGTGGAGGATAATCAAAAAAAAAAACCAAAAAAAAGAAGAGATAAAAGATGATAACAGTGAAGATGAATAAATAAAGTTAATCAATTAACCTGGTTAGTTAAGAAAGATTTAAAACATAACAAGTAAAAAAATTCAAAAAACCCAAAAATACAAAAACAAAAAAAAGAACCCAATCATGGAAGCAAGTAAAATAACACCAGAACATTAATAAAAAAGTACTCAAAAATATTTGTTGTACACTTTATTTGAGTGAGAGTTCAAATCAATGTTTAGCAGTATCATTCATGACGTGGTCGTAAGTAGGTGGAGCGTCAGCTGGAACATTATGTGTGGATCCATACTGGTCTGAAACCAGGTTATTATTATTATTATTATTGATGTTATTATTATTATTGTTATTGTTGTTACGGGTGTTGCTATTGTTGTTGTTGGTAGGTGTGATGATGTGATCTGATGAAGCTCTTGGTGATGAAACAGAAACGTAAATGGCATTATTATGACTTGGTGTCACATACAATTGTTGTTCCTCGTCGAATATTATATATTGGTCTTCTGGGTATCTAGAAATGATGTACCAAGAATGGAGTAAACCTGGGAAGTAACCTAGACAGCATAGTAAAATGTTGATCAATGAGTCTGCCGAACATAAACCTCTTTTAATCCACACAGGTAAAGGTGGGAATATAACAGCAATTAACACTAGTACACAATCACAAAAGCATAGACACATGTTGGAGATCAGAATGGAAATAAGTTTTGTTGATGAATCAAATGTAATCCACTAATTTTAAATGATGATATAATATCTATCTTATATTTGACGTAGAAGTTGAATCAAGAATTACACATGGATTGATGCCGTTTCAAATCTTTTTCTTCTTTAAATAAAAAAAAATTAAGAAAAGAAAAAGGTCGTGTAAATTAAGTACGGCGAGCCGAAGTTTCCCATACAATTTTATATTATACTTTAAACTTTTATATACACGGGTCACCGCGTCTTTTAAATATGCATCTCATTTAGATGAAAATGGAAAGAGAAAATGAACCCCTTTGGGTAATTATATGTTTAAGGGGTGCAGGACATATACATAAATGTGATATGTCATATCCATACACACATTTATATATATATAAAGTTACAGCTTCTCTCCCTCTCTCTCTCTATATCTATATATATCTATATATTACCATCATCTTTTTTTTTTTGGTTATATTTTGACTCGTCACAATTTGTGTTGTTTTGTTTTCATTTGTTTATTAATTTATTTACAAATTCCTACACATCAATCGGTTTAAACGTATTGCTTATTTCATCTTTGAATGTATAAAAAGGATAAGAATCACTGTGGATAAATGTAAACAAAAATGTTATTATTACAATTCTTTAATCCATTTTTCCTCTTGTACACATATATAAATAATCAAAGGTAGAAACAAGATATTGCAACGATTTCATGATGCCACCTAAAAGGAAGAAATTACAACCATCAAAGTTGATCTTATCATCATCATCATCATCATCATCATCATCTTCTTCTTCTGCTTCAGCCCTGTTTAACAATGAGCAAAAACAACCATATCAACAACAACTGCAGCTGCAAGAGGAAGAGATGGAAGTATCCTCCACTAGAAGATCAATTAGATCTTCCAATCAAATGATCTCTTCATTGGTAGCACCCATTGAAACATCAGAACAACAGCTACCAACATCAGTTGAGTCTTCTCTGGATTTGTTTCTCTTACCAGAGGAAGAGAGTCCAATGAAATCTCCTGCCAAACTTCCTAAAAATCTTTTACAAAATATCCCAATGACTAAGAAGAAGACTAAGCCAAAAAAACAACCCATTCTTGATCCTACATATCAAGATTCCCCATTGAAGATCCCAAGGATCCCAGCACCTTTGGGGTGGAGAAGACGTAACCTATTCTTTGATGATTTTCGAACATACGATTTCATTTGCAACAAGAATGATCGTTCGTTGTTTGTGTTTGAATTGTCTGACAAGGTGGATCATGATTTCATCAACCTGGATAAGTTGATTGCAACTTTGTACCAAGTCACTAAACCAGATAATTTGGTTCAATTGAAATGGATTAATTCAAATGTGGAAAAAATCAGTGATTTCCAAACGTATGATAAATTCATCCAATGGCTTCAAAAAGATGTTGGTTATGAAACTCATTTCATCTTGGATAGGTATTCGCCTTTTTTCAAACTTGGTTATGAGGTGATCAAGCTGAGCTTATGGAAATTCTTCAACATGATTCAGGGATTTTTGATGACTTTTGCCTTCATCACAGTTTTTGTGTATGGGTTGAATAGAATGGGTTACATCACAGAAGAGATTAACACATACCTTGAGATTATTGAGATTCTCTTTTATTTGATATTGGGTTCTATCAGAGACTCTTGATTGATGTAATATATAATAGTTTATATATAATATGACAGTTATTGATTTTATCAAACTTCTAAAACAAAAATGCATCACGTCATTAAGTAGATCTATATCAAATGTATATAAAAAATGTATATGAAATCTTTCTATTAAAAACAAAAAAAAAGATGAAATGCCAATTAAAAAAAACAACAAAAGCTCCACCTCCAACCACTAGAGATCACCAAAAGCAGGTTCACCTTCTTTCAAACTCAAAACAGCTCGAACATCGGATGTGAATCTTAAACTGTTCAAAAGGGGTAGCAAGTTCATCAACTCTAAATCATTCGGATCATTGATCCAACCTTCAATCATGATCCCATTATCCTTGTTCATACTATAACTCACCGGTGAATTATCAATTATGATCAACCTTGAAGGATCAACTGTTTGAGCTTTTGAATCTGTACGATTGTTCCGCAGTGAACTAGATCTCGAAGAATTCTCGGACACGGAATCTTCGTGCAACAATGGTCGACCTCTGACATTGTTAGACTTTGTCGGTGTCTCATCAGCAATATTTTGTTGTTGCTGTTCTTGTTGTACAGGAGTTTCTCCAGTTAAAACAGAAAGATCTTTGATATATCCAACACCTTTTTCCCAAATACAATCATTTCGATAATATCTTTTTTGAAATAAATTTCCAGTATTGTTGTTTTCAAACAGTTTAGTTCCAATATTGTTAATGAAATCTTCTTCCAAAAAATTGATCACAGGATCAGCATATTCTTTTATAGATGCAGTAAAACAAACAAGGTCAAACCAATTTTTGACAATGTTGAAAAATTCATCGACAAATGGTCTCTTATATATATAGTACAAAGTTGCTAGTTTATTGTTTAATTTGATTTCAATCATCTTCCCCTTCGATTTACTAAATACCGATGAGTTATGCCGGGATAATGAGTGAATTAAAGTCTCATCTAGATCCAAGACCAAAGTTTTCTTCTTGATAGATGATGGAGGATTATTCAAATCAAAATTGTTGTTTATCAATAATCTAGGGAATACAAATCTTTGCTTCTTCCTCTTCAGTTTTTTCTTCAATTGTTGTTTTTGTGTTTGTTGAATTTGAGATGAAGATTGTTGGTCAGATGCCTGTTGTTGTTGTTGTTGTTTTTGTTGTCCCTTTTGGACAAGATTCAGTTCATCATCATCTTCTAAAGTTGAACGTTGTGAAGTTGGTGACTTCAACTTATCAGCCAAGAGGGAAGATTCTGAAGATATTTCAAATTCCAAGTCGTCATCATCTTCTTCTGATATCGTCGATATAGTGTTGTTATTGTTGCTATTTTTCTTTCCCGTATTGATCAGATCTGTCCCTATTGACTGGGAAAGAGTTGGTAACAGATTTTTTGGAGACTCTTGTTTGGAGCGGTCATCCATATCGACTTTCTCCTCGGAATTTAACCCGAACACATAATCGTTGGCAAGTCGTATTGGATATGTTATTACGTATAGGAGATAAAGTGTTGGTTTATAAAAAAGGAAGTTTGGAATGAAAAAGATGATGTATAGCAATTTCCAAATAAACTTGTTTGATTTCTCCTCCTCTAGTTGTTCATATTCTTCTTCATAATAGAGTTGTTCTTCTTTTTCATTTGTGGAAGAGGTAATGATATCCAGTGGATCCAGTCTTGTCACTATCTGGGAATCATCATCGTCTATCGCCACCAGGGAGTTGTTGAAGTTGTCATCCAGTAGCAGGGCATCCTTGTTGGTGGATAGGGCCTTATCCACCGTGCTCAGCAATAAATGTAGAGAGTTCATTGATCTATATCATTGGGGAATGAGAGATGAAGGGGGATTGGATGGGATGTAATAACGTTCTATAATAGTACCAGATCGATCCAAAGTGATGTATTTGATAATTTTGTTATTATTATTTATTCTGTATATCTGTTAGTCTTCTGTCTAATTATTATTTCTGCGTTGCTCAGCGCCATATGCAATTTTTGTTGGTTTTTAATTTTTTTGTTTTTTTTGTTTTTGTTTTAAGGCAGGCCGAGATTTTGGGCTTTCATTTATTTGCCTTTTGGGGTCTTGTCCGTCTGGGGGCTGTCTGTGTGGGGGGAAGAGATGATGATGATGATGTTATTTATTTTAATTCATTTCATTTTATAGATTGATTATTATGCTAATTAATAGATAGATAGATAAACCAATAATATAATCTCATATCAATCTAATAATGTCTACAACACTCTCAGTTAAAGGGAAAAATGCCATTGTCACTGGTGGTGCCAGAGGATTGGGTTACTACTGCTCAGAGATCCTAATCAAGGGTGGTATTCAAAATCTCTTCATCTCTTCAAGAAATATGGACACCTTGCAAGAAGCCCAGAATGAATTACTAGCTTTGATCAAGAATGAAAATTTACTTTGTGAAAACATCTATGTCTTTTCAAATGATTTATCTACAGCCAAGGGAGCCTTCAGTTTCATGAACCAGGTGAAGGAGATCACCGACCATATTGACATTTTGATCTTGAATTCTGGTGCTAGTTGGGGTCAACCATTTGATACCCACCCTGAGAAGGCACTCCACAAGGTGATTGATTTGAACGTGATTGGTTTGTTCCACACCATCCAACTGTTCAAACCTTTATTGACAGCTAAAGCTAATGTCGAAACTCCTTCCAGAATCTTGTTGATGGCCTCAGTTGCAGGTTTAACTACCACCTTCCCAGCTGGTGGTACTTATGGTTATAGTATGTCAAAACTGGCAGTTATCCATCTCGGAAAGACATTGGCTGTGGAATTGGGTTATCAAAATATTACAGTGAACATCTTGTGCCCTGGTTTTTTTGATACCAAGATGTCCCACGGGTTATTGAAAAAGATTGGAAATGATGTTAAGAATTCAACACCTAGAGGGCGTTTTGGTCAAAAGGAGGATTTACAAAACGTTGTCTTGTTCTTGTGTGATGATAAATCCAATTACTTGAATGGGGTTGTCTTACCAATTGATGGTGGTAATTACTTGTCAGGTAACAGCTCCTCTAAGTTGTAATTAAAATTACACGTCCCCGAGGTTGTAAAACAACATAAATTTAGTATGCAATCCGCGAGGGGAAAAATACTTTTTTTTTCTTTGTGATTTTGACAGATGGAAGAGTGGAAAAACAGGAAAAGGAAAAGAACCATATGACTTTTATTTATTAAACTTGATTATGACAATTATTTACCATTATTGTTACTTTCTCCTTTCAATTATATTTTTAGTATTCAAATGTTGATGTCTATCAAATTAATCAGTCAATCAATCAATCATCCAACATCTTCCTATCTATATGTTTTTTTTATTTTTATTTTTTTACTATTTATTCTCCCCAATCCACCTCATATTTATTATGTTTTGATTCATGAATAACAATATAATTTAAGGAAGAAAATCGCATACATACATAAGCAGAAGTTGAAAGATATGAATAACTTTCCCCATTACCCCCCTCTCCCTGTCTGTCTTTCATCTAGGCCAAACACATTACAAAATGCAATCTTCATCCTTCTGTTGGTAACAGCACACCACCACCTTGTAATGGCTTAACAATTCTTAAATTCAAACCAACTCTATTCCCACGTGCTGTCTTTGGAGGAGGAGACACTGGTAAACGATCCCTGTTAACACTGTTGTTGTAATGTTGACTATTTTTATTATTACTACTACCGGGCCATTTTTGATGAAACTGTTGTTGTTGTTGCTCTTCTTCTTGTTGTCGTAGCAGATTCTTCATATTCTTCAAATTTAAATCTTTCATCTTGTTCAATTTTTCCAAATCCTTTATCTTCGTCATTAGTTCATTATTTTTGTTTTGCATTTGAATGTACTTGGAATTCGCATTCATAAGCCTTTTCTCCAATTTTTTAATCTGTTCCTGATTATTATCCTTCAGTGCTGTTTTCTCTTTCAAATCCTCATTCTGTAATTGTAAATTAATACTTTTTTGTAACCGACTATGCAAATCATACATCAATGATTCATTAGTAGTTTCCAATTCAGCAACTTTTAATTTTAATTCTATCAACTGTTGATCCTTGGAATTTTCCATCATTTCTAATTCATGAGATTTCACAGAAAGTTGATCAATGATAGATGATAAATTATTAGTAGTATTATCATCTTCATCACCATTACCAACAACTGTTATTTCACTATTAGAGCCATCAGAAATGTCTCCTGCTCCTGGAAGAACTGTTGGTCGATGATCGTTTTTATATAGCATCAACTCTTTTTGTAAATTTTCAATTATTCGATCACTAGCTCGTTTTTGTTCTATTAAAGTGTCAATTTTGGACTTCAATTGCAGAACACTTAATTCTTGATTTATTTGGGCATGATTCTTGATATTTTTGGCTCTAGCACCAAATCGCAATGTTGATAGTGTTTCCTGGTCATTTAACGAGGAAGGGGAACAATTGATGATCAATGTTGTCCTTGAATTCCCCCCTAAAGATTCTTGTAGTATCCTTGTCAATTTGGAATCACGATATGGAATATGACTAGATTTGCCATCCGTGAGAGCATTTATCACATTACCCAAACAACTCAACGATGAATTGATTTTCTTGGCTTCTTCTAAAGTTTGACCCGTGGCACCAGTTTTATCTACTTTCTCAGATCCTGCAAGATCAACCAAGTACAATTTGGATGATTTTGTAGTGCCATCATCAAGAGACTGTTTCAAATTGATTTGAAAAATAGAATGAGATCTTGAACTCTGTTCATTCATGTTGGTTGCCATGAATTTTTTAAGCTTGTTACCCCTCTCCATCAATTCAAAAAGTTCATCCTTCTTGGAAACATAGACGTTGGACAAATTTGAAACGTGTATTCCATTAATCTTATCCTCTATGATTTTCAAATCTGCTTCGTTATTCTCAGTTGTGAGAAGATCTTTCAATGATTCATTATAGATCTCCAAGTATGAAACTCCAACGATATATTCTACATCCCTTGGACTATCAGCGATTGTGTCAAAAATTTGTTCACCAATTCTAGGTATGATACCCCTCGAATTTTCATCTTCCAAGTTTCCCATCATTGAATAAGTCTTACCAGAACCAGTCTGGCCATAACATAGAATTGTTCCATGAAAACCTTCAAACAAATCATGAACGGTATCAGTGATAGAATATTTATATAAATCCAGTTGAGATGTATTTTCATCTAAAATCTTATCAAATGTGAAACCTCCTTGGTAATTCTTAGTTTGAATGGAAACGCTATTGGTTTGTGGTTGTAATTCAACAATTTTCATCGATCGTGACAGAAGTTCCATAGAATTGAATGGTCTGAATCTACTAATCACCTTGACATTATTTTCATGCGATGTGTTCGGGGAACGGGACGGGGCTCCCCTTTTGGGGGATGATGACAAGTTATCATTTCTCATCGTCGTCTTCGTCGTCGTCATCGATAGTTTACGTGTGGGCGTGATTGAATTAGGTGTACTGGAATTCAAATTGGTGATATTTTGAAGTACTTTGCTATCTGAAGGGGTATTAAATGCACTTGACTGTTTAAGTGTGGATAGTGGACTGGTATGTGAGTTGAGTTTTAGCAGAGTTGAAGGTGATTTCAACTTGCTAGGGGTTGAGAAAGTGGACATGCGTTACTATTATTGATCAGTATTCTTTGTTGTTTGTGATAGATTTGAATCATATATATATCCCTTTAGATAAAATTAATAAAATAGTAGTAAACGATGTTTATGATATTGTTGCAGATTGAGAGAGACTTGTGTTCTAATGCATATTTTGGTCAACGGTATATCTCTTAGTCGGATTGATTTATGTATAAGTTTGAAACATTTTGATAAAACCTCTAAACACGCAAAAAAGGCGAAAAACAAAACAAAAAAAAAAAAAAAACACATCAAAACTTTCTGTAAATGGTAAAAATGCAAAAAAAAAACATTGTCCGATTAGAGGTACTAAATGTTGTATCATAGAGATTGGATTGATTCACAAAACACCCACCAGTTGGGTCATCGTCATCATACACTAAAATAATAATGCCTTTTAAATCTTATAACTGGTTGCCTTGGTTTAACCAATAACCAAAACGAGAGATCCTCTTTTTAATATTAAAATTGATTGAATGATTGATTGATTTGTCGCGCGGTGGCTAATACATTGATTGGTTATCTTCGGACATAACCTAAATTAGTTAGATCCCCAATGAAAATAAATTTGATGGAAGAATTAGTGTATGTATATGTCCACAGAAAAACAAATCTTACCAGACATTGATCGATCATAGATTTAAAGAAGAAAAATGGTGATAATGATACTTATTTATTTGATCGTTTTTTAAAACATTCAGCTAAACTCTAATTTACTTCAAATCTACTGAAAAATAAGATAAGAAGAAAAAAACTTCAATTGAAAAACTAACTGGATAAAAATCTATGAATTGAACAAGATAACAGGCGGATCAAAAAGTAAATATGAATAAGACCAGTGTATCTATAATGTAAAGAAAATCGATGTTGTTACTTTATACCCAATCCTCCAAATATTATCAAGCAATTGGGTTACACTGAGTTCGGAATTCGTTCTTGCTGCTGCTAATAATCATCAGTTTAATTGATTTGTATCTCATACATTACAAATGGTTCATACTCTGTATCAACCAATGATGCATACTCGTTCAAGTGGCCATTGTCTTTCTTAATCTTACCATTCTTATCAACACCAAAGGCATTACCTCCAAGATATCCGTATTGATCGATTAATTCTGTCCTTGTTTTAGATATGAGCTTTGCCGATGTTTTGATGAGAAAAGTGTAGAAATTTGGAGGCAAACCATATCTCAAAACACTCTCCACAAACACTTTGATTATCTTCAAGTGATACCAACTAGAGATGATTTCAGAGTATGAAGTTTTAGCCAACATCACCAAATCTCTTTTCAATTGATTCTCCAGTTTAGAAGCAGTGGAGAATTCTTCTTTTAAACTGTCGATTAAACTCTTTGAATATTGGAAATCTCTTGGTGTCCACTTCTTTTCTCTGGCTTTTTGCACAAATTCAGCCTGATATTTTTTGAAAAGTGTCACACTGTACAAAATGTATTCCGAATCCTCTGCGATGACGTTTGCCGATCTTGGTATGACAAATTGGGTCAAAGTTTCATAACTTTGCAAAAACTCAGATTTCAAATTCTTTGGCACAGCAAGCAAGACTGTGGTCAAGTGTTCTGAGTCGAGAACAAAATCAGATTCCTTAACAACATCATGCAATGAGCGAACACTTAAATCCCCAGTCTTCTTTCTCTCGGCTGCAACCAAGTTTGATTTGGCAACATTGTAATTTGTATAGCTATTTCTGACATCATTATCTAGATTGATTGCCTCTGTAGAGATCAATTCAATCAAATCTTTTAAAGGCTTATCCAATCTGTATTTGGAAGTATTCCATTTGAAATTTTCTATATACTGCAAGACGGGCTTATCATTAACCACTTTTGTATTTTGAATCAATTTTTCATTGTTATCAAATATAGTGATTAATATATCCAAGATCTTAGCTATAGAGTTTTCCAATTGACCATCCAACTTTACCAAATCTTCACTCTGTTGTACCAATGAGTCCAAAGTACCTATCTTAAATTGTGGTAATTGAAATGGAATGATATCTCCCTGGATCTTCAGAGTCAAATTCTCAACCAAAGAGTTCTGGTTAAAAGAGACTGACTCTGGCAACGATATTATCAAGTAGTTGGCTAGAGGGGATGACATTCGTATATATCTATTCTTGGTATATAGTTTTGTAATTCCTCGACAACAAGGGTTTAGTGAATATGATGTGTGCTGCTGTGCTGCTTGTTCGAACCTGATGTTGTTCACTTTTCCTTGGATATGTTTATGTTTGTGGACACTACTGTTTTGTGTTGGAAAATGGCAGAGTGCCGTGCCAGCAGAGAAGATTTACTTCGGAAAAACAGCCCCCAATTGTTTGCCTCATCTTATAAATGATCAAAATAACTCTCTCGTAACATTAAATGGCTTTAAATACTGAATCACTTCCTTTAGTCCTGTGAAGGCATTTTCTACCTTTGATTATTTGGAACTATCAACCATCAGCTTCTTCAATTTTCTCCAATCAACTTCGAAGTCTAGCTTGATAAAAAATAAATCAAGCTCATTCAACGATGCCGACCAAATATTCAATTCGAACCACGAGATAGATTTCACCTATGTCAAACTAGATCCCAATCCAACATTCGACAATACAGCAGCGATCTTGCTTCTTTGGTTTTTGCCAATGCCACAATAGTCGAAGATTTCTTGTCAAATATCCCAATGTTTTAATGCAAAATAATCATTACAACTCCTAAGACATGTTTCAACTTCTAAATATTGCCAAATCAATTGATTCTACTAATATGATATCGAAATCTAGCTTTCTCCATATCTCTTCTGTTCTGAGTTTTTCTCTTCGGCTGCATAGACATTCTATAACTCAAAAATCTTACGAAAGAAAACAGAATTAATAATAGCGAGAATCTTGATGATAGAAAAATAAAAGAGAGATAGATATACGAATCCTATAAAGTCGCCAGACCTTCACCAAAGCAACGATATACCGCTTTCATCTCTTGCGCAAATAAAATTGGATCTTTGGTAATCTTCGAACAGCCAAGATCCACAATCTTGATTTGTCTATCCTCTGTCATGAAAACATTGCGTTTGGAAATATCACCATGTATAACATTTGATTGATGCAACAAGCTGAAAGCATCAACAACTTTATTGAACAAACCCGGATCAATCTCAATTTTACTTAAGTCTTGACCTTTTATTCTTTCCATAAGAATGCATGGCCCACGGTACCTATTGTAGAGACCGTATGTAGGCATTGAAATGTCACATAACGAGCCATAAGCATAAATTTTTGGGAGTATCGTATTTGCAATATTCAGCAGAGCGCCGTAAGCTTTAATCTCTTGAAAACAGGCTGCCAAAGAATCGTTATAATTTTGGTGAAATATCAGCTCAGGAGAAATAACACCCTCTGCATCATAGGAGAAAAGGGGATCATATATTTTAAGAATCCCCTCTCCCCGTGGTACACAACTAATATTTTCATCAGGAAAAGAGTCTATGAGGCTCAGCAGTGCAATAACAACAACCTGACTCTTTTGATCTCTGCCTATTTTCACTGATTCGATAACCAATTTTTCAAGTTGGACAAAAGATTCGAACTGAAATTTGACGATATCAACTACCAATGGCTTAGATTCTTCTTCAATTTGAAATATTTTCATAGAAGTTATTAACTGGTCGTCTTCAAACTCATTGAATTCCGGTATATCCTGTAATGGACCTGAATTTTTGAGCCGAGTGGTTTCAGAAGGCAACTGATATTCGTGTAGTGGTTCATCCCCGGAATGAATAGACTCCAAAGAAGTTAAAACAGTGTCCTCGGTGTTGGAAGTTGACAGTGTTGACAGTGTTCCTCGGCCACTGGAAGTACTACCACTTCCAGCTGATCCAATTGCTCTAGTTTTTCCCTTTTTCTTGCTCAGTTCAACTATCCATAAAGATATCTTTTTTAGCAAGCCTGAACTATTTTTCCTCAATTCTTGTTTATTGTTAAACTCAAATGTTGGTGCACAAAAAGCTAGGACATAAAGTCTGATGAATGGCTCCGAGTGTTCCAAAATACAACAACGGCAACCTAAAAATAAAGGCATCTGAGACTGATATCGATAAACTTGAAACTCGGAATCAATTTCGCCGAATAGATAATGCCTGCCATTGGTTAAGATGAATCTTTGGAGTCCGGCAGCTACAGCAGTGGTGGATAGTTTTGTTAGCATCAAAAATAGCTCAACCAGATCCCGAATGGTAGCCCTGCTAAGTTGCAGCGAGTCTTCCTGGCTCTCAGAGCCATAAACATCATTGCCAAACTCAATGAAATTGAAGAGCAGATACTCATGAAGGTTATTATATATTTCATCATTTATAGCCTCACTTTCCCCCAGTGTTCTTCCATTATATGTTGGAGCATACTTTTTGACTTTTACAAGGAATTCCAGATTTTGTTGTCTAATCAACATGTTCATCGTATCATAAATTTCTCCAATAGGAGTTCCTAGCTTTTTGAACTCCACAATGGCATTTAAGTTGAATGGCAAGTCACCTAGTTCTGTTGCAACACCCGATCCTATTGCAAAATCGGGGATCAGGAATAACCCGGTATTGGAAAGGTCTATTTTACCATAAATAGCATAAAATTCGAGACCTATGTTCCCCAATCCAATACCTCTGTAGGGTTTTACTGTGTCTTTATCATAAAATAACTGGACCTTTTCTTGGAGACTGATGTTCTCTTTGTTGATCAGAAACTTTGTCATGTTTTCAATTGGACCAAATAACCCTTTATTTATTGAACTTTCCACTTGTTCCTCCCAGTCCCCTTTTTTGGTTTGCTCTTCATCGCAGAAAGAACAACTAAACATGAAAACTTCACTGAAATCTTCATCTTTAAACACTGAATCAATTAATGGTTCAACATAATTGGTTCTTAGATATTTCATATCCATCTTCGAAGAAGCCGCTGGGAAAAAAGACTGGATCACTCCAAAATGAAATTTTGTGAGCTTGAATTTCTTGTTGCCTATTTTAGCTTTCCTTGATATGATTGTGTTTGTTTTCGGGAAATGAGAGCCACTCTTAGTGAAAGTTCCTGTTATTTCTGGCAATCTCATAGTAAGCATCATTTGCACTTTTTTTTTCACGGTAAGGGCGTCAAATATCTCGAATTTTCTTTTCTGAAAAGCTTTATCATGCCATTGATGATCTTGGTAGTCGTCGAACAAATCTCGTAGTTCCTCAAGTCCAGAATAAGTGAATATCTCACTGGAAGTAGGGAAAAATACTTTTTCATCTAAAGGCATCACAAAGGTGATATTTTTAGCTGCAAATAATTGTAAGAGGCTTATAATAAAACAGGTTTAAAATGATGTTTTTTTATCTCATTCTCAATTTGTGATTGTCAGCAGAACATTTTATTTTTGTTCAACCCAGTAAAGCAAAGAAGTTTTTTTTGAATGTTATAGATCATAAATAAATTGAAACAGAAGATTGACAATCTTGTTTAAATTTAAAAGCAAAAGTTAATACAAAAACTGAAAATCATTTAAAACCAAACTAGTCTCATCCCAAGTTAAAGATTACCCTCTTCTTGGTGCATTTAGTGCTCAAAATTAGACTTCTCACATTAGGATTTACCTTACAAAGTGCCTTTTTCAGCAACTATCATTATTATCAGCTATCATAAGTGGTTTTTTTGCTATATAGTTTCTTCTCAAAACAAGTATAAAGTTGGTGAAATGCATCTTGTAATTTCCTGGAGGAGATTTCAAGAGTACCACTAGTTCAGATGAACAGCCCAAAATAGTTTATATTTCGAAACATTTTGGAGGGGGATCGAGTTTTTGATAATAAAATTTCAAAGCCATGACTCTCAATAGACCTATTTGTATGTGTGATACTATTTTTTATCAATATGAGCTTGAAATAGCACAAGGGGAATTCTACCGTATTGCAGAGCCTCATGGAAAAAGATAACCACAAAAGGGTTGGGAAAAATGACAGATTGTGGATGATGGCACCGTGTCAGCAAAACCCATATAAGAGCAGAGCGCCCTTGGACAGCCCCGATTAGACACCCCCAAGGGATGAGAGGGAGATAACGACTTCACATAATGAATACGTAGATAGAAAGGTACATATATATATATATACCCAGTACAATGGCATTTGTGAAATCTTCTTTCTTGGTCTCTTAAAGCTATTTTAGAACTCAACTTATTTTTTAATTTAATAGTACTCAAAATTTGAATGTTCAAAAAATTATCTCTTTTATCCTCCCTTCTCTTCTAATATGCAGCAAGAAATTATTTTTTTAGACGAAAACAAAAAAAAAAAATATTATTATTATTATAAAAATTTTCATTTAGCAGAGAGACGAGCCAGAAGGTGTAACCTAGCAAATATATTGATCATTTAACTGCCGGGAACCTTTTTAAACTACTTAACATATAGTTCCACATCATGTCCAAATCCTTGGAAGAGCGTCTCAAAACACATTCAAATGCATTTGATGGGCTTTTGTCTTTGATTCCAGCGAAGTTTTACTACGATGAGGCTACTCAAAATCAATGGAAGGAGAAGAAGAAGTCAAAAGAAGAGTTGAAACAAAATAAGAAATTGAAATTGGATCCAACTACGGTAGCAGTTCAGAACTCATCAGCAAAAGATATTCTGCTCGAAAGAGAGAAAGAGGCAAAGCCTGTGAAGATCCCAGGAAGTAAGTTAAGTAAAGATAGAAACGAATCAGCTTTAGAGAAAAAAGAGGAAGAAAAAGTCGAAGAAGAAGAAGAAGAAGAGAATGTGCCGGAGTTTAACGATAGTGAAGTTGATAATGATGATGATGATGATGATGATGATGATAATTCTGAAACAAGAGAGCCACCGGTTAATGATGATATTGACCTAATACAAGTTAATGGGGGAATAGTTTTTGATGATGAGGGAAACGAAATAGAAAAACTACAAGAGGAAAAGGTCAGAAAGGAAGAGATTAAACAAAAACAGATAAAATCAGGAAAAAAACAGTTGACAGTGGAAGAGCAGAAGGAAAGGGATGAAAGATTGGCCAAATTAAGAGAGAAGTTGTCATCCAAGATTACAGCATTGAAAGAGAAGAGAAAGGCCCCCGGTACAAAGGTTGCTGGTGCCCCATCTTCTAGAGAGCAAATTTTGGAGCAGAGGAAATTGAAACTGGAGCAGTTGAAAAAGAGGAAGCTGGAGAAAATGGAAGAATCTGAAAATTCTGAAAACTCAGATGAAGATGATGATGAAGAAGATGATAACGAAGATGCAACAGCAAAAGAATCAAGTTCAGTATTATTTCAAAATATCGTTTTTGATGATGGTGATAAAATAACATCAGACTTGACAACTCTCAGGCAAAAAAAGACAAAGAAGGGCCCCGCCAATAACGATATCAAAGCCCATCTTGCCAAGTTACAACAGCAAAAGCAAAAGTTGTCCGAGATGGACTCTGATAAGAGATCTAAACATGAGGAAAAATCGAAATGGAATAGATTGATATCCAATATTGAAGGTGTTAAGTTGAAAGATGACGAAAAATTGTTGAAAAAAGCCTTGAAACGTAAAGAGAAACAAAAAATGAAGTCTGAAAGAGAGTGGAGGGAGAGAAAAGAAACTGTGGAGTCCACAATTGCCGCAAGAACAAAGAGAAGAGATGAGAATTTACAGTTGAGAAGGGAAAATAAAGGTAAGAAAGCTAAACATCAACAAAAGATGAAGAGAAAGTTTACAGGCATTGTCAACAAGAGAACAACTGGAGACTCGAAGAAGAAAAGAGCTGGCTTTGAAGGTGGTTCCAAATCTGGAATGAAAAAGAAATAGATTATATATGTTAATTCACTTGTAACACATAATAACGAATATTGGTGTCAGCGGTAGTTCTCACGAAATGTTTAACGATCCTTTCTGTTCATTCGTTTAGGTACCGGCGTGAGATGAGGAAAAAAATCTAAGTAAAAATATTTAAAAAAAATTATAAAAATATCTAAAAAAATTTCAATCAAAAAGAAAGCAGTGGTATAAAGCAAGTGGGAGCATCATGTTGAGAATTATACCACGTCGTGCATCTTTGATATGTAGTTGTTCTAGAACAGCGGTCATACGACACTACTCTTTAGATAGCACCAACGCCACAGACAATGGAGTACCGACTAATGAACGACGAATTAGATCAAAAGGAAGGATAAGATCACCTTCAAGGTTTCAAAAAAATATCCATAATAACAACAACAACACTAACGAGCCCGTTCCTCAAGATAAAGTTTCCATTATTCCTACAAATAGTATGGATTTGGTGAAATCTCCTGATGTAATACGACTGGAATTGAAAGAAAAATATGGTGATAATGTGCCCGAATCTTTTATAAATGAGATGATTCAAGAGTCTCAAAATTTCGAATCAAATGTGAGAAAGAGCCTCAGAGCAGATGGCACAATAGATATGGATAAATATCAAGCAGATGATTTGAAAGCTTTTCTTCAGTATCTGGACACAGTGATTGCGAGATTTTATGAGGAGTTAGATGAGACAGAGGAAGGAGGACCTCGAGAGAAACCGGACGACTCAACTTTCATGTCGAGGTTGACCAACATGTTATCTTCTGGAAAAATTACTGGTAATGTCAATCAGACAATTGAAGATATCACAGATAAGATGGCGGATCATTTAAAGCCCACTGCAAGGGAAGATTTGATTGCATTGTTCAATGCTATAGCTGATAATCTCAAAAAACACAACAGGGATATGCCATTAGAGTTGCAATCTAGGCTCTTCAACTGTGCTATTAGGCTACCTCCAGGTGATGATCAAGATGAACTGTTATATGTCGCTGGTAATTTGATCTATTTGAACAAAGGGTTAAGAGCTGACCCTTTCAACGAGGCTCGCTATATCAATACTTTGATCAAACATAAGAATTATATACAGCTGGAGTATCTTTGGAACTCAAGGCGTGAGAAAGATGTTAAGGGCCAGAGATTTTGGGATGAGATTGGGATTTTGATATACATTGCACTGAGAAATATTACGAAGCTGGAGCAGTTGTCTAAACATATTATGTCACAATACGGATATATCCTGCCCAGTTCCGTGGTGGAATTGATAAAACTGCATTTACTACAGGGAAATAAGAGACTGCTGGTTGGTTGGGTGAATTTATTTAACAATATTGGAAACGAATATGGATTTGATGAAGTTTTCAAACAAAGAATTACCAGTATTGACATTCTGGATTCACAAGATGACGCAGAAGGTTTCACGGAATTGAATAAACCGGACCATATCAACTTTGAGGATATCTACTTGGTGATTGTTGCTTTCTTGAACCTGGAGCAATACGATTTAGCTGTTGAATTCTCTTTGAAGTATATCAAGATTATTCCAAATATCGAGGATTATTTACTTTTCAAGTTTTCAGAGTTACCATCTGAGATACAAGCAGGTTTGTATTATTCTCTGACAGGTGATAAGGCACATTCTTTTCAAATGAAACTTCACAAAGTTTTGAAAATCTCTACAAAATCAGAGTTGGAATTGAAGCAGTTGATTTTCAAAAGATTTCTTCAACGCAAATCTCCGTTATTAAGTTCAGAAGAGTTTGATAATACATTGACAAGCGAAGATTGTTATTCCATCATCAAGGATCTCACCAGGAGAGGTATGCATAAAGATGTAAACACCTTGTTGCAATATATGCAAGATGTGAAACTTGAAAAGGACAAAGGTTCAACTGTGCAGTATCTGATACCACCTATAGCTTCTGTACATTACATTCCTATTTTGCAAAAATTTGGCCGTCATAAGTCTGGTGAAGTTGTGGAACGTGCTGGAAGGTTACTTCAGATAATGGCCAAAGTTGGTGTTCGTCGTGGTCAATATTTCCACACCCAATTTTTGTTAACCTTGTATCGTAAAAGGGAGTTTCAACTTTGTATCAAGTATATCAAAGAGAGTTTTATTGAGCGGGAAGATTACGTTAAGTCGTACTTGTTGTTAGACACCATATGGGTCATTTACAGAGATGCCAATAGAACATTCAAACAAGATAAAGGTGTTAGACTAAATACCCAAGATATTTACGATTTAGTGCAATTTACATTGGGTTGTTACCGGATTAAGCCCCCCAGTGTTAGTGGAGTATCTATTGTGATCGAAACCTTGTTGGCAACACAAAACTTTCCGTTGACATTAGTCTATTTGCAATCATTGCTAACTCATGAAATTGTCTTGAGTCATGATGGATTCTTAAAGATCCATAATGTCTTGCTCGAAATTTCGAAAAGAAAAGACTTATTGTTCACATCCACTGATTTACAGAGTAGGTCCATCTTGATCGAAACAATTCAACAGAATAAGATCACTTTGTTAACAAAAGATAAGAAGTTGCAAACTCAGTACCAGACATATGACTTGAAGGTGGCGTATAGGTTAATATATGAGTTCTACAGACTGTTTTGGGAGATTAATCAAATGGAGTTGGAGCACGAGATATTCAAGTTGGCTAATGATCTCAAAGTTGAATATAAGGATACGGAGTACATGCTGTTCCCGGGAAATGATTGAACAATATATAAATCTAATTTGTAGTATACAATGAATTCAAAACATGTACATATCAATATTAAGCATTATGTACAACTCACAAGTTCAATCTCTCGTTCAATGCATTCTTGACATCATCATAAACTTTATCGACTGGTGAGTTACAATTGACTTTAACAACTTTACCTTGTTTGTCAAAATAATCAACAACTGGCATACTTGTTTCGATAAATGTCTTAAACCTCTTTCTGATACTTTCAACATTATCGTCAGTCCTACCACTGGTCTTTCCTCTTTCCAACAATCTCTTTAACATGACTTCTTCAGGACATTCGAAAAATAAGGTAAACGATGACTTAGCAACTTGTTCTTCGAAAGTCAAGGCTTGGTCCATCTTTCTTGGGAACCCATCAATAAGGAACTTATTGTTGCCTTTTTTCACTTCGGATTTCATTTCCTGTTCAAGCAATGCAATGGTAACTTCCTGAGGAACGATTTGTCCTTCTTTGATGTACTGGGCGATCAACTCACCGTATTTACTACCAGCTCTAGCTTGTTCCAGTCTTAACAAATCACCAGCAGATAAATGGATGAATCCATAATTTTTAACCAAGTTTGCACATTGAGTACCTTTACCAGCTCCTGGACCACCAAGAACAAAAATAACGGATACTTCACCTGGTTTGAAAGCTGCTTTCTTTTTCAGTGTCTCACTCTCGGGTTCAACGTATGCTGTAGGTGGCTTGCCGGCACTTGTGACAGTATACAAAATGATACCAGCTCCAACAAGACCTGCTATTGTTGCATATCTTAGTTTATCATTTTTCGATCCACTTCCCTGGGATGAGTATGATCTGAATTTTGTTTTAGAAGCGTTTAAAATTTGTGACTTGATAAAAAAACTGTTGAACGGTTTTGGGTGAATTGATCTTGCTGATGAAACAGTAGATCTCAAAATGGAACCACTTCTGATCATTGTAATAATTGAACTCTATTGGATATGTTTCTGAAGTGATATTTGATATTCTGCTTGATATGTTTTGAAAAATGGTTATTGAAACTTTTTTTTGTTGAACTTCTTCTCGAACTTTACTTTCCATCTTGGAACGCAAGATAAAAAAAATGAGAAGACGATAGATAGACACTTATCAATTTCTTAATTCATCATATGCACTAATGTCTCAACAATTGACAATACAATATGGCTTAAAGAGTTTCAAGGTGAAGACAACACCTTCCATGTCTTTGCAGGATGTACTAGATAAGAGTTTAGCTAATTTCAAGTTGGATCCCGCCGATGGCAATTATAGTTTAGAGTACGTTTTGATTTCGCGTGATTTGATTTTTCAACACATAGAGTAAGTATACTAACAACTTTTGCTACAGGAAAGGAAAATCCAAATTAAGCCTCATGATGCCAATAAGGTTGGCTAACTTGCCTCAAGGTTGTAACTTGAGGTTGATTGTTGAAAAAAGTTCAGCCTCAACTTCGAATGACCTGGTAAACATAAAATTGCAAATAAGTGATAGTTCGACTAATCAGCCGTTGATATTAAAAGTTGGTTCAACTACTACCATCATAGAGATGTTGGAATTATTTGAGAAAAGTTACGACTTAAAGCTACTCACTAAGTCTGAGATTATCACTAGGAAACTTATTGGGTTTAATCGGACTATTAGGGTAGATTTTAAACCTAAATTACAAATTTTCACAACAATTATCGAATCTGAAGAGGATTTCAAGAAGACTTTATCAAATTATGGAATAACTAGTGGTAACGTGGTGATTAGATTCAGCTTCCAACAAGCAAGTGAAACTGTAATATCCGAAGAAAAAGTAGATGTTAGAGTAGACCCTGAAGAAGAGGAGGAGGTCATTGTGAATGAGATGGATAAGTTGAATGATATGGTTGAAAAGGAGATTTTGGAACAAAAAGAAGAAAAATTTGAAGCAGAGCCAAATGAAAGAAATTCTACACCGGATGATTCTCTCATTGCTTTCGATGGCGAAGAAAGCCCAACAACAGAGCAGCTCACGCCAAAGTTATTTGACCCACTGAAAGGCGGCTTGACTATTGAAGAAGACGATGAAAAGTCTTATGATATGTCAATTGACCAAGCCAAATTATACCATAAATTAATAACAAACAGCGCATTGAATGATAGAACTAGACAAAAATTGAATTTAAATAAGAAGCCCCCAGTGGTGAAATTTGTATCAGTGAGAATCAAATTTCCAGATCTTTCCATCTTAGAATTGACATTCAGTAAAAATGTGAAGGTGTTGCAGATATTCCAGAGCTTGAGGGATTCTTATTTGATAAATCCTACTTTAGAATTTCAACTTTTCCAAAGTTATCCACATAGATTAATCTCATCTACCGATGAGCCGATATTGGAGACACTTGGAGCCAAAACTGTCTTGATTTTTCAAACAAATGAATCTGGGGTCATTTTGAGACCTGATATTCAAGTGTCAAATTTGACATACGCTGTTGATCAAAGAGATAGTGGTGATGAGGAAATAGTTGAAAGTGAACCAGCGCTGCTGACACGTGCTCCACCAGTGGACATGAATAATTCGGTTCCGAAAGAAAAGAAGGTTCCCAAGTGGCTTAAACTTGGAAAGAAATAATTGAAATAAATATTTATATATAATATATATATTCTGTATGTAATCTAATATCTCTCTCTTATTCTTTCTTTTAACAGAATCAGATAAAACAATGAAAAAAAAAGAGCACTGACAATTAAATCGTGATTTACGTTTTTACACCACAGGCTGTTAACAATGGAAAGCCGTTTTGAAGTGGATACTTATGACTATGACAAATTACAGAAGCCCCTCCCTGAACTGGATGAGTTTGAAGATGATTTAACTTATCTTATGAATGACAATCATTCAACAAAAGATGAACAATCCAAATCTCTAGGTATAGCGGAGGATGCAAATACAAAAAAGGTTAAAACAATTATCAACAGCCTGCATCGAAAGAAGATCAGACCCAAGAAGAATGGGAATAATCACACCAAATCTGATATCAATGAGATTTTAGGGGACCTAGATGACATGGGGCTATCTAGTGATGAAGATGAGAATGAGATAATAAAGAATTTGCAGGATAGAAAAGCATCAGACCAACAAGAAACGGTGGTAAATGCCCCTGTTCTGAATAATCGAAGACTGAAAAAATTGGGCGATCTGGAAGTAGAGACTAGAAAGTTCAAGAACCAATTGAGACTACAACATTTTGAGAGAAAACTGAAAGTAAAACCACCAGAACCAACACTACTACCGGCACTGAACTTGGCACCATCCACGATAGAATTGGAACCTTTGTCTTATGAACAATTTAAATTTAAGTTCAACATGGAAGATGAAGATGATGATATCGAAAATAAGCTAAAGCTATCGAGGTTTCAAAAACAGCTATACAGGGTACTTTTAAGTGATTTTCATGTAAAATGCCAATCGAAGGACGAAGTTCTCTCAAAGGCTAAGGAGTTGAAAGTTTATGACATCGTAAAAAAGAGAGAGAAGGGCGGAAACAAGAAGAATAACAAAAAATCAAGGTCACCAACACCTGCTATGGATTCCGCTGCTGCTTCTGCTACTGCTGCTCCAGAAATAGGAAAAGCAGCAGTATCGAAGAAGACCGAATCCTCATCTAATTTGAGAATTGGGAAGCCTTTGTTTTCATTAATTACCAACAATCCAACTTATTACAACGAGCATACGACAAGGACATATGATATTGACGATCTCAAGCACTTGCCCTTTACAGATGATGTGATGAAAACGGTGATATTGAAAGCTTCACCAAAGTTGAAAAAATTGATGGAAATTTTGATCACTTATGCTAAAGTTTTCGACAAAAATCTTAACAGCGCCAAAGATATCACCACTTTTTGGGAAGTGGCTGTCACTGTTGCCCTTGAAATGCCAAACTACTTGTCAATCCGAATGCAATCGTCGCCAATAATACCGAAATTAGTGGATCATGAGTCTAAGGAGTACAAGGTGTTGAACAAGTTTGGTGAAGAAATCATACGTGGTGATGACTATTTGAATATTGATTTATTGGCCTTGTTGGGCCATATCTTAATTTGGTGGAATTTCCATTCTCGTACCGATAAGAGGAAATTTTTCTTGGCCCATCATTTGAGGCAGTTTTCAAACAATGTTATGTTTAAAAAAATTGGTGGTTTCCATCTATGGGATTTGTACAGCTCTCAAAATAAGGCTATAGATGATGCCCTGTGGAAAGTATTGGAAGAGATGAGAGCAAAGTACCGGTACGAAGAAGACCAATTTTATGTGGTTTTACGGTTAATGAATTGTAGCATGTCATAATTTTCAAAATCTATTTATACTCAATTTCGGGATGTATGCAAAAACAAAATCATGAATAACTTCAAGACCTTATATTTAATCTACTTAGTGTATATTATCGTCAAAATCTATCAATATCTATAGTCATTTCCAACTTTGAATTTATCTGTTGTTGTAAGTCATCAATATCATCATTGATCGTCACACCTAACTCTTCTTGTCTTAAGATTTTCTTTATCAGTCTAGTAGTATAAAAACGGATCTTTGATTCCTCTTCATCGGAGCTTCCGAACATTTTCAACTGAACAATGACGATGAAAACTTTATAGTTGACTTTGGAGATTATAATTTTTTCAATTGTATAGTCAGATCTAAAACCGTCAATGTGATGGATCTCGTCGGTCAAATTGGCGATTGTTCTATTGAACGATTTTGTATCATACGGGTATGAGATCAACAAGATTTGAGATAATGATTTTATTAATCTCCAAGCCATCATGCATATTAACACAGCTAATACTAAAGTGGATAAATCGTTGATCGATTCGAAAAAATGAAATTTTGAAATCAAGGGGAAGAATAAAGAATATGATGCGAAAATCAATGTCAAGACATTTGTTGAACTATTGATCAAGTAATTTTTGTTGAACAATTGAAATCTCTTCCTTTTAACAGATGATGATGATGATGATGATGATGATGATGATGATGGAGAAGATGCAGATGATGAAGGTAAAAGATAATTGGAAGATATGAGGGTTGTCGTAATTACCAAAAAAATAAGCAATTCAAAATAGAAACTCGGTAATGAATCAGTGTCGGTAGCTGCCCCATTATGGCTATGATGAATTCTATTCTCGTTATTATTTGTATCTCCAATGATAATGTGGATGATCAATTCTTCCAATAAATGTGAAATTAAGTCCCCTCCAACAAAGATCAAACTGACACTTAATCCAAACCCCAATAACACCTCAATTCTTCCCAATCCAAAGGGATATTGCAAAGAGCTGTTGTTCCAACATTCAAAATTTGTCATCACATCCACAATAACAACGATCAAATTACTCAACACGTCATAAAAGCACAAATGGGTCAACGTCAATAACAATGAATTATTGTATCGTAATCCTACTGAAAATATAGTAATTATGAGACAAATATGACTAAAACACCATACCAATTTCAACTTTTGATCAAAGACCAATGACTTTAAAACTTCCTTGAAATTGGGTATGCTAAAATTTTGAGGTACGTTCAACGGAGCTCTCTTTGGTGGTTCTTGGAAAAGATTCATCGAGACGCTCGAATGTTTGTATCTATGGCCACGTCTATACTGTGTCTTATTCACCACACCTCCAGGAAGGTTCAATGAATTCTGAGACCCATTCCCATGCATCATCAACATCGTTGGCTTGTAGTTGAACGGATTATTGGGTGCCCTAATCGGTGATACACCCCGTATTGGAGATGGAGAGCGTATTGGCGATTTGGAACGTATTGGAGATCTCGATCTCTTGGTACTGGATTGGGAATTTGAAGGTGAATGATGTGAGAAATAAGTTGGTGTTGTGCCAAAAGATGATGAAATTGGTGGTGGTGGTTGGATCAGGGATGGAATATAATTCAATGAGGTCCTCTTGTTGTTCAAGGAGCTAGCTGATGAATTGTTGTGTTTGTAAAATGGTGATCCAGAAAAAGAATCTCTCTTTGATTTTATCGAATTTGGTGATGTTGTTGTCTTTGGTGGGGGCATCTGTAACAGTGAATAATCAACATCATCAGCAGAAAACTGTAGGCTTGGGATTGATTGCAGATTTAAGGGCGCAAACTCTGATATTAAGGTCGAAGACTTTTCGGATTGATTCCTAGGCGTCATTGGTAGTCTCCTATTGTTATTATTATCATAATCGTCATCGTCATCATGAGAAGACATGTTGTTGGTTGTGTTTCTGTTCACCAGTGATCAATCGTTCGTCACGTCGCGTCGCCTCCTGGGTGTTTGTGAATTATACTGATAAATGAGATGTAGATTAATGCACTATATGTGGTGCTTTATGTGTTATTTAGAACATGCAAAGTAGATTAATTGAGTGTTATTTATGTATATGGTCCTGAGTATGGTTTTGAAGACAGATGGCTTTTTTTCATTTTTTTTTTCTCTCCTGAGTTTATATTTGACTTGGGATAATTGAGATAGAGAGTATTATTGTCTTTAATAGTAAATGATAAGAACATCTAGATGATTACTATCACTAATGTTTATCAATACTAAAAGAATATACTTCAAATATTTCTTGTAGGGAAGAACAATGGCTTATTTATATATTTCAAGTTGGATAAATGATCAATTAATCACTGGAGAGGTGAATAGAATAAATAAATAAATAAATAAATATATAGATAGATATATAAATTGATAATCGATAAATAAGAAAATAAATAAATTAATAAATAAATAATAAAGGGATAAATAAGTGGAAAAATTCATAACTTGTTGCATTTGAGTTGTTCAATCACCAGCACCACCTGCAATCCATAATGTAAAATGACAATAACAACACTTTATTGCACCTCACACCATCATCATCGAAATAATTGAATTGAATTGATTAATTATACTTTACTTCAATGCTTTTCTCAATGCTCCCAAGGATGCTTCATTCCCAACCACAATGGATAATCTTGCTCTGTTCTGTACAAGATCCAAAAAGTCATTATTCCCCCTAAGGCTTTGGCTGTAATCTGGTAACCTAATCGAACCTTAGGCAATGGAGGCGGGGCATGACGGATATATTTGTCTACCGGGTGATGTCCTGATAACCTGATTAGAGCTGGTCTCATTTTATTGACTGATTGGGTAGGGTTGGTTTTATTATAAAGCTAATTGATTTTATTGATGATAGATTCACAGTGTAATTTTTATGCTTTTTTTTAATTACACAAAAATGTGTTTTTTTGATTTATTTGAAACGATTAATTAATTTCCAACAGCATTATATTAATTAAATAGCTAGATAAATAAGTACACACTCAAAATTTTGTCCACTTGAAGTTGGATTCATTTGGATTGACAATCTCTCTCTCATCATCGGTAAATATAACTCCATTTCCTGGACCCAAGCCTTGTGCAACGTTCAAATAGAACAAGAAATCTTCTCCTCTGAAACCATTTTTTTGCAAAATTTCACGAGCTTCGTTCAATGCCACTTGTGGATCTTTATGTTCACGTTTAAGAGTAACATCATGTGATTTTTCGTATCTTTGAATAATTTCTTCTGGAGTCTTTTTATCGGAATAAATTCTGATCTGGTCAGGTAATTTAGAAGGTTCAGTAGACGCAATGACTGCAACTGCCTTTCCAACATCATCCAAAAATGTGAATGGAATTTGTATATTTTCATCTCCAATATATGTTACAGTCTTAGTTTCTGCATCAACACCAAGATGTCCCAAGATTTCATACAAAAATAATCCTGGTTGTGCAAAAAAACTGGTGGATACATCAACAGTCTTAAGACCCAGTTTTCTGGCCAAATCTGAGTGCAGTGTCTTCATGTCCAAAACTGGTAAATTCTTGGCAAAGTCTGGAACATAACAACCAAATTGGGATGGGATGTACAACTTGACACCAGCTTTGGCAGCAGGTTCGATGATAGGATCCAAGCTGATAGAACTCGAACCGGCATTGATAAGGGTGTCAACTCCAGCTAAAGCCTTTTCTAATGATGCTGCATCATCCAATTGGGCCTCTCTGTAAACAATAGTGTCTGAATTGGTTTTGGTGGAGGCATCTCTAGTGATGGCAATAATTGGTAACTCGAATCTGCTGGAAAATTCAGGTGAAGACAACAGAGCGAGGATTGGTTTTCCTAAGAATCCGTTGACTCCATAAATTGCTACTGTTGGTTTTGACATTTTTGATATATGATATAATAGTTAATTAATAGATATATGATGATAATATAACAAATGAGTGGCAATTAAAATTGTGGATGGCAGGGCTTCCTTTTATATGTAACAGATTATCTCCTGATAGATTGATTGATTGATGGATTGATAACCAGTATTTAATTTGTCAGACTCTGGGCAAAGTCGTGTGTGATGATGACAAAATACTTACTCATCACACACTTTTCAGTTTCAGAACAGAACAGAACAGAGCCACAGTATGGAGGAGGAGTTTCACACTACTCTTTTCAACAAGATGTAATAATCTGGCTTGACCAATTTACCACTTCTCAACTGTTTATCCATTGGAGAATAATCAGCCATTTTAAACTCATTCTTACGATAAAAACTCAACAGGTTAGTGTTATCACTGAAACAAGTCAAGGATATTCCAACAGGTTTGAAATTGACAAAAGATGGTGATTTCCTTATCAATTTTACCAATTGTTCTAAATCATTGATCAACATAGTTCCAATACCTAAATGTCGATATCCAGGCAATATTTGTAATTCGTAGACATACAACACTTCCAAATCATTATCTTCAACTAGCATGAATGAGACAAACATTTGTAAATCATGTTTACCCTCATCGGTAGTAGTATAAAAACGGGCATATATCAATCCCAATTCTTGCATCTCTTCCAATTTATCCACCATCCAATTGGCCCCATGACGTGATTCATAGTATGTGCCAAGGTTGATTGATAGTAATCCGAGACAAATTGTTAATTCATTAGAGTCAAGTTTATGAATGGGATCTATTTCTAATGAGAATTTTTCATTGATGGATTTCGATGAACTGGAGGTGGAGGATAAGGATGATAGTTTGTCCGTGATGTTTGCAAACTGGAGTCTCAGAAACTCACAAATCTTCTCAGATCGCTGCATAATGGCATCATCTCCATCTTGAACATCACTCATATCTTATATGGGACAGATTTGTGGATTTATAAAAGAATTAGGAAAATAATAATATAATAGATCAATAGTTGGAGTACGAAATAATCTCGAAAAAAAAATTTCACACCCAGGAATCCAAAAATATTATTGAATCATAAAATTTAATACAAGTAGCAAGTTCAGTTAAATTAAGCAAATAGATAATTATCAACAAAAATACATATATAAATAAATAAAGAATAATATCATATTCAAATGACCGAATTGAAAAAAAATCTAAAAAGTCAAATTAAGCAAATTGATACTTGAATCAATTAATTGTCAATCTCTCTATATATCTCTCTCTCTCTCTCTCTCTTGTTTCTGAATTGTTTCTCAATTATCAAAAAATGAGTTTATAACAATTTCGGACACATTCAGTTCATAGCACAAAATCAACCAAGCCCGAATAACAGATGCACACAACTATCATAATCTACCATCATCAATACCGGGCGAAAAGGCTCTGCTCTTTTCAAAATTCCTTTTGGTTTCCTCTCAACTAATTTCACATTCATATACATCTCATCATTCATCTTGAGCGATTTGCTCTTCGTCATCATCATATTCATCATATTCATCATTATTTCGTATTATAGTATTTTACAAAATTTCATTGATCTTTAACTGATTCACCTTATCTTTCTTCACGGGACTAATTAATTACTGGTTGAAGATCTACTCATGGTACTTCCATTTCTCTCTATTTCTTCATCATCAAATGGGGTATAACCATTATCGCTATCACCACCACCACACCCATTTGTGGAATTTCTCTTCTCGTGTAATTTCAAATGTCTAATCATGTTGCTACGAACACTAAAGATTTTTTCGCATCCATCCCAAAGACATACAAATGGTTTTTCACCCGTGTGCGAATACATATGCGTCTTCAAAGAGGATGGTCTTTTAAATTGTTTTTGACAAGTTGGACAACGATTTCTAGCTGCTGTTTCCATTGACATTCCATCAACGGTATTTCTTCTCTTTTTTTCCTTCTTTTTGGAAATATTAACCTTAATATTCCCCATTGGTAATGACATTGATGAAGCTGAAGAAAGACCAGATATCTGCGACGGTATTATTCCTCCTGAGATTGAGAGATCCATTGTATTGTGAATAGATAACCCACCACCTGGCATTCCAGCTGCCATGACGCCACCACCACTACCATTGTTGAAAACTTTTGTCGGTACAGCACCTAAACTACCCCTTAAAGGTGGTAAATTCTGTTGTTGATCAATCGCCTGAAATTGTAAGGAAGTTGGTGGAATTATTGGTTGTGATCCATATATAGGATAAGTCAATGATCTTGATGAGTTTGGTGAGGATAAAGAAGTTGATGCTGGTCCTGTTGATGTTGTTGTTGTTGTAGCTGTTGTTGGAGTATAGTTATGATATATTGGCATTGACATTGACATTGGGATATGCGGATCTTCGAATTGACGTTGCACATTATTACTGTTATCATTATTGTTAACCTTCATCAAGGTGATTTGTTGTGAATGTGGTGAAACGTTTCCGGATGATTTTTTCGCCGTTGTCATATTGTTATACCTGTTAAAATAACCCTCATTAGTCTCTTCTAAAGGCAGTTGTGAAATTGGGATTGGTGCAACTTGATATTGAGAAGGCACTGTTATCATTTCATTTGGATGCGATAATTGGTTTCCATTTGCCACGAATTTGGAGTTCCACTGTGGGAATTGTTGTTGGTTTGAGAATTGATATTGCAATTGCGGCATTACTTGATAGGATTGTTGTTGTGGCTGTGATTGTTGTAACTGTTGTTGTATCTGTGGCAGTGGCAGTGATTGTTGTTGTTGTTGTTGTTGTTGTTGTTGTGGCTGTTGTTGTTGTTGAGGTAGTAAGGGTAACGTAGCTGTTGTAAAGTCTGGGTACAAATAAGACATTTGCTGTGACACATTCTGTTGTTGTTGTATTTCCTGCTGCTGCTGTTGTTGTTGTTGTTGTTGTAAAAATGAGAATTGGTTCATGACTAAATGTGATGAGGTTGTGGCAGGGTTATGGTAGTTATAAAGTTGATGTTCTTGTTGTTGGTGATAAATGTCCATGCTCAATTGATCCACTATAATAGCCTATTTGAATACAATGAAAAGAAAGCTAACTAGAGCCGATAATGAAGTATAAAGTGAAAGAATAGTTTTGGGTATTTATTGAGATAATTATTGATTTAATATTTAATATCTTTTTTTTGGGCTCAATTTAGAGTCAATGGATCGATCGATCAATCAATCAGTCAATCAATCTTTCAATCAATAACTTCAAACCCGCACACATACAAAAAATATTCAGGTACAAAAGATGTAGAAATCAAAACAATTGCAAGCAAGTTTCCACAGGAAACTTCAATTTTAATTCCTGCTTGTAAATTATGCAATGCTCTCTTATGCAATACATGTTTATGCATTATCATGTATGTATTACATGCATATAGGTATATTGCTGCTGCTGTCGTATAACTTTTTTTTTCGCCCTCATGCCTTTTTCACAGATATAAGACAATTTTCACCAATTCAATATCAAAACTTGATATCATATCTAGTATTAATATTAATTACTCACACAGATCAAAACGATTGTTCAATGAATATAATAACGATTCTCTTCTATTGTAATATTTGCAACGGACACACTCAAGATTTGTTTCGAGCTACACAATGCTAGGGAGAAATCCATCTTACTGCCAATTTGACTTTGCTACGGGGATCTTAGCTTGAAAACCGGTTATTGTATCTGTAATTTATTATTGTATTCCCCAGCTTTGAATCAGGACATAAAGGGTGTTTACAAAGAAAACTCGTTTTTAAATAATTCTTGTTCAATAAAAGCTCACGAATAAGTTGGCTACTAAAAAAAAAGAATTTCCTAGATAATAAATGATATAATAAATTATATATATATATCATTTATTTTTTAAAGAAAAGGACGTAAATAAACCAAATAACGGCTATTCATTAAGTCAGTTAGTGATTTGAATGACAACAGAATGTTAACTTCCATTTATTTTTAATGTCTAAATGATCGTAATAAATCAGATTATCGGAGCGATGATTGTGGGATCCGATACTATTACTAAACTACCAAGGATTTTTTCTTTCTTTCTTTCTTTTCCGGGGCTAAAAACAGATCTTAAACATCACCCCTTAAGGAAATAGCTAAATCACATTAAGCCTGGTGGCTCATCCCGCTGTCAAAATAAAAGGATCAAATGTAATACAACAAAAATGCATATCTACAACACATATAACCTATTATCTATTTCTCTTACCTTTTTTCACATCATGCTCAAAGTTTAAATAATTACATACTTTTATACAGAAAAACTTTGGTTGATTTGGAAAGGAATCAGGCCCTATCCATCAATTCCACACAAGATATTTCCCAAAATTTCCCCTCCCTTCCCCCTCTAGGGCTAAATGGTCCGCAGATGAAAAAAAAGAAAAAAAGGCACAATAATTTTGTTTATATCTGATTTTTTATTATGTAAGTAAGAAAAGTTTCTGACTCTGCGTGTATTTTTTTTTTTTTTTTTTTGCTCGGATATATTATTATCTGCGCGTACTTCAATAGAAAATCGATAATGCCTATCTATATATGGGCGGGTAGGTGAAAATTGTTGCTTTTAGTACCCTCACTCACACACACACTCTCTTTATTTGGATCTGATCCGCGAATCATCTTTCATTAATACATGAATTCGGTTCGCAGTGTCTTTCTACAACAACATATGTACGAATATATGTTCGGTCACCCCATTTCACTATTTAGTCACTTTTTTACTCACATCTGTTCACGCTGGGAAGGAAAAAGAAAGCAAAAAAATAATAGAGGATCTTTCAGTTCATTAGGTACCTAATAATAAGACTTGACATTGTTAATTAAATTAACCTTTTTCTTTGCAATCCCCTCATCTATTCTTTGTACACAGAAGTTTAATATGGTTCCAAGGAACTTAATTATTTACTGGATATATAGGTCTTCGGGACTTACAAAAAAAAAGGCTACTATATGCGCGCTTGCACCCACACAAACAGAATGATTTATGAATTGCTTACAAAAGATACATCATGGCGCGCTATTTACAGTTGATAGAAAATAGCAATTAGAAAAACATTTGTTGACCTGCTGGTTTACCTTTAGGGTAAGCACATTTGTTTCTTTTTCAATTGATTTCAAATTGAGGTTCCTCACTCACATCTTCGAAAAGCAATAACATATCTATGCCTGTCAGTTAATTTCTATCCATGTACTAAATTCAATCATCGTAGATGCATAGTTGATTGCAGATATAAATAAAAATAAAATGCAGGCTGGGTTTATTTCTTTTGTGGGTTTCCAAAAAAAAAAAAAAAATTAATAAAAATTAATAAAAAATTAAATTAGAAAAGGGGCAGATTTTCAAGTTTTCATTTCAGACAACAAAAACGCAGCAACAACACTAGTACTAACTAAATCCATCGGAAAACGTCAACTATTCATTTATTTATTTATTTACATAATGCAACAACTTTTGAGTTAAAAAAAAGAGCAATATCTAATAGTATGGCAATAAGCTACCCACTAAAATATGATAATTTAATCTTATTCATAAATAAATCAAGATAAGTTGTGGTACCTGTCAATCAAATCTGTCTAATTAATAAATTTAATTAATTAATCAATCAAAATTATTGTTCCTTACACAAATTTACGTAATAAAAATCTTTACTAATTATTTTTTTTCCTTCATTTCTTCCTTCATTCTTTCTTTCCTTCTTTCTCCTTTCTCCTAAAAAAACACATAGAAAAGAAATTCTACAAGAGAAAACGAAATGGACAATCAGGGGTTCATTTGTTCTTAATCAGAAAAATAAAACTACTCACATGCGTCTTATTTATTTACGCAGGCGCAGTACAAAATTATTGCATCATTAAAAATGAAGAAAAATATCACCAAAGTTACCTGAAATAGTTAACATTGCGTTCCCCTGCCATCTAGATGAAATACTCGGAGCGGCATACATATAATCAAATTGACCAGCTAAATAATTCTGTTTATACATATATTTTAAGAGTGAATAAATACAGAGGAAGAAATACTACTAATTGATAAATTTATCAACATATTAAATTGTTATTGAATTTGACCCGAAATGTCAGCCATTCTCAGTTCCTGTTTGCTTGCTTGTTTCCTTTTTCTTTCAGTTTCGGTTTGATTTTGACATGTTGAATTTTCTAAAGAAATAAACTAAAATTAAAATAATTTAAAATAAAATAAATACCTTTCGGTTACTATCGAAGAAACCAATAATTGTCTTATCGGCAACTTAATTCTCGTCAGTAATATGATGATTATAAAAGATGGTAAATAAGAATACCACCCACTTCTTTAATTTTTTTTCCAGCTATCTGTCAGTTCTGCTTTATCATGATCAAGGGATCTCTTTCTGTCCTTCCGTATGTATAGTCTGATAAAAGGAGTGCCATTTCTGAGTAATTTCAAAAGAAAAAAAAAAATGAAAAAAGAGTTTATGCACCTTGACTTTCAATTACAACATAATTGATGCATCTAAATCCTTGGCAAAATTAATCCATGTGTTTGTATCCTTACAACAGTTACCATGTGATGCATATCACCTTTTGTTTTTATTTAACGGTTTCAAGCTTGTTCTAAATATCCCTAGTCTCTTACAATAAACAATTAAGTTTACCCCCCATGTAGCTCTGTTATATTCAAAAATGTATGTAATATTTTTTGAATAAATGCCTGATACCAAGCTTCAAGCTCCAGTGTGTATCTTTTTTTTGAGGGGTTCAATTACATCATTAGCGGTCTTTATAGTTAGTTAGATCTGGCTAGATTAACAGTTGATCTACTTTCTTCTTGGTGTGATGGTGACGTACATTTATTTAAATAAAGAGACTGTGAATTTACTCTTTGACGAAGAAGCCTCATTGCCAACTTTTTTTAATTGACAGGGATATGAAGATAGCACAAAACTGAGTGTGCCTCTTCAGTTCCGGCTTTTGTTTTTCCTTGGCCTTCCTACTCATTTTAACTTTGTTATCGGCGGCGATATCTGAAAATCTCTCTTGTTTGCTGCTCTTCCCTTATCTCCCACGCTAAAAGCAAGAAGGCTTTTTTTTTTGCCTTCTTCGCTGATGGATGATATATACATACGTACATACATGCTTATGAGTCGAGCATAGAAATATTTCACTAATGAACGTGCAAAAAAACCTTAAATTAACAAAGTGTTGATCCTGCTATACAGAGTTTACATAAACATATATATCAATATATTACGATTGAAATACTCTACCTGAAGATAGTCGCTTATGCACTAAAACGACCACTAATACTATTATATCTCTTCGCTTCGCCTCTTTTTCTTCTATGTCTTCGTGGCTTTTTTTTGTTTCGAATTAAAAAAGGTTTTTAAAGAAATGGATTAAAGAACTATAAATATAAAAACAACCTAAAAAAAGAATACCCAAAAGAACCAAATGATCAAATCCTTTCGATCATATCATTAAAAACCATTTCACACCTATCCTACACCTCACTCCATAATAATCGCAAAAATATTTTTCAAATGAAAACAATATAAAAAATAAGCCAGCTTATAAATTGATGAATTTGACCAATTTGGTCTCCAACTGCCTAGTAATTCTTGGACAATAAGGACATTTAAAACTACTATTTAAATTATTTTTGGACAAGTTAATAACTGTCGATTGTGATAGGATATGATGACATGGCAACACCATTGGTGGATTTGTCAATGTTGTCTCTTCTTTTGATACAGGGCATATAAAAATTGAATGAAATTTTAAAAAATCTGGTAATGGGATCTCAAATGGTAATTCATTCTTTGTCGACCAATCCAATTTCTTCGAACTGATCAAGTTGTTAAATTTGATAAATCTTGGTAGAGACAAAAATGAGGCTATAAAAATTGAATATAATGGTGATTCTGATAATAATCCTTGAGTTGAACAAAAAATTTGTATAAAGCTATTACAAATCTTATGGAAACTCTGCATATATTCTTGACGTGGAACTTCTTCATTCGCATATATCAACACTTGTGTTATCAATTTGGATATCGTAACAAAATTGAGTCCAAATCTCTTGAAATTATTTTGGGCAAATTTTAAACCATTAAACTGATCATTTATGAAAATTTGAATAAACTTTAATTTGTATAATTGAAATTCAATATCTGAACCAATATCTAAAAGTTTATCATAATGTGTATTACACCATTCAATAGCTTTATCCAATTTATAATTCTTCAAATCGTCCAAAATCTCATACAATTCTTCAAACTTGATAATCAACTTGGATGGAACTTCAAATCCCAAATCACCACATAATTGTTTAACTTGGTCGAAATCTCCATTTCTTAACAAATGTATTATAATTGATCTATCGATGATCTTTTTATTAACTTCTCCATCTGAAGTATCATCATCAATGTTGATCTTGTAATTATAAATATCATCCAACTCCAAATCAAAAAATTTATCAACAGACTTATCCAATTTCTTCACTTTTGTATTCAATTGTTTCTGCTCTTTTACCACTTTATCACTCCATGATGTCTTTATCAAATTTGGTAATTTTTGTAATGAAGATTCATCATCATCTTTTTTCTCTAACTCGTTTTGTACTTGATATAAAATATTCAACAATTGGGTTGAATATTGAAACGAATTGGATAACGATTCAGATGATGATAAGTTCTGGATATCCTGTTCCAATAAACTCACAGACATCTACTTTTTTCTTTTGGCCTTTTTTTGTTTTTGGTTTCTCCTCCACTCTTCGTGGTGATGGCGAGTATTCTTTATCGATCTATCTATTTATCTCTGTTTTTATTTTCTTATTATTTTCTTTCTCATCTCACCACCAGTACAGTCAGCACCCGAAAAGCAGTGTCCAAAACTACCAAAACAATTAAACAGCACTTGTGGTTCATTCTGAAGTGTTGTTATTGTTGGTGGAGTTTCAGAACATAAGTTGGGTGAGCAATTTACCATTTTATACACTACTTTTCCCTTCTTCTTTTTCTTTTTCCTCTTCACACTACACTACTACATTCTCCTCATATATAAAATAATACATTAAAAATTATACGATAAGATAATCAAATTCTTTTTCTACTTACTATATCAACCTGCTGTCTGTTCCCACAAGAATCTAGTAACTCATCCAACTTGGAGTAATTTCTCTCCGTGATAAGATCACTTATTTGTATTCTACACAAGAAGCTCAAATAAGATTATTATAAGTACATATATATACATATATAACAAGGGAGTCAAGCCGGCCACCCAAACTAAATTAAGACAGGATAAGGGGGGGGGAGATCATTTTATTTGTTTGAATGAATAGAATCAGATCATCTAGTTTTAATTGTGATCTATTCAACAGCATTCATCATGGATATTAGATCTTTTAACTTATCTATTTATTATCCTTCCTTCTGTAATATATATATATATATATATATATATATAGATCAATATATTAAATAGAGATAGATAGTGTAGAAAAAGTTGAAATTTTAATTTCCCTCTTCATCTCTCCAAGGCGATGAGTGTGAAAAAAAAAAAAAAAAAAAAAAAAAAAATTTTTTGAAAAAAAGTTAAAAAAAAATTTTCTACTGCAAAATTATATTAAAAATATCTTTCTCTATCTATATCTGTTCTATTCCCGTATCGATATATTTCTTCACCACTGTATAATAAAAGTGATAAGATGCAATTGTCTTGGAAAGATATCCCTTCTGTTCCTTCATCCACAGATCTTGTGGATGTTGTGTTGAACAGGACTCAAAGAAAGACACCAACAGTGGTTAGACCTGGTTTTAAGATCAGTAGAATAAGAGCATTTTATATGAGAAAGGTTAAATTTTCAGCAGAAGGTTTTGATGAGAAATTAGGTGAATTATTGGCTGCATTCCCAAATATCAATGATGTTCATCCTTTCCATAGGGATTTGATGGATACTTTGTATGATAAAAATCATTTCAAATTAAGTTTGGGTCTGGTTAGTAGAGCTAAGACATTGATTGAACAAGTTTCCAGAGATTATAATAGATTATTGAAATTTGGTCAATCTTTATTTCAATGTAAACAGTTGAAGAAAGCTGCTCTTGGTAGAATGGTTACGATCACCAAGAAATTGAAAGAACCATTACAATATTTAGAACAAGTTAGACAACATTTAGGTAGATTACCATCCATCGATCCAAATACCAGAACTTTGGTTGTCTGTGGTTATCCAAATGTTGGTAAATCTTCGTTTTTACGTTGTATTACAAAGCTGGATGTTGAAGTACAACCGTATGCTTTTACCACAAAATCTTTATACGTTGGTCATTTTGACTATAAGTATTTAAGATTCCAGGCTATTGATACTCCGGGTATTTTAGATAGACCTGCCGAGGAGATGAATAACATTGAAATGCAATCGATGTATGCTATTGCTCATTTAAGATCATGTATTTTATATTTTATGGATCTTTCCGAACAATGTGGTTTTTCAATTGAATCACAAGTTAAATTATTTCATACTTTAAAGAAATTGTTTGCCAACAAAAGTGTCTTGGTTGTTATCAACAAGACCGATATCATCAAGATTGAAGATTTGGATGAATCTAGTCAACTGTTATTGAAGACAATATCGGATGAACCAGGTGTGGAGATCATGGAGACATCATGTTATGAAGAGGATAATGTTATGAATGTTAGAAATAAGGCATGTGAAAAATTGTTAACTGCTAGAATTGAACAAAAATTGAAGGGTTCAGCAAGAATTAGCAATGTGATGAATAAGATTCATGTATCTCAACCACAACTGAGAGATGATATCAAGAGAGAACCTCATATTCCAGATCTGGTGAAATTATTACCAAAATTCAATTTGGAAGATCCAAATCGTCGTAAGTTGGCAAGAGATATTGAAGAAGAAAATGGTGGTGCTGGTGTATTTAATATCAATTTGAAAGATAAATATCTTCTAGAAGACGATGATTGGAAAAATGATATCATGCCTGAAATCTTTGAAGGTAAAAACATTGCTGATTTCTTGGATCATGAGATTGTTGCCAAATTACAAGCATTGGAAGAAGAAGAGGCCAAATTGGAACAAGATGGTTTCTATGATTCAGATACCGATTTCGAAGATGATGAAGTTGAAGACTTGAGAATGAAACTGAATTGGATAAGAAATAAACAAAAGACAATGATTCATGAGGGTAGAATGAGAAAATCATTAAAGAATAAATCAATCATGCCAAGATCTAAACAGACTAAGACTTTCAACGAGATGGAAGATCATATGTATATGATTGGACATGACACCAATGATTTGAAATCAAAGACCAAGAGACAAATGAAACATGCTGGTAGAGATATATTAAACAAGAATACAGATAACACCAATACCACGAAATCATTCAAGACCACAACACAATCAGATAGATTGAACGATGGTATTAACGATGGTTCAGTAAGATCAAAGGCCGAGAGAATGAACAAGTTACATAGACGTGATAGAAATAGAAACGCTAGAAAAGGTGAAGGTGATAGACATGAAACTCTGTCTATACCAAAACATTTGTTCAGTGGTAAGAGAGGTATTGGTTCTACAGATCGTCGTTAATCTGTCTATGTTTTTTATTTCTTTTTCCAATTTGAATTTGAATCTTTATCCTGTATCTGTTTGTTCATTAGTTTGTTTGCTTGATGTTGTTTCGTTTAGGTAGTAATTAGTCGGTGAGTCATTTCAGTCCGTTTTTTTATGGTTTTATTTGTATTTTATTTCTGTTTAATCTCATTCTCGCAAGCGAATCAATATTATAATTATATCTATACAATAGCTTACAACAACTTCGAAAGAGATTGACCAGTTACAATAAATCAGTCAATGTAAATATGATGTATTTGATATCATCGGTGTACAATATGCATGTAATCTCTAAAAACACGAAAAGTAGGGTAACCCATACTCAAATATTAATAGATTGGGGGGATTATTTTATTTATCTTTTGTAGTGGTAGTTTATTTGAAGACAAAGATAAGAAAAACCACAAAATCCACACTTTATCTTAAAATTAATAATATATATTTGTACATCCCATATCATAATCTTTTTATGGCTAGATAACCCACATATCATTTGCTTTTCATCTCTCTCTCTCTATATATATACTCTTGCTAACTCATCAATCAACATAGACCGATTCACCTTCTTCTCCCCCCATCAATATAACACTCACTACCCAGGGCATATCAGAAACACCACATAGATATTTAATACTACTATGCTAAGTTATATAGATGAGAAAGATCCTTATAACAAGATGAATTATCAATTTAATGGATCATCACCTCAAGAAAATTATCCTCAATCTCATCGTCAATCATCCCAACTGCAACAACAACTGCCTCGCCAACAACAACAGCAACAACAACATTTCCATTATCAGCAACAGTCCCCACAGGGTAAAAACTATCACAGCCAGGATAATAATACCAATAGGTTCAACTTGCCTATCAATTCATCCAAATCAGAATTCAATCACAACTCCAGCAAGTCAATTTCGGGCTCATCTCAACAACAACAACAACAACATTCTTCTACCAAAAATTTATCTCATGTTCCTTGCAAGTTTTTCAAACAGGGCGCTTGTCAAGCTGGTAATTCTTGTCCATTTTCCCATTCACTGGATTCAACTTTAGACACTAGTCCATGCAAGTATTTTCAAAAGGGAAATTGCAAGTTCGGTGTCAAGTGCGCATTGGCTCATATCTTGCCTGATGGTCGTCGAGTTAATCCGAAATCATTGGCTCAAGCTTATCAGCAAGTATCTCAACAACAACAACAACAACAACAGGGTAATAATAGCGGTTCCATCAATGGTAATGGTGGTGGTATTAATAATCACATCTCTGGTAATTCCACTCTGGGTGGAAATTATTATGGATCGAGGAATGTAAGTGGATCTGCAAATGTCAATAATGGTAATGGTAATGGCGGTCCAAGACGATCATTTAGTTTCAATAATGGAATTCAACCAATTAGCATTGGTAATACCACGGTTGGCACTCCTTCTTCATCAGTGAACACATCAACATCTGATTTCTTGATGAATAGTCAGAATAACAGCTTTCATAATAGTTCTTCTTTCAATTATTATAATACAGCAACAAACATTTCATCAACTGCACCTACTATGTCTTCTAACTTACATCAGCAACAGCTCACTTCGAATCCTCAATCATCTTCTTCAAATATCAATAACTCTGTCTTTCAGAATTCCATCTGGAGTCAACAACAACAACAACAACAACAACAACTGCTGTCATTTATGAATCCACTGGTACAGCAACAGCAACAACAACAACAACAGCAACTACAAAGAACCTTATCCACCCCACAAACATCTCTATTAAGACGTCCATCATTTATGTCATATGATTCAAATTCCCATTTACAAGGTTCAGCAATATTGGATGATGAAGAAGATGATCAAAACACTGGTGAAGATTTTGTTCCTTCCTCTTTAAGTGATTTATTGACACCACAAGAATTGAAGAGAAGGAATTCGAGACCTGGTAGTAATAGTGGAGGAGTATCAGGACAATTCTTGATGTTGGATACTCAACTGCAATTACAATATCAGGATGGGAATAACAAAATTTTTAGACAAAGTCATCATCATGGTGGTTTGACTGGAAGTTTTAGTGGGCAACACCCATTGATTTTAGAAGAGAGGAATGAAGATACGCAGTTCTTGATGGACTGAATTAAGACTCTATCTATCTATTGGTTTATTTTTATTCATATTTTGTTTTACTTTATTTTTTGACATTGAGAAGAAAGGGATGTTGTTGTTGCTGTTGTTAATCAACGGACTTTTTTTATTTTTATTTTGCAAAAAGCTTTATTTTATTATTTTAAAAACAACAAAAAAGGAAGAGAAAAGAAAAGAAAAAAAAGGTGAAGGGATTAGAAAATCTGGTTGTTGGTAATATAAGTTTTATTTTATTTTGTTTTGTATGTTCATTGATTTGAGTTGTTACAGGAATTTATGTGACGCTATTTTGATGGATATATTTTTAAATCATAGGGAAATATGAAATGCTTGTTTTTTTGGTTTTGTACTATGAAGAAAAGAAAAATATCAAAAAAAAAAAAATACACACACTTGGGGGGATCAGATCGATTATATTTCATATCTTTCAGCTTTTTTTTTTCCATCTGAGGTTTATATCTATATATATATTTGTCTTTTCACTATTTTTTTATCTATTGGTCGGTTAATTGACAATTGAGTTCGACCAACAGTACCCAGGTGTGTTGTTTCTATTTCTTATAGTGTTTATTTTCTTATATACACAAATTGTACGATTTGGGGTTTTTTTTTAAAATCAAAATATGAAATTAATTTGATATGTATATATTTATTTATGTATGTTTATATCATGAACTAACTAGTTATTAAGGATAGATGGATGACAATATATGATGACTGTTTAAAAAGGTCTGATAAAGATCATTCATTCATTATAATGGAACACCAAATAATTTGGTAAACCAAACACCTCATAACCCAATCTTTTCAGCATTTTGGCAAAACCTTCAGTTTCAATCAAATGATAGAATGGGAAACTTGGGAACATTGCACCATCTCTATGGACATCCAGTTTCACCATAACAGCTGCACCACCAACACCATCCAAAGCCATCTCAGTGTTGATATCTCCATTGGCATCATAGAAATGCAGCATCAATGGTCTATAAGTGGCAATCTCAGGGTAACCTTCAACGATGATTTCATCTTCTGGCATGTTTGAGGCAATATCTAATCCTTGTTGACTTTCAACCCAATTATTAAAATCATATGGTCTTATTGAGTTCTCCTTCTTTTCAGTATCGAAATAACGTTGATAGCAATTCAGTGAAATGACTGGTTTATCATGACTGACCAAATCTTGAATCAAAGTTGGTGGTGTTTCAATTATATCTGCATCCAACCACAATACCCAACTAGTGTATGGACCAATAGTTGTGAATAATAAAGAATTTCTCAGTAATGCCATATTACTTCTTCTCATCTTTTGAACTTTTAACAGATGTCTATCTTTCTCCTGTTGACTTTCCAAAGAATCTGAATCCTGTCTCAAGATGGTAATTTTAGTATATCTATTCTCTTTATTCTTATTACTTTGTACTTGTTTCACCAGTTTTTCCAATTTTTTCAACAGAATATCACCATCACTGGTTCTTGGAACGATGAATCCTAATTCGATCAATTCTTTTGGATAACTCAATTTTAATAAATTTTGCCAATATTCATCATAAAATGTTGACATTGGTGTCAAAATCAAAACACGTTCTTTATTATAAGCAGCCATTGGAGTGGAAGCCAATTTGTTTAAATCATAATGGGATATATGATCCAGTGGTAAGTTTCTAGGAAACACATTTCTCTTTTTGCTAAACCATGATGATTTATTTGTCTTGTATGAGTATTTTTGTTTATTTGAAGATGAACTCGAAAATGAACCGAATATGAAATAGTACATTATTAAAATCACAGAAAGTGGTAACAATAATGACAACGGTTTCCTTCGTATCTGACGGATCAAGGGCGACTTCAAAGAGATCATTGTAGTATGGTATAGATAAATAAATATATATATATATATAGATGTATTATTTGATCCAATAATTCAAACAACAACAACAACAACAACTATTTACTGTTGAAGCAAACACTCGTCGTGTACAAAAGTTTTTTTTTTTTATTTTTAACAAAAAAAAAGAACGACATACAAAAATCTTTACATAATTCATATAAAAATCTGGACTAAAGAGATGGGAATAGTCGTGCATTCTCATATCTATCACACACACATCAAAATATCTATATAAACACAAGAGATTATGATAAAGAAACGAGATACCATAACAATATATATCCCTTTCTTTTGAGTCTCTATCTTATTTCATTCAAGGAAAACAATAACCAAGGCATTGAACTTGAAGCGCCCAAAGTCTAGTTCGATGTTTTTGTTGGTCAAGTCACGTTGATTTCGATCTAAACATCTTATGGGCAGAACCATATATAAGAAGAAAAACAACTAAAGAGAAGATACTGGTGATGGACAGATCTCTATGTGGATAGATATATACTCTTCTTTTGTGTTTTTGATCCGAGCTCAATAAAAACCGAAAGAGAGAGCAGAAACACAAACGAGTTTTAACATGAAATAAAATTAGAGTTGTATTAGTAAATGCTAAACTATATAATTAAAAAAAAAAATGGAAGTATATCGTAAAAATGTGTCATTAAATAAATAAGGAGGGTATGATTGTGAAAGTGTGAATAAGCACACTTACACAATTTATTCTAATCTTTTCTCTAAAGATTTCTTGAAATTTTTTATTTCCTGAGGAATCTCAACATAGAAATTGTTAAGATCATTCAATTCTTCAAGTAAAACAGAGTAAGAGTAATTTAGTTTTTGACCAAAAACTTTGTCATCTGGACGAATTGAAGGTGATCCCCAAATCGAGGTGAGCACTTTATGAATACCATAGATGTTATCATTGATCAACGAATAGTTATCAACGGCAGCCTTGAATAAAGAAGATGATACCAATTCCAGATAATATTGTTTTGGTACAACATCAATCAAAGAGCTTAAATACTCATTAATATTCGAATCAGAGTTCAATTTAGAACCTTGATTTGAGATTACCTCGATAGCCAATTTAGGCAATCCATTATCGAAAAGAAATTTTGTCATCTCAACAAGTATAGGGATATCAACTTGTAAAGAGTCTTTGAGTAATAATTCTTTTGATAATCTAACCAAACTTCTCTTGTCATCGTAAACGAAGCAAATTTTAACCAATTTAGTAAATGTAGATTTGGTTTCCACCGATGATACATTTTCAATCAAGTTGATTAAATTATTATTAGCATGGGAAACACTAAAATCAAAATCTTCTTTAACAACTGCCCATTCCCAAAATTTAATAGCATATTCAATCTCATTGAAATTACAAGCATTATCGACGAGAAGCATTAAACTGCTGGCTTGAAGTTTTGGTAACCATGGAATGGCATCGAATTTTTCTACAACTTGATAAGATTGCTCAACAAGACCAATTTCGGCCAAGGAAATCACAAATGCTGAAAGTAATGGCAGGATATCTTTTGACATACCAGATTCAGATCTAATATTAATAATAAGTTGATCCAATATACCAGCTGCAGTATCAACCTTATTACAAGAAACTAAGGTCCTGATCAAACTGGAATAAACTTGGAGTTGATGTTTCAATAATTGTGGGTATGATGCAGCAACAGATTTGAATTCAGTATACAATTGAATTGCAAATTTAGGATCTTTGGAATGTTTGCATAAATTCAAAAGTCCCAAATAATATAAAACATTTTGTGATCCTAATTTATTGTGCATGATTTTAGCAAGACTCCTAACTTGAACTCCAGAAAATTTTAACAAGTTATAACAAACTAGTAATTTTTCATAAAGATCTGTAGTGTATTGACATGAAGAAGCAAGACTGACGTTAAATAATTCATTTGCAATTTTGAAATATTGTTCAGCCTGATCAGTATCCTTTGAAAGATATGATTTGATACTGGCATTCAATAGTGGTAAAATGACATTTTGATAGATTCTTTGATTTGGCTTTATACCATTCAAAATCATATCGGAATAAACGTTTAATAATAAAGTCATATTTTCTTCTGTAGTTTCTTTAACATTATATCTCAAAGGGATTGATTGCAAGACGGCATTGTATATGTTCAAAGTCAACTTGAATGGTCTATCCTTCAAATTGTTATACAAAGCCAATATTTCATTATTTTTCCCCTGTGAGGCATATTTCTCCATTAAACGATAGTTAATATTCAAGAATTCATTATTATCCAATAGATCTTCTTCTGGAAGCAGCTTTTCAACTTCTTCAGCAACTTCTTTCTGTACCAATAACTTGGCTTCTTCAGTTGATTCAACTGCTTCTTTGGGTGTGGATGAGGGTAAAACGTTTGTTTTGTAATTTGCATTGATAAAGTCATCTTTGTTTATCTTTATAGTTTTCGTATTTGTAGCATTAGATCTTCTTAAACTTAGCGTTGCAAACTGACCGCTTATACTTTCAAGACTGAGATTAACATGTCCATTTTTATTAACCTTATGTGATGATTTCTTCAAGAGAATACGTGGAGATCTATTGTCATTATTATTGTCATTGGAGTTGTTATTGTTATTGTTGTTATTGTTCTGCAAAAAACTTGGATCAAAGACAATGAAACTGGAAGATGTGGATATGGATGGACGAGGATGTGCGGTTGAAGAATTTCTTGCACCTGTTCCAAGTAAACCATCTACCACAGTGACCCTGTGTGAGCTGATATAACTCGGATCGAAAAACGAGTGGGAAGCATTTGATTTCGTAGATGAATATCTAGAGAAACTAGATATATTCTTGAAAACCATCTTCTCTATATTCTAGAAAGCAGCCACAAAATCCGACTTATAGTGCCTTAAATATGAGTAAACTTTTGTGAGATGTAGACTTGTAAATCAATTTACACTAAAGTGAAAGGAAAGTTGTATGGTTCCGTTTTTCTCGTTAATTTTGTAAGCGGAGACTGCGATGAGTCGTGTGTTTGTCTCCAGATTATTCCTTGTAATATGATTGGCTTACACATCAGACAGCCCCATGCATACCAAAAGAGGAAACCAGATCATTTGAGTCGTGTCTCGGAACCAACTTCTGTCCGGATCGGGAATAAGTGTAAACAAAAGATCTTTTTCGCAAAAACATAAACAAAAAGAACAATAAAATTAACTAACCATCACCATCTACAGAGACAAGTACCAAAGGTGACAAGTCTTTTAACAAGAGCATATTAAAATGAGAGAAGTTATCAGCGTCAACAGTAAGTAGAGTCATACTGACTTTTTATTTTTCTCCGTGATCGTGATGTTTTCTCGTTTAAAAATATGCATCTATATAACTAACGCGTATACACTCTCATTGCACAGTTGGCCAGGCAGGTTGCCAGATTGGTAATTCATGTTGGGAATTATACTCCATGGAACATGGCATTGGTCCTGATGGATACTTAAAAGAAGGATTATCCAAACCAAGAGGTGGTGAAGAAGGGTTTTCCACTTTTTTCAGCGAAACAGGATCAGGTAAATATGTTCCAAGAGCATTGTACGTTGATTTGGAACCAAATGTAGTAGATGAAGTTAGAACTGGGAAATATAAAAATTTCTTTCACCCTGAACAACTTATCAGCGGTAAAGAAGATGCTGCCAATAATTATGCTAGAGGTCATTATACCGTGGGTAGAGAATTAATTGATGAAACTTTGGAGAGATTGAGAAAGATGTCTGATCAATGTGAAGGTTTACAAGGTTTTATATTTTCACACTCATTGGGAGGTGGTACTGGTTCCGGTTTTGGTTCTTTGTTATTAGAACAATTATCAATTGATTTTGGTAAAAAATCAAAATTAGAATTTGCAGTTTATCCAGGTCCAACTGTTTCCACCTCAGTTGTCGAGCCTTATAATACCGTCTTGACAACCCATACAACATTGGAACACGCCGACTGTACTTTTATGGTTGACAATGAAGCTATCTACGACATGTGCCGTAAAAACTTGGATATTCCAAGACCAAGTCTTAACAATTTGAACAAGTTGATTGCTCAAGTCGTTTCCTCTGTTACTGCCTCATTGAGATTCAATGGCTCATTAAATGTTGATTTGAATGAGTTCCAAACCAATTTAGTTCCATATCCAAGAATTCATTTCCCATTGGTTTCTTATGCACCAGTATCTTCAAAGAATAAATCTTTCCATGAAGCCCATACCGTTTCAGAGATTACCACTGCTTGTTTTGAGCCAGGTAATCAAATGGTCAAATGTGACCCTAGAACAGGAAAGTATATGGCCAACTGTTTATTATATCGTGGTGATGTTGTCACAAGAGATGTTCAACAAGCTGTTGCTAACATTAAGACAAAAAAGACTGTACAATTAGTTGATTGGTGTCCTACTGGTTTTAAAATTGGTATCTGTTACGAGCCTCCTACCTACGTTCCAGATGCAGACATGGCAGAAACCTCAAGAGCCATTTGTGCATTATCAAATACTACTGCTATTGCTTCTGCTTGGTCTCATATCAATGCGAAATTTGATTTGATGTACAAAAAGAGAGCTTTTGTCCACTGGTATGTAGGGGAAGGAATGGAAGAGGGAGAATTTACAGAAGCTAGAGAAGATTTGGCCGCTTTGGAACAAGATTACTTGGAAGTTGGTGCTGATTCTTATGAAGATGAAATGGAGGGTGCAGAATATTAATTTGTTCGACCCCTTATTCTCATATCTATGACTCATTGATACCCCTCTGCGGCCTTCCTTATCTTCTTTTTATTTTATGCCTTTTCCTCTTTTTTTTTAAAAAAAAGCTTTGTCCTTTTTTTTTTTGAGCTTGTTTTTTTTTTTTTGTTCTTTATTTTTTATTTTTGGGTTTGTTTCTTATCATGATTTGTTTGTTCCTTTTTTTGAATATCTATCTACTTTGTGGATCTCTACTTAATTACTTACTTCCTATTGATACTCTTTTAGTCAATATCATTATGCCTCTATTACTCTTTAGCAAGTCTCATCCGCTGTAATTAGTTGTTTAATCTCTTATTAATTGACTCAAAAATAACTCAATTTAGAACAATAGGAGAGGTGTATGCACCTTTAGAGATAAAGGAAAAAGGGCAGAGAAAAGGAATACGAGAATTATTTTGTTGTTCAACCAATTGTGACTGTCTTTGCGATCATAAAAACCTTTCCAAAGGGGAATGGAAACAGGTGGAGCCCTTCATTATTGGTTGAAATGACATCTCCACAATTCAATGTCTGGGTGTAGATCCTGATTTCTTTTCACTTGTCACTTGCGGATATCTGTGCTGAAGTAAAAATTTTAACCAAACGCAAAAAATAAGAACTAATTTTAGATTTTAAAGCCACCCATTCATTCAGTACCTATTTAAAAAAATACCTTTTACAACTTTTAGTATCAATACATTACATATCAAGTCATTTGGTATCGATACAAACAACACCCACAGAAGGACTTTCAAATAGTCTATTTAATAAGGGGTTTCTTAATCAAGAGAAATCCTTCATAGTGGAACAAAAATCAAAAAGTTGAATTTTACCATATCTGATATCAATCATTTAATGCTGTATTCTTGGAAAGAATCAATTGAAAATGACCACATCACTTCTTTATCCAACTCTCGCAATGAAATCAGCACCTCACCAATTTATGGGCTTAACTTGGTACGATTGGCTTCAAAAAAGTCATCTTGTACAAATAGTGTACATAATGTAGACATTTTACCGTCTTACCAGATGCATCAAAGCGTTTTGAACAGTATTACCGAATCGGAAACTGAGAGTGCAGATCTGGAATTGCCAGTTTATACTGGCTCAGATCCTGTAATTGACCCCCCACGAGAAAATCTCGGGGTAGTCGATGGTTCTGATTTGAGCCATATGGCAAATAATTCTTTCTTTGATAATATTCATACGATGCCTATAATCTCAAAAAGGGACATTGCTATAAGTATAGAAATCTTGGAGAAGAAAAATCTTTTCACCAATGGTGATTTTATAAGTGGAATTGTGACTATAGAAAATTTATCTAATAAGGATATCAAATTTGAGCTGTTATTCACTTCACTAGAGGGTATATCAAGGGTATCCCCAGTTGATTATGTCTCGGACAATTACAGAATGAGATGTTTCTTGAGGATGGTTGATCTAGGTGGAAGTTGGACTGAGGCAGATGAAGAAATCAGAATTTCCAAATCGACAATTTCAGGATTACCCCGAAACAAGATTTTACTAGCCAATATGAAATATCAAAAGCCTTTCAAATTCCGAATACCTCAACAGGGATTGGAAACCAGTTGTGTAGACAACGTTGCTGAACACAATCAATTGCCACCATCTATTGGAAAAAATTACGTTTTAATACCACCAAAGGGGATTGATTTCAGTTTTGAAGAGAAAGATCGTTTTAACCTCAATGATTTATCATCAATGGCATTTTCAATAAATTACTCAGTGAACGTCAGATTGATTACCAAAACCAAAAGGTGTACTGTTGTATCCTCACTAGCAAGATATTTGCTTAGGGTCATTCCATCGAGAAATAAAGATGATCAAACTCATACGCTATCGCCGGAAAAGAGTTTGGATTTATTGAAGAGAATCATAAGGAATGACATAAAACACGCTTCAAATAGAGAAATTGATTCTCAGAAATTGAAGAGTGATAATGTTTTCATATACTCTGAAAATTGTTTTCAAAACATACATAGTGATATGCTGTTCAGTTGTTCTTTTGAAATTGGATTGAAAAACAACACACTTCCCATGGTTAATCAAGAGAAGACAGATAATATTTCGGTCAAGGGTACTTTGACCTTTTCAACAAGTTCAGCTATCAAATTAAACTATAAAAATATATCAACTCCGTTAGCGGTGATAACACAACCCTACATATTCAATATAGACTTGCATTTATTCTACGAATTTGAAAGATCAGGTGTGGAAGGTATACAGCAATCTTACAGATCAATTTCCAAGTTGGATAATATTGTGCCCACGGATATTGTGGCAGAGTTGCATTATATAAATGTTCACGCAAAGGGCTTGCCCATACCCATCGAGTTGGATCCGATGTGGTTCACCTCTGAGGATATTTTCCAGCAAAAAATAACTCAAAGGTTCAAGGAATTAAGTGATCAAGTTGAGAATTTACCCCAAGAGGCCGAAATGTATGCTTCAAACTTACAACTGATGAGAGCCATGAAAAATTTGACATTCGAGTCCAATATAATCTCTAAAGCTATCAGTGCCAATGAGATTAGAAAATCTCAAACTGAAATCATGGGGAATAATAATTTACAAGAATCGTACAGGACTACACTCAACATCTGGTTAAAATTGGATAATAATAAATTAAAATCGGTTATGTTGTTACCTAATTTTCAAAACTGTTCAATAAGTCGATTTTATTTTATCAGATTCAAACTTAAAAGCACAAAGTACTTTGATTCTAATTATCTCATCCGTTATAATTCGGTAAATGGGGTCATCACCGATAAGGCACCAGACAAAAAATTCAAGTTTTATATAGACGTACCATTAGAGATACATAAATGACTGCAGATTCGATGAAGATGTTCACTACAGGAGAGAATTAAAAGAAATAGAGATAGAAATGACTAAGATTTGAAATAGCTCTATTTGGCTGGCAAATATATACACTTTGCCTTCTAGGTGAAGCAATTACTGTAAGATAAAATAAGCATTTGCTCTATATTTTAAGATAAACGAATATAATATAGTCTACTCTTTATGTAAAATCTGTTAAATCAGAATCAAATTAAATTGAGTGGACTGGAAAGATATATTCACTTAATGCGCAATAATTTAAATTTATTTGGTAAGCCGCGAGATCTCGAGTCGCGACGGCGAGAATGTTAAGAAAAAAAAAAAAAAAAAAAAAACGCGTTTCTCTCAATTTTGGTGTTTTGTTTCATCAAATCTTTTTGGCTGTTGATGCGTTTTTAGAATTTGAGATCTAAAGACTGTATTTCCTAGTTACAGGTCTTTGACATCATTTACATACATATACCATCAGAGAGTCATGGCAAAGAAAATTGACAAATTTGCCAGGTTTAAAGCTGCTCGAGCAGCTCAATCGAGTCTCGCGGTGTACGAAGATGATGGTAATGAAACAAATGGATACGATTTATATGATGAAGTGGACGAGGAAGAATACAGGAAACATAAGAGAGATCAGTTGTTGAAAGATGATTTCGTTGTGGATGATAATGGTGAAGGATACGTCGACAATGGTGTTGATGAATGGGATGCCAAACATAATTATTACAGTGATGATGATGACGAGGAGACTACAAATGCTGATAGCACTAGCAAAAAGAAAAGGATAAGAAAAGTGAAAAAATCTGCTGGGTCCATAAATCAACTTCTCAAGTTGAGTGCTACTCTGCAGAAGAAGAAGATTGACACATCTTCTGTCGACGATATCTTGAACGACTTTGACATCAAGCCCAGGATTTCTTCAAAACCAACTTTCGAAAGTTCGAAGAAATCAAGCAATATATTTGGCAATTTTGGTAATGATACAAATAAACAAATTAGAAAGAGGACTAGTAAGATGATGTCACTGTTTAATGATGATGACTTGAAGAATAAGAAAACGAAAGTGAACTCTGATGCTGATTATTCAGGTGATTTTTCCATGACCTCTGATAATCTTCCGTTATCATCCCCAACAAAGGCAATCAGTTTGAAAAGTCAGCATATCAAAACAGAAGGAGTTATAAATGATCTGGACTCTTCTCCTGTAAAGAATACAAGTTTGGCTCTTGACAACGAAGTTGAAGAAATTGATAACGGTGATGATGATGACGACGATATATTGGTCACTAGAAGGCCTAGAGCAGCTGCTGCAAATATATCAAGATGTGTCAATTTGACTGCAAAGAAAGAATTTAAAGACTCCACTAAGCAAGACTTGGTTAGTTCTTCTCCAATCAAGCAAGAAAGTAATCTTACAGTGACGAAAATAGCACCAGAGGAAATTGTGGAATTAGATGAAGATGAGGAAAACCCTTCTTTCAAATTCTTTTGGATGGACTTCGCTGAAGTAGATCAGTCTTTGATATTATTTGGGAAAGTGTTGGCTAAAAATGGTGAACTCTTTTCAGGTATGGTTCAAATCAACAACCTTACTCGTGAGTTGTACTTCCTTCCGAGAAAATTTCGTAAAGTCGACGACGAAGACACAGATGAACAGGTGGGAGCAATGGATATTCATGAGGAAATTGTTCCTTTGATTTTGGGTAAGTATGGCCTTGACTCTATTAAGGCCAAGCCAGAGAAGCGTAAATATGCTTTTGAATTACCAGGTATACCTAAAGAGGAAACAGAATACTTGAAGTTGTTGTTGCCATTTAAGACACCAAAAAATTCTAGAACTACATTACCAGCTGAATTAGAAGGTGAAACTTTCTACCATGTTTTTGGTACCAATTCTAACATGTTTGAATCATTCGTTTTGCAAAAAAATATAATGGGTCCATGTTGGTTAGATATCAAAAATGGTGAATTTGATCGACTTCAAAATACATCCCATTGTAAAGTCGAAATTGCAGTTGATAATTTGATGAACATCAAGGTTCTAGAAGATCAACTTCCGCCTCCTTCGTTGAATGTTATCAGTATTAATATTGAGAAAAGTTTGAATTTAAAGGCAAACAAGCAGGAGATTGCAGCAGTGTCACTTGCGATTTTCAACAATTTACCCCAGGATGCACCTATCCCTGAAGATTTACAACCCGATGAAGTTGTTACCTTAGTGAGGACTATAAATGGAGTTTTTCCACCTGGATTAGTTGCCTTGGCTAAGCAACAAAATTTTCCCTTGAGAACATTTAACAATGAGAAAACATTATTGAACTGTTTATGTGCCTTGATCAAAGTGCATGATCCTGATGTGTTCATTGGTCACAGATTGGAGTCTATTTCATTGGATGTATTGGTGCACAGAATGCATGACTTGCAAATTCCAACATGGTCAAATTTTGGTAGAAGGAACAGGAAAAGTTGGCCGGAAAGATTTGGAAATAGTAAGAACTTGAACAATCTTCAGATAAGAGAAATCTTCCAGGGAAGATTGTTGTGTGATATAGCCAATGAATTGGGACAATCTTTGACTTCAAAATGTCAATCTTGGGATTTACCAGAAATGTATGAAGTGGTTTGCAAGAAGAATTCTTTGAATCTCGAGGTGAATTTTAACAATCCAAAAATCGCCCAGGATGCAAACACTTTGATGATAAATTTGAAAGAGGTTTTGAACAATTCTTTACACTCTGCTGAGATTGCATTTGCCACACAGATCTTGTCATTATCGAAGCAATTGACAAATTTGGCAGGTAATGCCTGGTCACACACTTTAGGAGGTACTAGAGCTGGTAGAAATGAGTATATTTTGTTGCATGAATTCTCGAGAAATGGATACATTTTACCCGATAAGGAATCTCGTTATAACAAGAGCCATGGTGTTGTTAATGAGATTAACGATAACGAAGAAGATGCAACAACTGTTACATCGAACAAGAAACCAAAGTATCAAGGTGGTTTAGTCTTTGAGCCTGAAAAGGGTTTACACAAGAATCATATCTTGGTGATGGATTTCAACTCGTTGTATCCAAGTATCATTCAGGAGTTCAACATATGTTTCACTACTGTTGAACGGTCCCCTCTGAACATTGATGAGTTGCCAAACACTCCAGATCGCAATATGCCACAAGGTGTGTTGCCAAAATTGTTAGCCACTTTGGTGAGCCGTCGTCGTGAGGTGAAGAAATTACTCAAGGACCCTAAGGCAACCCCATTTGAGAAGCTGCAGTATGATATCAAACAACAAGCTTTGAAGTTGACCGCTAATTCAATGTACGGTTGTTTAGGTTATGTACATTCCCGTTTCTACGCCAAACCATTGGCGATGTTGGTCACCAACAAAGGTAGAGAGATCTTGATGGATACGAGGCAGTTGGCCGAGAGTTTGGGATTACGTGTTATTTATGGTGATACTGATTCGGTCATGATTGACACTGGATGCCGAGATTTTGCTGAGGCGATGAGAATTGGTGAAGAATTCAAATTAAAGGTCAATGAACGGTATAAATTGTTAGAGATCGATACGGATAACGTTTTCAAAAGGATTTTGCTCCATGCTAAGAAGAAGTATGCAGCTATGAATGTTAGCTTTGTCAATAACAAGGAAGTCACATCATTGGAGGTAAAGGGTTTGGATATGAAGAGAAGGGAATATTGTCAACTTTCTAAAGAGGTTTCTACTTTTATATTGAACAAATTGTTATTAGATGACGAGCCTGAAGAAAGTCTGAATGATATTTATTCATACCTTGAAGAGATCACTGCCAAAGTAAAACTGAATGAGATCCGAGTGGACAAATATGCCATCAATACAAGATTATCCAAGGATCCTAAGCAATACGCTGCGGGTAAATCAATGCCAGCAGTACAAGTAGCATTAAGATTGAGACAACAAGGTAAGACAATTAAGGCTGGTTCTGTGATTACATTTGTCATCTCACAAGGAGATAATGCTGAGGGTGAAGAATCTCAAAAACAACAACCTGCAGAAAGGGCAAGAGCTTTACAAGAGATGATAAAGGACAAAACTTTGAAACCTGATCCAGAATACTATTTGGAGAAACAATTATATGCTCCAGTGGAAAGACTTGTTGAGCGTATCGAAAGCATCGATCTCGTGAGAATTGCCAAATGTTTAGGACTTGATTTCCGCAAATACGAACAACGTGCCAGATCGAACAATTCACTGGGTGGTTCGAATGAATTACAACCGTTGGAATCTACAATTACCGATGCAGAGAGGTTCCGCGAAACTCAGTTGTTATCGTTACAATGTTCATGTGGATCAAAATTTGTGTTTGGTGGATTGATGTCGTCGACGGAATATCAGATCACACACCGTGGAATTCAATGTGGACGTTGTTCCAAGGAGTTGAGTGTACTATGTGTCAACTCACAATTGGAGCGTATCATCAGGGCCAATATCTCAATGTACTATGCTGGTTGGTTGGCATGTGATGATCCAACATGTGGAATAGTGACGAGACAGATTTCCGTATATGGAAGGAAATGTATCGGTGCCACTGGAAAGGCTCATGGTTGTAAAGGTATAATGAGGTATCGTTATTCAGATAAGCAATTATACAATCAGTTATTGTATTTTGACTCTGTGTTCGATGTGGATAAAGCTAAATTGAGGAAATTGAAGCCGGTAGTGGAGTTGAGTGAGGATCAGGAAATTGACAATAAGGAGAATATCAAAGTTGAATTAACCGATGCTCAATTGGCTGCGTTGAGTGAACTGAATAGGGGGTCATTCGAAGTCAGTCGCGGTGTGGTCAATAAATATTTGAACGATTGTGGTCGTAGGTTTGTTGATATGGGTAGTTTGTTTGGATTTGTGTCTAGTGGATCAAAATGAAAAGATGAGAAGCAATTCAGTTTTTGTATGTTTTGTTTGTATAAAAGTGAAATTGAATGAAAAATATTATATAATAATACTTCTCCTATCATTGGGTATATCATAAAAATTTTCTTGTTGAAAAGAATATATATTTTGTTGATTCTATTTTCGATTAGAGCTTTATTTCTCTCGGAAATTTTTTAGTTTCGGTCAAAAAATCATCAAGAGAAGAGACCAGGTTATATCTAATAAATAATAGTGAAAATAATTTCAACTAATTCTACAACACTTTAATGACAAATAAATATCATTTACTAGAATTTTTTTATGCTTATAATTATATATATGAATTGTATGATTGTTAGCTCTGACACTTTGTCCTAACTGAAAAGTTTTAATTAAAAGACTTAAAAAGAACTAAAAATAGTGATTCTGGGTGGGATGGGAGAATCTGATGATGTGATATAAAATGATTTGGAAAAATGGTTAGGATGAATCAAGTAGTTGAAAGAAAATAACAAAAATACAGAAACAGAGAGAAGATGAATCAAACTTTATCAGAAGAATTTGAACTCTCATTGAGTTGATCATCGATATTATCATAATTCATCAACCTATTTTGTTTCGAGATATCAACTTCACCATGATACTTTTCCGAAATTTCTTCCAAAGTCATTCTCTTTGTTTCTGGGATCAACAATGTGGTAAAACAACCCAACAACATAAACAAGGCAAAGATCTCCATCACATGTGGCAAGAAACAATTTTCGTCATCAGCGGCACATCCATGGTTGATCAACGTACCTAATGCAGTCTGGGCAATGATAGCACCAATCTTACCTGAAGCGGCAGAAATACCATGAGCAGTGGATCTATAACGGGTAGGGAAACACTCTCCTGGTACGATAAATGTTGTTGTATTTGGACCGAAATTTTGGAAAAATTGGGCAAAAACGTACAAGGCAAATAAACCCTTTTCACCAACTTTATCATAACCAAACCCAATGATACAAAAGATTGCAGTTAACAAGATGAATCCACCTAATTGAATAGGTTTTCTCCCCACGGTGTCAATAGTGGCAGCTGTGAACCAATAACCTGGAATGGAACCTGCACATACCAAGATCAAATTACCAGCGGCAGAATTATAAAGTGAATGATAAATGTTTTTAGATGAAGCATATCCAATAGTTTGCAATATTGTTGCGGTGTTTAAACCCAACCCGTAAAAGGCAACATCCAATGTGAACCATGAACCAGCTGTACCTATGATGATCTTCATATGTTTCCATTGGTTGAAATGATGTGTGAAATCTTTGAAAGAGGCCTTTGGTGGTGCAATTATTTGATCATTGATCGACCCTATAGAGGCAATATCTCTCAAAGCCAATACATCTTCCTCATCAGCGTTACCCTTTTCACCACTGACAAATTTCCCAGAATCGGCAGCAGCCTGATCTATATCCAGTTGTACATCCAATGTGTATCTTGGAGATTCAGGAATGGTCAATCTGAAATATAAGGCAATCATACCTGGAACACATCCAAATCCAACCAAAATTCTCCACATTTGATCACAAGCCTTTTCACAAGCTGGTCCACATTCGGCAGCGGTGTTGGCCAGAATCAAATCATCCTTATAACCGGCAACACAGATAATGGCCACGATACCGGCAAGTAATTGTCCCCAACCTTGATTGGCAAACACGGCAGCCATGATGGCACCTCTCCATTTGGTGGTGGCAAATTCTGATGTAATGATGGATGAAAGTGGGTAATCACCACCGATACCAATACCCATAACGATTCTGCAAAATACGAAGATGGCTGTAAAATTGACACCAGGGGATTCACCAAGTGTACATTGAAACATGGTGGCTGCAATCATAATGATCAATTCCACACCATAAACTTTCTTACGACCAACGTAATCTGCAAGCCAACCGAATCCCAATTGTCCAATAACTGTACCCACAGAGGTGGAGACTTTGATCAAAGTGTTTGTAGATGAAGGCATAGCACCATCCCAAAACACGTGGGTCATCATAGAGGTTGCCAAACTCACGGCAAAGATATCATAGGCATCAGTCATGAATCCAACACCAGCAACACAGATGGCACGGATATGATACCAACCAAATAAAGCATTATCGATTTTTTCAAGTGCTAATCTTCTTCTCTCCAAAGGATCAGTCACTTCAGAAAAATCATTGACATAGTTATGAAATGCAGCGTTACCACCACTTGTCTTTTTTATAGGACCTCTCAGTGACATTTTATATTATGTTATGTTTGTGTGAGGTAGGTAAATGGAATAATAATAATAATATATATTATTATTATTATATCAAGAGTGAAGTGAATAGACAAGATATAATAAGAGATTGAATTCAAAGAATAAATCTGGGCAATAGCTTAACTCTTTATATATGTTTATTATAAAAAATTTTCCGGTATTACTAAAGGTGAAAAATGAGATGATAATACCGATGGCTTGGGGGTGGGGGTTGGCAGAAGACAAAAAACCTGCATAATAGAGAAGTAGTGTGCATGATCTCAAATAAAGAGCCATAGTAATAAATAAACAGAGCGTGCACACACACACACACGTGCGCCAGCCCTTCAATTTATTATTAAAGAGCACGCCTTGTGAAAGAAAGATTGATAAAGAAATGGAGAGAGATGAGATGGATCATTTATCTATCTCTATTTATGCCAACCAAATGTCCTATCTATTTCTTATACATATACAAGCTTCATGGACTGACTACCTACATGGTTCCAAGGACAAGATTCTAGTGCTTGACTCTCTTGGTCTTTTTTCTTTACTCTCTCTCTCTCTCTCTCTCCTACATTCTTCTTCATAGCCCAAGCCCAAGCCCTTGGCATCAATTTATTCATTACATATGTAAATATGTGAGTTTAAATACACGACTTTTTACTTTACACACATTCACGCACGTTTTTCCTTTCGCTCAGCCATTGCAGATGAAACTTGAACACCACCACATACATTTCACACGTGTATTGTAGAAGGTCAGTCACTTTATTTATTTATTTATTTTATTTATATCTAAATATCAAATTAAAATTAAATTAGATTAGCAAAAAATGGAGCTCGTGTGATTGAATAATAATTCATTATCACACTACCATAATGAATCTCTTTTATATATCAAAGATCTCAATCATGAATGAATGATGATAAGCAACCAAGTAATATTTGAATAGTACACTACTTTTACAATATTTTTTTTGATACAATACAAACTACTTTGTTTATAATTAATTTTTTAGCTTCTTCTTCTTCTTCTTTTCATGTTTCTTACCATCATCATCATCTGCTGATATTTTTCTCTTAATCTTCTTCTTCTTCTTCTGTTTTACACTTTTCAAATTATGATATAATCCCAACTCATCCAATTTATCCAATCTCAATTGCAATAACAGTTTTAATGTCGATCCAATAGGATTGATCTCAACAACATCCCGTTTATTCACTTGCATATTACAACTTGGACAAATTATAAATTGTTCCAATTTCCCACCATTCTTAATTAATTCTCTCACAAGATCACTACGATGAATATCCCCACATGGGATAAGATAACAGAATTGTTGTTGATTTTGATCATGTTGTTGTTGATTTTGAATTTTGTCGAAATTTTGTAATTCAACAACATCATTTAACGAATTGATATAATTGAATTCATCTTGATATGATACATCATCTTTATCAACCTCTTTTTGTTGTTCTATTTCTTCTCCATTATACTTTTTACTTTTATCTATTAAAAATTCTAATATCGACTCCTTGTTGAATAAATTTCCTTTATAATCACTCACCACTTGAGATGGGATCAATTTATTCAAGGATAATTTACAATAATTCCAATTGATCTCTCTACTTGACCTATCTATCAACTCACGAGATTCTTGTTTTATTCTACCACGGTTCTCTAGTTTAAGAATTTCTCTTCTAGTTGGTATAGTTCCACCATCGTTCTATGATTTTGTTAGTATATACCATCCCACTTTACAAATGTAATTTTAAAATGTCAAAAAGAAAATTTTATAAACTTACACCCATTTGATTTAGTAATATACTTCACTTGACTCAATATTCCTATCAAATAAATTTAAAATGTTTATATATATATATATATATATATGAATATATAGCTGTTTTTATTATAAATATACAACTATATGTCTCTTTCATGTACTTTCTACACACATCTCTGTAATAAAACAGAATAGGAAAAAGAAAATTTACAAAAATCTACATCAAAATTGGAAAAATTCCTTCTCATAATTACTCACCATACACTATATATATACAAGGCCAAAATAGGAATCAAAACCATACATTCAAATCAACACTTTATTTCATAATGAACTTTGAAAGAGTAATAGAAAGATGTAAAAATAATGATAATAAGGTAAAATTTTTTGATAATTCCATCCCCCCAGATCCAGTCAGTTAGTTATCTACAGTACTCATAATGTCAAAAATATCTGCTGATCTTGTCCAAAGTGATGGCATTTTTTTTTTATTTATCTCTGTCTCACTCTCTCTCTCTCTCTCTCTTCAACAATTAAATAAATAACAAACCAATAAAGCAACCAACTACTTTGTGCTTTTAAATCAATTAAATAGATTAATTACCCTTTGCAATCTCCTGTGCTCTCTTAACCAGATCTTCATCCGGTACAATCAGTTGTTGGGCTAACAATCTTTCATTACGTTTACCGGTGTTATATATGGTGACAGCAACGTTGATGGTCATGTAAACTGTTATATATATATATATATACTTTGTTAGTATTTTGTAATCATTAAAGGGCCTCATTAAACGAATGAGATAATAAATAAACCTACCTGTGAAGCCAGCCAAGCCAACAACAGTCAATCTATGAGCAATATCAGTAGCTCTTGTGTACCATGGATAATAACCTGCCATCTTTGATATATGTGTATGTATATAGATATATAATGAATGGTATCTCTCTTTATCTATTCATACACACACACTCTCTCTCTCTTTCTCTATCTTTCTTTATTTTCTTTAATTCTTTCTCTTTCTTTTGTCTCAAAAAGAAAACTTTTTTTTTCTGTATTTCAATACACTACTATTATACTGACTGACTGCCACATCCAGTAATTTCCCCAATTGGTTCTTCTAAATAAAATAAGTACGCGTGTTAATTGACAAAAAAAAACAAAGAGTCGTGTATCGGAAGGAGAGGAGTGTCCGCATAACTTTTAACCCAATTAGGAAATGAACGAGAATGGTCAGGGATATGTAATGTAATAGGTTTCATATTTATTAAAAACCTGTTTTAAATGTGCCTGTGTTTGGAATAAATATATATATATATAAATATAAATTTAATCATCTCATCTTATTATTATATCTTTCATATACCATATCATATAATTTAACAATGGATGAGAAGAAGAGTTTGGATCCAGAGTCCCAAAGACCTGCTCACCAAAATCATCATCATCATCACCATCGTAAGAATCAACATCACCAAAACAAGTTTATAAAATTTCTCAAATCAGACTTATTCTTAATCCTATTATTGATATTTTCCATATTACTGTTATGTTATTTATTATCAACAAATTATCAAGAGGCTCACGCCCGAAGAAGATTAGAAGCAACTTCAGCCCTACATAAGCACCAACAACAACAGCAACAACAACAACAACAACAACAACCGCATAACAATTTGGTCCAACAGCAACAGCAAAGGCAAGAAGATGAAAAACAATTGCTAGAGTCCATTGCGGTCACTAATGAAAACACTGTTGTTAAATCTATCACTTTTGACCTGGAAAATGACGATTATTCAAAGACTAATAACGATAACGATATTAATAACGATAATGAAAACAATGATGAGGTCATGAGTGATGAACAGAAATTACATGGGAAAACAATTTTACAATCACCTAATAGATTGATGGATAATTCTATTACAAAATTCGATGTTGCTGAAGAGTTTAGAACTATTGTGGCGTTGTCTCCAGTGATTATAATATCATGGGATGATGATGAGATAAATATCCCAATTTCTACAATACCACAACTGGCATCATCGGGTGGTAATAATAATAATAATTTACAACAGAGACAGATCACAATTTCTGGACCTTTGAATCCATCAGACTCAACTCAATCAGATTCAACTCAAAATATTAATAATATTAACAATAATAATAATAATAATTTAAAACTGGAATCTGATTTTGAAATATCTAAAAATTTCAAGAATTTGTTGACTAGAAATTATCAAATCTTACCACAACCTGCAATCTTGTCAATAAATAAGCATCCACAATGTGATGCATTGATCAATTATGTTATGAAAAAAGTTGAGAATTTAGGAATTTCTAAAAAATCCAATTTTTTACCAGGTTTGATCATCAATGGTAGACCTGTGGCAAGCGCTAAAGCCATTGAAAGTTTACACGCCAATGGGAAATTATTGGATTATTTGAAAAGTTGGGGTGATGGTATTATTAATGTGGAAAAATTGTGAAACAAAAAAAAAAAAAAAAAAAATATTATGATTTTATTACGATTATTATTATTATTATTATTATCATGTTGAAGATGATTTGGGTTTTGTTTTTGGAAATGTTTTGAAGTGTTGCGAAACAGAGGGATTGATGGTTTGATTGGTTGTTGTGTTTCATTTTGACACAATTACAGATATCAACCAAATTAAACCAAACATATTAACAGACAAATAAATGAAACTAAAAAAAACTCACCGTCAAATAAACAGATATATACGAATTCAACGAAGACCTTTTTTATTATTTTTTATTTTATTATTTTATTTTATTTTATTTTTTTAATATTTTATATTTTTATACATTTTTATATAGGACTTTTTGGACTTTTTTGATATATATATACCCATTTTATCATCTCATTATTTATCATTTACATGAGCTGAGTATTACATGTCATTTAAAAAGATTGACAAATGAGATAGATAATTTTTTTTAATTTTTTTTTTTTTTTATTTATTTATGATAATTTAATTAATTCGTTGGTAAATGAATAACAAGTAAAAGAGATAAGGAGTAATTAAGAGAATAGTGAACTCGGAGTTATTTGATAGATGTATATATGTACAAATGATAGTTGTTGTTGGTGTGTCTGGTGGGTGTTTATCAATTATAATCGATGATTTAACTGTTGAATAGTTTTTGCTGAAGGCTGAGACGTGGATAACTAGATTAAGTAGTTTCACAGTGTATATGGGAAAGGATCATTGGAAATGTCTTCATATCGAATAATTTAATTGACAGAGTCATAATTTGGTAATTAAAACCCACAAGGTGTCAACTACTTCGATGTCCCTTGCAGAGAGCACACAAAGGGTTTTCAATAACTGTAGAAATCTAGATGAAATGATGATTGGACGAAATTGCTTTATATTCCCCGGTTCAACCAAAACAAATTATCAGATCAGAGGTTTGGCGTTATCAAAGCATTTGGTGCACTGAGAGGGAATCTATCTGTATTGTGTTGTGTTGTGTGCTTTTTTGTTTCTGGCATTCTCAGCATTCACCCAAAAACTGATCATTTCAAATAAAATATTTACATAATGAAGAAGTATAATAATATACTATCTTTATTTGAGTCAATTACGAAAATACAGTTGAATTAGATGGTAAATGAGGAGGAATAATGAGTGGTTTCTTTTTTTTGTCCGCGGTCAGTGAGGATCAAAACCAAAATGGCTAAAATCATGAATTAATCACTATCAATATATGTATATATATAATAACGTGGGAAAAATTTGTTATAGATTGAACTATATCGATAAATAATTAATAATAGATAATGTTTATTGTATATATATCTCTCTAATACTGTCTGAATCAATACCCGTATCACGTGATAGTTGTGGTGGGGTTCAAAAAGTAAAACCAAAACCAAAACCAAAAAAAAAAAAAAAAAAAAAAAAAAATTAGAGAGAGTGAGCGAGCATCAAAGATGATAGTCACTTTCAATAAATAAATTTGAATGATTCAATCCAATAATTTATTCCTTCAAAATACAACTAAACTAGGTGGTAGTTAGAACAGCATTATATCACATACAAAAAATTCTTCAGGTCTAAGTTAGATCAAGATCTAGTTTGTTCAATATTCACATACACGAACAATAGACTCAAACAAACACACGTACACACACATACATATCTACATAAATTCATACATATATACATATACATACATCAATGTCGTCGACAACATCATCGGTATTGACATCAGAACAATTAGAAGAGATAATAAAACAGAGGCTTGATGCACCAATAGTCCAAGTACAAGACATGTCTGGGGGTTGTGGACAACTGTTTGCTGTGATCATTGTGAGTGATATTTTCAAAAATAAAAATAAGTTGATGAGACATCGGTTGGTGAACAATAGTTTAAAAGATGAGATTAGTGCAATTCATGCTTTTACGCAGAAAGGGTATACTATTGATGAATGGGAAGTGGCTAAGAGCGAGTATCTTTAAAAATACAAGTAAAATAATAAAAAGAGCTAGATATCAATTTTAATTGTAGAGGTTATCGGTTTTTTATTGGGGGTGGAGAGGTTTGTATTCTGGATGATGAAAATACTGGATCTTTATTACTGACTATATAAGACATTAAGTAATTCATTCCTTTGCTTACTCTTTTGATTTATTCCTCTTTAACAATTGGTTTGTTTTGAAAAAAAAACCACTTCATACATTTTACATTGTATATCTTTCTAAAGAGACCACGGTATTCAAGCGAATCAATTTGCGTAAATTTGTCATCTGCAGAGCCAAAAAAAAAGAAAAAAAAAACCCATACTAAAAGAGAATTAATTAATTAGACAAACCTATTTCCGATATCTACTAGTACTACAATGTATAATTTAATTTAATTTAATTTCCAATACTAAAAAATAATTTATAAACTCTTAACTATATAGTTGTAATAATTCTAGAATGATAAACTAATATATCCTAAACGTACATTTCAAGTTTTAATCAAAATTATTCCAATCCCATAGGGAAAATTGAAAATTTAAAAAAAAAAAAAAAATTATAATCAAAAAAAAATAAAAAAAAGGGGAAAAAAAAAGGGAAAAAAAAAACTTGGTGGGTCATAATAAATATTGGTCATAATAAAATCAGTGGAGGAGAGTGAATAAAAACAAAACCAGCAGTATTTTTGATTCTTTGTAAAATGAAATAATATCACAACCTAAATTTTAGCAAAGATAATAAGTTGAAAAGAAAAAAAATTTGAATTATTGGCCAGTAAAAACACCATTTGTACTAGAATAGAGTGCTATTTGTTTCGTAACATTTTTCCCAAATAAATTTTTAAAATGTGTGTGTGTGTGTGTATAAGGGAAAAATATCATCAATCAAAACAAAGATCAAAAGCGTAAACTCATCTCTTTCCAAATAGTAAGCAATAACCAACAACAACTTCAAATATCAAGCCAGAATAAAAATACCGCATGCAATCATCATCATCATCATCATCTCCTCTGATTATTGAGACGTAAAATCAAAAAAATCAAAAAATTAAAACAAAAGGGGGGAGGAGGGATTTGGACAAAAATTAAAAAAAAAAGGGTAGATTAAAAGCAAAACAAGGGGACACTCAATTTTTCATAATTGCATCATTTTTTTTTTCCTCGATCATTGAACATACTTCTTCTCTGGAGAAGATTCAAAAACGTTATTGTTTGATGAAGATTCTTCAATGTCATCCATGGCATGTTCTTCAACAGTACCAGGGTTGGCTTCTTGTCTTAATCTAATTTGAAGTCTGTTGAACAATTCCTCCTCTTCAGCTTTGGTCAATTCATCCTTCTTCTTGTTCTTGATCCAATAGAATGGGTTCAAATATCTCAACTTGACATTCTTCAAGAATGGTAAATGTCCGGTATTTTCTTCAAACAACATCAACAAAAACATCAGCATCAAACAAATCCAATAAACGTTATATGAAAGAACAGAACCATAAGTGGCAGAATTTTGCCATCCCAACAATGAGTTAAAGACATCCCAACCGTTATCCAATTCTGGATTACAACAGTTAACGTGCCAAACAGACTTGGTAATATCATAAGAACCAGCACCATCACCACTTTCAGAAGCATCACCACCAGTTCTATGGTTAAAAGTATTGGTTTCAAAATACCAAATACCTCTAGAGAACAAACCAGCAGCAATCAAATATAAAATGGCAGTGGAAATACACAAGAAAATTTGCAATGAAGATCTGGTACCACCATGGTACATGATAAGACCAACCAGAAGACCAGCAATGATACCACAAACAACAGGTAATGGATAAGCTCTAGCAGCAGAACCATGAGAAATACCAACACCACCAACAAAGACAACAGCTTCTAAACCTTCTCTTAAACAGGTGATAAATGGCAAGATAAACATGGCATACTTCTTTGATAAATAACCAATCTTAAAACGATCTCTCTTCTTCTTTGGTTCAGCCAACAAAGCCTTGGCAATCTTAACTCTCCATTTGGCTTGCATCTTGTTAATTCTCAACATGGCAACACCCATAAGTGAAATCATAACTGTGGCAATCATACAGAAAACACCTTCCCAGATATCTTCTGAACTTGACCAAATATCTTTACCCAAAGAATAATAAGCACCAATGAAACCACCACCAATACACAAACAAATGAAAATACCTAGAAACGCCCCAACATAAACCTGAGTTCGTAATTTTTTATACACTTTGGGATCATCTGTAGCCTTACCCAAACCTTGTTTTAAAAAGGCCAACAAGACAGAGACAACAATGATAGCTTCTAAAGCTTCTCTGAAAACGATAAAGAAAACTGTAACGTTAAAAACTTGAGTCATCTTTCAAAAATCTTTCTCTTTTTTCTCTATTTCTGATTTTTTTTTATCTATTAATTAATGATAAACTCCTTTGAACAAGTGAACAAAGGAAGAAATTGAAGAAATGAAGATGAACTTGTGGAGAACAAAAAAAATAATTCAAAAAGGAAAATTGGCGTGTGGTCTTTTTTTCAATTGAGAAAGTGGAATTCATTCAAATATTTATACCTTTCTTCCCCATCATGAGAGCAGGCAGGTCAAATATTTTTTTTTTTTTGTTTTTTGTTTTTCTGTCTTGCTTAATCAATTTAATCTCAAATCAATTTTTTGTGTCCCATTTTAATTTCCTTATTAGTGATTATTGACGAATGGAATTAATGTTGATTGAAATGAAATGAAATGAACTGCACAACGATGGAAAAGATAAAAATTTACACCTGCCCCCGCCTGCCCTGCCCTGCCTCCACCCCCTTTTTGTTCTGGCTTTCGGTACCTTCTCCCCGGTGCACTTCCGAGGGCATTATCATCTATATATATATAGAACAGATACAAGATATAGATGTATCTATATCTTACTGGACTCATTATTGTTCAGGAAGAGAGTTATACCTCCTTTTCAGCAAAAGGGAAAAAAACAGTTGTGATGGACTTTCCCATAATTCATTCCATAATTTCAATATAATTGAAAACAACAACCTTCCTCGGGACCTGAACTCATTTCAAGCATTTATTTAATCGGGAGAAAGAATGAAAGAAAGAAAGACAGACAGACAGAAAAAAAAGACAAAGAACAATAAAAAAAAAAAATTTTAAAAAAAAAAAAAAATGTTCTGGCCAATGATAAAATTACACAACTTCAAATCTAATCCCTCAAATTTATCAAATTAATCAATCAATCAGTAGGTAGTGAATAAAATTAATTTAATTAATTTTAATTAATTAGGTTGCGTTTTAGAATAATATGGATGGGATGGGTTCAAGTCATCTTTTTCTTGTTTGCCAGTAGCATCGATACCGCTTAAGTATTTATCTATTTCTTTTACATACATAGTGGGAATAAGCCAAGTAAAATAGACAGCTCTCTCTTAAATAAACCACAATATGGCTTAGAATAAATTATAGACAGGTCAGGTGTCGTCGTATTTCTTGGTTTTATTTGTACCTACTTGATCTGTTTTAATGTCTTTTTTTTTTTTTACTTGGCTACTCTTATTCTTTGACTTTTGGCTGATGCCGTCCAAGTTTGCCTCCACTGATCGTGTAGATAATGTAGGGCTGGTTTTTTTTTTTTTTCTTTTCGGTCAGCTGACCATTATTGGGCACAAACTTAAAAACAAGACAAATAAATAAAATTTAAAGACAATGCGCAAATGGGGCAGAACAAGGTTCCGAGGGTATTCGGGATTGGGCAACACTACAACAATAGGCTAATGTTAGTTAATTAGTCAATTTTTTTAGGATTGGAAAAAAAAAAAAAAAAAAAAAATCGGTCAATTTGTTGGATTAAACTAATTATCTATTGGTTATATCCACTTCTGCTCTCTTTTTTAACAAACTTTTCAAAGAACTAAAGAGTAATCCGCTAACACCATTGAATTCCGTCTTATCCAACTCTTTCAACAACATCACTTTGAAATCATCAAATCGACTAACACTAAGCCATTTATCCTCTTCTTCTTCTTCTTCTTCTTCTTCTTCTTCTTCTTCTTCTTCGGTATAGTTTTCAATCAACTGTTTGATAAATTGGTTGAAATAAACCTCTTCAATGGGCCCCACATATCTGATATTGCATTGAGCTTCATCTTCCAATTTTCTAATAATACTCAACATGATAGCGTTAAACAGTGGACTCAACAAGATACTGAATGATTTTCTAAAAAAATTCTCCATACGTATTTCATCTTCTAACGTCACAGACATCATCATCATCAGATTTGGTAATTTCAGAATGAATTCATGGGATAAGAGTAAAGCTTTGGATGATGATGATGTAGAATTTCCATATTCAAACAGTTTGTCTCTCCATAACAAATTACAAACATCCATCACATAAGAATTATGCAAATTCTTAAATTCATTGATCTTCTCAACATGATTCTCCAATCCCTTTTGTTTCACCAATACATTATAATACTCGGCAAAATAGTTTTTAGTATATGAGATATGCTTGCAAATCTCAGATATCACCAATGGATTACTTGACATCAATGCATAGTAACATAATCCAGGGTTCAATATCAAATTCCCAATCTCAAGTTCTGAATATGGTATCCTTCTCATAGTTTGTAAAAAGAAAACAGTTTCAAGACTAATAGAAACCAAAGATTCTGGATACCGTGTTATAATATTGGGTATTTCATCTAATAAAATCAGATACACTTTGTTCATCATTTGATAATTCGATGAATATTTGATAAATATTTTACCAGTTATTTGTAATGTATGACAAACACTATTAGCATTTTCATTCCATCCGATTTTAGATAAACAATTGATGAATTGATCATCTAATGGTATAAGTTGTAATAATTTAAATTTATCCACTATTTCAAACTCTGTCTCATTGTTGATCGATATCGATCCATTTAATATCTTATAAACGATCGGTAATACTTTACCCATTAATTTCTGGATATTAATCATGCCTTGAAACAAAAACTTGATCATGTGATGATTACTCTTGTTGATATTGATGTAATAATTATCATTTTCATTCACCAAAACAATTTCACACCATTGATTCAACTCATCCCACAAGTTTCCCAATGAAAATAAATATCTATAAATACCAGTATCTATGGTCAAAATCTCGAACAGATCTCCAATATCGATCCCTTTCTCTTTTAAATCGGCAAATTTGAAAATGATCAGTCCCAATTGCACAGGTGTGGTTAAATTATTGTAATCATCTATGAATTCATCCATCGAAACTGCATCATTCTCCTCAACAAGACTTATTATCACCGAGAGATCTCCAAGGCCACTATCATTGGCCTCAACATTAAGTCTTCTCTTTTTTTCTTGTAATGATTTCTTATAAGATTCAAATGTTTGTAAAGAAAGTGCCAAATTTTCGATGAAATTATCATCTAATGTTAATGAATTCCCATTCATAACTTTGATCCCGATCATGTTTTTCAAAAAAGTAGAACTAGGATATTTGAACACGTTGGCTGATATTTTGTTATTCCTCATCAATTTGGAAATTCTCAACCGATGATCTCTCTTGGTTGCTGTATCTAACAAATCTTGAAACATAAATACTAACATCAACAAATATTGATCATTCAATTTTTCATTCAATTCGAGTAATACATTCAACCTCCATCTCTTGATCATAGTTTTCAAAAAAGTCCTACTACCATGGAATTTCATCATTATTCGAAAAAGGATCAAAGATATCCACTGTACAGTGTAATCAACGTCTAATAAGTTGAATAACATTGGCGCTAATTTCCGCAACATGTCAAACCCTTCAATATTGTTTATAGCAATGTTCAAATATAACCATCGCACTAAGTTCACTTGTAAACTCTTGTGAATGAAATTTTTGCTTCCCCTCTTCTTCACATTGAATCCTATACAACCAACAACTCGTATTATCGTATCATTCGAAATAGGGTTAATAGGGTATAGTAATCGTATCAAAGAGTTCTTCAATGACGTTTTCAACAACCCAGAATTAGAAGTATCCAAAATCAAAAATAACAAATTGGTAAGGTTATTATCTGATAACCCATAACTCTTCAGAACTGTTTCGAGATCACTCAATGTTCCGGTAACCGTTTTCACCAATTCAGGCTCTGGTGTGGTCCCAACTGCCACTGATTTTGTCAGGGTGATCAATATCTGGATCTGCTGGTCAATTAAGTGACGATATTTGCCTCTCTTACTCCTCTGTTCATCTATGCTCATCTTGTACGATTAGACCCATTTATCTGTTAACCAAACAATCTCTTCCTTCCTTCTGTTGCTTATCTTTAGTCTCTCCTGTGGCATATATAAACAAAAACAAACAAAAAAAAAAAAAACAATTTTTGAAACAATACCAGAAGAAAAGAATCATCGATCGATCCCTTATTAACCAACCATATTGCTGATCCAACTACATATTATCAACATATATCACCCGTTGAAATTCATTCGATTTGACAGTGAAAACTAACTCGAGTAGGTCCTGATTTTGAGTAATTAGACACACAATGGCTCAAGCTAAAAGGAATGCCAGTAGTACCAACTCCAAATTCGTTCAGGGGAACAACCCGTCTTCGCTTAACCGTCATCCATCTAGATTAGGTGCCAGATATACAACTTCACAACATGGCAGCAGAAGAGACAATCGAGCCCCACTAAGGCCTCCTGATGATCCTTCTCACTCTGATAAAGATTCGATTTCTGTTGAATCGCTGGTGAATCCTCCAGATTGGTTGAAAGATATCACTAAAGAACAGCCAACAGTGAAAGGAATAAATCCAGAACGATTAAAACGGATGGCACAGCCAGACCCACTGGATGTGCGAGATGAAGAGGCATTATTTATTGCATCCAACTTTTCTGGAAGTGGACCAAATACCACAGCTTTGCATAACGCCAGAATACCACTGAAAGATGGTACCACGGAGAGTTTAGCAGATAAATTGAAGCTGGAGAAAAAACTGAGAATCCTGGAACATAAAAAGACTACTGAGAAAATCAACTCAATGTTTCACACAGCTCTCAAGCAGAAGCTGAAAATCGAAAGTGAATTGAGGAAGAATAAACAAGAAGAGCTGCTAAGGACCCATTCAGTACCTTACACGGTCAAATCTGATAATAATGAAGAAAGGGTGGAAAATATATATCCGATCAATGATAAGGTGCAGAAAATTTTACATACAATTAACGATAAGAACTCCAAGAATCTGAGAAAGCTGACTAGATTTGCAAGGTCTGCCACTTTGGGTAATCTTCTCGACATCAAAACTGAAGAACAATTTGATCAGAATGTTGAGATCAACGATAATAAGAACAGATTCCTTCTAAGCTTAGATACTTTTAGAACCCAACTTTGCAATTCAACTCCTGAATATTGTTATATAAGTGTACTGGGAAAATACTATCCGGATAAAATGTTGTCTATCGATGATGATAAACCTCCTTTGTACTTGCATATTCACTGCAAAAAGCAACTGGTGTTGGATGATTTGGTCCAACAGGTCAAAGATCTGATGGAGAAAGACACCGAAGAATTAAAAGCGGAAATCAATCTGAAAAGAGATCAATGGATTCTGCAAGAAAATAGGTTGAAATTTCTTGCCAAACAAAAGGCATTGAAGAATGCACAGTGGAAATCAGTTAGTAAGAAGAGAAAGGAAAAATTTAAAAAATTCCAATCAATGTCATTGGAGGAAAGATTAGGTTCGATCAAGAAGAAATACGATGAAGAAGAGGAAAGGGGTATTAAGATTGAAATACCACTTACCCAGACAGAGTTGGAATCATTTAATGACACTTATAATTTTAAAAGGAAATTCTTTGGATTCAAAGGGGGAAACGTCGACTATATCTTGAACAAGAGCAGGCTCTCGGATGATGATGTGAAGATTAGATTGAAAGGAGCAGGTTTCAATATTGATAAAGTCACCTTGGAGAAAGATATGAGATATCCACCATTTGCCATGGTGTTTGACAGACATGCAAATAGTGAAACTGAGAAAATCGAGACAGTTGTTGCAGATGTCCAAGAGTTGGTCAACTTCTTGGTGGATGACTTTCATAAGGAAATGGAGGCACATAAAGATGATGCAGTTATCCCTGTTTCGTCTCAACCTAGGGAAAAGTCAAAGTCACAGTCAAAGTCAAGACGGAGAAACAAGTCTTCTGCTTCCAAGACAACAGCAGCAGCAGCAGCTCAACCACCACTGATCAAACAGGAACAAGTTGACCCCGATACAGAATTGGGTGTAAATGAGCAAGACAAAGGTGGTGATGACGATGACAATGATGTGATTCTCGATGAATTGTTCGTGCTGGAGCCTGTAGCAGTGGAAAAATCGCTGGTTAAGAAAGAAGTTGAATAATTTTTTTCTTCTTTTATGTATATACGTTGTTGTACATAAGAAATCCATTTATTAATAACTAAACTTATTTATATGAAATATTGCTACTGTTTTCTATGATCGTTGAAACCCTTTAATCCAAATGATCTACCACTCAATTTTTTCACAATATTGTCTCTTGTTTCACTTGTGGCGCTAACACCAATTCCACCTTTATCGGTCAAGACCGCAGGCTCACCTGTTGAATCATAAAATTTGGGATTGTCAGAATCAGTAATCATATCAACATAACTATTGGTTTTCTTCTTATTATCGAATTTATAAGATGTGTTTTTCAGAGGTTGCTTTCTCAATAAATCATTTTTGAACACTTCATGTTTTGATTGGATTTTGCGAAAGTTATCCAACATCTCCAGTGTCCATTTTTTGCTATGATTAGAAGTGTTGGAAGAAGATGTTGTTGCAATTTGCTTCTGTTGAGAACCAGGCGTTGATGAATTTCTCGGAAACACAGGTATTGACGAAACACTGTTTAACCTATTTTGTAAGGTGGTGAAGGCCGATGACTGTGGCAAGATCATCAAGATCCCATAAAGACATTTATAAAGATAAGGGTATTGGTCAGCTTCAAGTAGTTGCATTCTCAACCTCGTAAAAACAGGACTCTCCAAAAGTTGAACCAATATATCCAATTGCACCAAAAAATTGACACTGATTTCATACTCGACAAATTCGTTTAAAATTGCATAGGCTAACTCATAACTCTGAGAAAACAAGCAAAGCGATAATGCAGCAGGCGGATTGTGACACCAGGTCTTAAACAAAGTTGAGAAAAGTTGTAATTCCTCATTATTTGAACTTGATGATGACAGTGTTGGCACATTTAATTTGATCAACTTACGTCTCAATTTGACAATTTCTGGCAGTGTCAATAAGTTATTATTCAAAATCTGAGTCATTATACTGATGAAATTGAAATCCCTCTCGTTCTCTAAAACTTCAGCCAACGATGAGTAAATTCTTTCTGGATTCAAAGATATGCACATTGTTCTCAAAATAAAATTTCCCCTAGTCTCGAGCAACTTCCTATCATTTCTGAACAATCCTAATAAATCAGACATAAAAATGTTGAAATCAACGTCATTGCTTTCATTAGAAATTTTTGTCAAAAGTTGTAACGCCTTATCAATCACTTCTTCGCTTGGGTCACTAAGAGCCTTCAATAAAGTTATGAATAATTTTTCACCGTACTCCAATAATTGTTTCGAATTCTTCTTGTGAAATAATATTAACCAGTTAATTGCAGAAATTCTTGTGATCTCCTTTTCGTTGGTGAAGTGAAGAATCAAAGTATTTACGGCAGATGAATAGTTAAGTTTTTCCTCTTGTTCTGGTGACAATTTCATTACAAAATCCACCAAGGAATTGTCGACTGCATTAGACCGTTCCCTTAATTGTTCGTTATCATTTGCCATGGTTTGTAATAATACCATGAGCAATTTTGGTACAAAGTCTAGAAAACTTTGAGGAGAAATCTCCAACAAAGTTTCAATCCATGTCAATACCACTAATTGAATTTCCTCTTCAGATGAATCGAGATGCGATATCAATATATCAATAACCCTGGGGAAATCTAGTACCACATCTTGGCCTGCTATATAGAGACCATCCTCTGAAACAAAAGTTGAGTTTCCTTCTTGCTTTTGCCCCACAGATTCATTACTTTTAGTCTCGTCTTTGTTTCCTTCTATCTTTCCATTTATGAGTTGAGATTGTCTCCCATGCTCTACAAATTCTTTGATTTGAGATACCCTTCTGATCTCATGCAAAAATTGATCCAATAGACTATGTGTAACAACTCTGACATCTCTATGAGAATCACTCAAAAATGTTATCAATCCTCCTAAAAAAGTTGGCAAGTAAGATATTAACTCTAAATCGGGTATTGAATCCAACAACTTTATCCAACTCACCAAGAATATCCTAGTGAACGGATTTATCACAAAGATTCTCTCTGTCAATAATGGTATGAACTTTGACAATTGAAAGGCTAATGGATCCTGTGGTTCGTTAGCTTGTAATGTCTTGCCGCTAGCATCTACCACTGTACTCTTTGGTAATTGCAGAATTGGGTTCTCTGTTTGTAATACTGATACATAACTTGACGCTTTTTCGGCTACGATATCCTTGATCAATCTATCCAAGAGATCAGCACCCTTTTTCACACTCATCTCTGAATCAGCTGACAACTTACATAGCACATCAAAGATCTCATTAAAATAGATGAGAATCTCTCCCTTGGCAACTTTAGAGATGTTATACAAGGCCTCACATGCGTAGTATCTAACTCTAGCATCTTGATCACCAAAACAGGCCAATACGGGATGCATGATATCTTCCAAAAATGTGGCAACTTCGTTTTGTCCTAAAGCAATTGCTGTTGCAGCAAGGCCAATTAAACCACCATTTCTAGCATTGGGTTGGTGTACAGCATAGGCATACTCTCTACACAACTGCTTGATGATTTCTGATATGTTCTTCACGTTACCCTCGCTGAGATCCTGTTTGATAACTCTTTCTAGTTCAAATGCAGCAGCTTTACGCTTTTCATAAAGTCGATCATGTAATCCTTTGGCAATTGATTTGTCTTTAACACAGGTTAGTAGGTGGCAATTTCTCAAAGTCACTGATTACTAGATCGGAACTCACCCATTGTTGACTAGCATCAACAGTCTTTTATGACGAACTGCTTACTTTGAACAAACGATGTCTGCTTTTGTTTACATTACACATGCCAAATCACGTAGAGAAAAACAGCTGCCCATCTGATACTGGGGCGGCGCCTAAATCACAGACAATTTTCTGTTAGAATTCCGATGCAGCGATGCGATATACATGCACCAGAGTTACTTGCACTAACTCTCCGTCGAGATATCGTAAGAGATAAAGAGGTAGAGAAAGAAGCTTTACCAAAAGAAACAAATTTTAACTGGACAACTTTACAAAAGATAACAGTAAGAATATTCCCCATCCATCGACATTCAAGTTTATCACCTCACTGAAGAGATAACACAAAGCTCAAACTTCCTATCAGGGTTAGAAAATAAATTTTCCTTAGTCTCGGGGGTGTTTAAACCAAGTGATTCCGTAGAAAAACTTGTCCTTGTTAAATGGCAACGAGTATAGCTTGACAATTTACGCTAACTCGTCGTGGCAAATACCCCCTTATTAATTTACTTTTTGATTAAGGAAAGTAAAAGGTGAAATAAAAAAAAAGGTGGGAAAATTTTTGTTTTTATATCAGTGATATTATAAGAGTTACCCGGATACAAATGATATGACTTATTTATTTGAATTTTTGAAACCCTGAATACCCAAACTACCTATATATGATAAAAAATACAGAATACAAGATTGATCCTTTGCATCATTGCAATAATTCGTCCCTGAAATGCTTTTGAGAATTCATACCAGGACCCCTAAGAAGTTTCCTCTCGAAAGAGTTCTTAGCTTTCCTTTCCTCTTGCTGTGTTCTCTTCTCTATCTTGTTGACTTCTTTTAACGTCAAACCACCCAGTAGTCTTCTGTCTACTGCTTTAAGTGTCTGTTGTCCGTCCAATGGAACCACATCCAATGGAATATTTTGTCTGTAATATCTAGCCATCGATCTGTGACCCAATCTTGCACCGTTTGGAAGCACGAGTTCGGTACCTGTATCATCGATTTCAACCTCATCATAGTCACTATCCTCTTCGGATTCGGATCCAAAGTCGTAGAATCGACTGAATAACTCACGATCTTCTCTTGTTTCATAAGGTAGAGTGCAATGGGATTTCGCCTTCATATGCAGTCTCACACTTTCCAAATTTCTTCCAAAAAATCCACATAATAAGCATTCATGCCCTATAGCTATAATTTCACTCAAAAACTGGAGCAAACCTTCAAGATCACTTAAATACTCTCTTTCAGGGATGTATAGCCCATGTTTTTTAAACATATGTTCCACATTCAGTTCAATATCAATATTATCTTCACCACAATAAAAACAAGTATTGAGGGGTATGGATTCTTCGTCCTCCAATACATTATCTTGATTCTTCAGCTCATGTCCTTCATCTTGAGTCATATATCCTTGAGAAGTGAACAGTTCATCATCAGAGGTGAAATTGAAGTTTTCCGAATGTGTTTCAAAATCACTGTCAGTTGTATGCGTAGCCGCTAAAGACTCGGCTAACGAAAAGTTTGAGAACTCTGAAGCAGCCACAGAAACTGGACTCAAATCTCTTGTCAAATCGACACCATCATCAAGACCAATGACCAAGTTATTTCTGCCCCTCGATAACGCCTTTTGCTGTTTCTTCAAGTCTTTCTTAGTCAACCGCTTCTCACCACCTGAAGAAGATTTAGAGTATATTTTGAAGCCATATTCATCCTCGTTATCTCCTGCATCTTGTGCCAGAGCGAACTTCTCAGCAAATAAGTCGGCACTGATCAGTGGTAACTGAGCAACTCTTCTTTTCAAATTGTACCTATGCCAGTCGGTTTTCATATGAAGACGCTGAAGATCAGCTGTGGGAAATCTGATTGAACAAGAGTTGCAAGTGAATGACGTGCTCGATGGTGTTTGACTGTGTAATAATACTGAACTCATAATGAAAAATTGATCTAATGTATCTTTAGTTACTATTGACTAGTAATAACATGTATCATCTGCTTTGTACAGGATTAGTAAAAAGAATAAAAATATTTGTTAAAGAGAGAAAAATGTCGTGCGTTGATTTCTAATTATTTGCTTTGAAAAAACCTCTTATTTCAGGACCCTAACAGTCTGAGAGAACAAATAAATAGCCTAGCCTCATCATAACTACTTTCCAACTAGCATCTTCTTAGATTTGAAATATCAAAAATAAAAGTAAAAAAAGACTGTAACGTAAAGTTCTAAATGTATTATTATATGTATGCAAATTCATAGGAGAACCAAAAGAAAAACTAAGTATCACCACTAACCAGACCATGGAATCGAATTCCGTGGCCAAACTCTTTTATACAAGGCCATTGCAATAGTATCTTGTGCACTCAACTTGTTGTCAAAAGTGGCTTTAAAGTAACCATGAGTTCCCAAACTTTCCTTAATAAACCCAGACCTACCGGTCTTTGTAAATAATGGTATCGTCTTGAAATGATTAACATCATCAGAGTTGAAAAACATGTACCTAACTGTAACAACTTTCTTATGGATCTTGAAAGGATGACCTGTAAGCACAATTCTCTTCGCCAACACTCTAGAATGATCACAGTTGAGGAAAGTTCCATGTCCTAAAAGTTCAATTTGTCCAGTCTCGTTCGATTGTTTGAAATAGATTGCTGGAGCATTGGTAAATGTCACAGGAGCGATACATGTGGCTATTGAGACACTCCCTGGATGCAAAAATCTTTCGTATTTGTGAACATTGTTTAGGTTGTTAGAATTGGAGCTGAAAACTGGTTTTATCACTTGTCTTCTTGCTCCGTATTGAACTATTATAGTATCCTTAGCTGCAATTGGGTCTTCTTTATTTTCCCATAATTGAATTGACATGTTCACCACGGCTAGTTTATGCTCGTGTTCTAAAAGTCCATAAATGGTCAATGGTACTACATTTGGGCTTGGTATCTTCTCCAACAAGTAATATGGAGCGTTGATATATATCTTAACTTTGTTTCCAGCAACAACCTGAGCTTCATGAATAGCATCTTTCACCACTTTATTCTTTGTTGCTTTGAAATTAGAAATTCTTAATAATCTGTCCCAATCACTTGGCCTTTTGTCAGAGTACTCATCATAATCCCACTGGCAACTACCCAATGATTTTATTCCTCTGTATCTTTGCAATCTCTCGATAGCACTACCATTAGGCGAAATCTCTACTTCATCAGGGAACTCCAGGTCCTCTTTAGCCTGTTGTTGGTATTCTTCCAATTGCCTTGCCTCTTCTTGTGGTGACAACTCAACGAATTTTTCGGATTGTTGATATTCTGATTGTGTAGCGGTTCCATCATTCTCCTCAACTTCCATATCATCATCTTCTTCATCACCATGACCTAAAATACTTTCCTCTTCCGAATCTTCACCGGCTTCTTCTACTAGTTCCTCCAACTCATCCTCTAAATACCATCTCGATTGGTATTCGGACATACCTTTAGGCAATCTCTTTTTCTTAGTAGAAGGTATGTTATCTAAGTCATCATCACTTAAAACTCCCTCTTCCATATCGAATTCGTCATCTTCAAGATCAGACATTGAAAACTCCTTTGGAGCCAACTCATCTAAGGTCTCCTGTTTTTCTAAAGATGCATGGTAAATATTGTCGCCCTCCATCTCCACATCCCCTGATCTACGACCCGACTGGACTTTTTCAATGTGATCCACTTGAAAATCACCTAATCCTTGTATGTGAACTAGCCTATTAGCACTGAATCCAATTCCTCTAACTGTTCCTTCTACAACGATGTGGCCATTAAATTGCGTGTTGTCCGGTGAATCCCAAGATATCTTGTCGGCAAGTAAATAACCTCTCGAATCTCTCCAAGTAACTCGTTTTGGAAATTTTTGACATAACTGCCTTACAGCATTAAGTGCATCAGATTCTTGCTCCAAGTTATAAAGTTTAACTTCATTTGGGAAAAAATGCTGAAAGTATGATGTCAATGATTTTATTATATCCATTTGTAAGTTTCTTTTTGGATAAGCAGTAACCAGATTTGGGATGACACCCATAACTGATGAAATGGCTTGTAATTCAATAGCTCTAATTATCTGTTCACCATATTCAGGTTTTACTTCCTCTAGTGCCGAAAATCCTAATACTACATGATCTGCAACTTTACAGGCATCCAATAATGCAATAAAATTTGTCTGATCCGGAATAATAATTTTTAAGTTTGATTTGAATCTGTTGATTTTAATCGAAGTAACTGAAGGAGTTTGAAAGTTGTATGTTTGATCCAAATCATCTTTGCAACTTGAGAGAAATTGATTTAAAATATCCGTAGCAGATATATCGTTGGTCAATGTTATAACTGTAACAATTTTTTCAACCCCTGATGATCCACTGAAGATCTTTCTTTCCAAATTAGTGGCCAAAATCTTTTGCCTTTTTAACTGATTTGCTGAGTTCTTTCTATCCAATTTTGAAGTTATTTTTAAGGTTTTTCCTTTATTCTGATCATTCTTTTCAACTTTACCTTTTTGTTGATTTTTAAGAAGACCCTTTGATGAATGTTTACTTTTAAAGGGCTTGTGGCTTCCCTTCAACGTTGATCTATGTGAATGACCCATGGTATGTTGTCTTATAAGGTATCGTTATCTATCATATCTATCTGTCTCCAAAATTTTTCACCATGCATATTTTTTTTTCTTTTACAAATAAATCTTTCCCTTCTCATCGCAGCCCCAGTTCTTTGCACCACCTCAAAAAGACTCTTAAAGTCATGTGCTTGCTCTTAGGCCTTTACATCTCTACACCAGATATTATGTAAGCATTTAGCGGTCACAAATGATTTTTTCACAAACAAAAATCTTATGAAAAAATCAGTGACACACGCACGATAATTTTGTTTTACTGACAAGAGAAATTGCGTAGTAATAATAATCTTTGTTAGAGATCTCCTGTTGTGCGTTTTTGACACTACTATCTTCATCCCAGTGCTGAGGGAAATTTTTTTATTTTTCTTTCACAAAAAGTATGTATGTGAACAAAATATCATATACCTACATATTAGATTCAAACATATCAACTTAAATCATATCAATATAGAGTAAGTCATCACAGTCCCAAGTGGTATGGAAGATGGAGAAATCTTGTTTACATTATCAGTAATATCTCAAGACTTTGTTGATGGCTATTCTGCACGAGTTGGTCGTCCTTGATTGATTAGCATACACTATTATCATGATAAACATATCGATAAAATTTACTTCAAAATATTATTATACTTGAGTTGTCACTCATCGACACGCTATATTATCATTGGAAGGAAACTGAGTTTCATCATTTCATTTATTTCAACTAGATGCCTCATTCAATGGCTGTATCACAATGTACCAAAAAAAAAAATTGGAAATGGAAAAATTCACACACATGTTAGATTTTAAAGTAGAGCATATCACTAATAGTTTACATGTTATACATCATTCTTTCTACTGCTATCTATCTAATTCATGAAACAATTTACTAACATTTTACTTTTTAGTTAATTCAATATGGCTCACGAATCAGTTTGGTTTTCACACCCAAGAAACTTCGGTAAAGGTTCAAGACAATGTCGTGTCTGTTCATCCCACTCCGGTTTAATTAGAAAATACGGTTTAAACATCTGTCGTCAATGTTTCAGAGAAAAGGCTGCTGATATTGGTTTCACCAAGTACCGTTAAGAGGTTCAGTGTTCGAAGTTGGAACAAAAGCATTATACAATATATAAGTTAAGTGTTAATTTATGAAATTCAAAACATTGAAATGAATTTTGACTTTTGAAATTAATCCATATTTTAGTCGTGGTGTTTTTAGACATCTTTATACATAATCAAATGAAAAATTTAAAAATTTATAACAAATATCAGGTAATTATTAATTAACTTGAAGTAACTATACCTTGAAATCTCTCATCAATATTCTTCTGAGACTCTATATAGTCAAGCGTTCTTTGGAAATGTTTCTCTGCTTGTCTCCCCTCGCTTTCGAGCTCCAATTCATCGCCATTATCATCTTTAAAAGTTTCATTTTCGTTATCAACCGCATCCTCTTTAGGTTGTTTTAATTTTTTTAAATTGGTGTGAATTAATTCCACTAAACCATTGATATACTTCACATTGATAACTTCATTACTGTGAATAAAGTAATACAAGCAGCGGTTCAATATTTCGATGAACAAAGTTAAACTGACTGCATTATCTAAGCATGTGTCTGCTATTCTTAATGATTTTTGCAAACATTCCAATACCCTCTTGTTATCTTTCTTTATTGGCTGGATAACATCACTATCTTCTTCTTCAACAATCCACCACAAATGGGATGCCAAATATACTCCTCTACATTGATCCGTCTTCTTCAACAACTTGGAGGCATAAAGAGCGGTCTTGGTGATTAAATTGTCATAACTGTCTGGACTAGTGATTGTTAGATTGTGCACTTGATGTAATTTACCGATTATCGACAATATTGACTGATATTGTAATCTTGATTCAATTACACTTTCCTCATATATCACAAAAGACTGGATGAAGAACTCATTTGTGATATCACTTAACTTTATTTGGTCAGCCATTTCGGCGCCAATCAAACTCAAATTCAAACATAGCGAAGGGTCAGAGTTGGGAAGTTTGTACAACTCCTGGATCGACAGACTGACGAAACTGAAAATACTGTTTATCTGTGTCAAGTCATCCTCATTTTCAAGATTGACTCTTTTCAACAACTGCAACTTCCTTGGTAATATCAATACTTTTTGAAGTAATGTTGGATATGTATACCTAATTTTGTAACCCCCCTTTGACAAAAATTTTTTAGCACATTCAAATAAACGGAAATTTACAATTGGATCCTTATTATACAATAAATGTAAAACTTGACATAATTTCTCCTGTTGGGTTACCGTTTCAATGTTAATTATTGGAGAATCAGATGAGCCAGATTCAGAACCCGCACCAAATAATATTGATTTTTTCAGGTTAACATTTGAATCATTGCCGATTGACTCTGGTTTGATAACAAATGAAAACAATTGAAAAATTTTGGAAACTTCTTCTTCACTAGTGATCTTATTTCCCAGTCCTAATAGTTTGTCCACAATTTCAATAGATATATCTTTCTGTAAGACTTTCTGCTGCATTGACAAAAGTTCATGATAATTAGAGATTTGTAATAAATCGATCAACTTATTGAAGCCATTGATAGGGGTCAATAACAATGGTTTCCAGTTGACCAGCGTAGAATCTGGAGATTCCGAACTTTTCAGCTTGTCGATTGCGTACCCGTAAATTTTGTCAAGGTTATCGAAATTGGTAGGATAAAATGTAATCGAAACCTTGATTACCGAGTCTAAAATCTTGGAAATTTCTTCAAGTGTTAGATCTGGGTGAATTCTCTCTAGTTCCTGGATATAGTTCCATAAAGTATCAAACAAATTAGGAACCTTGCTTGTATTTGACGATAGTTTTAAGTCTGCCAATTCCTCAGTAGTTTCATCAATTTCATTTCTTTCCTTTGAGCTTATAAGCCTATTGATCAAAGTGTATATAATCTTGCTAAGGCTCACTCTTGGGTGTAAGTGTAATGTAGCGCCCAAAAATTCATTCAAGGTGGCTAACTGAAATTCATCTGGGAAAACCTGAATGATAACATCCAATAAGTATTCTTGAACAAGAACATCTTTACATTGAATAATTTGCTCCAATATGGTGGGTAAAATGTGCTCGGCGTAGTATTCTTTATCAATGTGCTCAAACTGAGACAATCTAACCAAGTTTGTACCGACAAGAATTTGTAACTCTTTTCTCTCTTGGAACCTTTTTGCCCGTTCACTAGAGTGACCTTGATGTTGTAACCTTACCCATAATTTATTCATTTCGATAAAATTGGTGATGATAAACTGAATTGAATCCTCTAAATTTCCCTTAATATCGTCTCCCTCAACCTCTGTAGGAAGTAAGTCCTTTGTACGTTGATTCAAATAGTACCTCAAAAACAAGCCTCTTATTGGATGCTGAACTCCTCGTGACATGTCCATTAAGTCTTTTAATACTTCTTTGACGGGAGCTCCTGGAATAGATATGTACACCGTTCCAACAGTAATCATCAAGTACAATCTAGGAATGATGTTACCAGCATATTGCACAAGTTCGTACAAGTCTGATAAGTGATTGTTCAAATGAGTTTCTTTCAAGTAATCTGAAAGGTAACTCAATCCATCAAAGGCTAATATGTACAATTCGTAGTATTGCTTCGGGGTCAATACATTCGTACGTAACTCTGACAAGAAAGTCGAGGCATGCTTCAAAGCATCCATCAACTTATTCTTTTTGTTCTTCACATCCAAGCATTTTCTCATCAAATGAGTCTGCTGCTTGATGATCGCAATTGATTTATTCAAAGATTCCTGTTGTTCTGCTATTGTATAAGACATCTGTTTGTTTCTTTACTTCCAATCACCAATTGATACGTACTACCTTTATTATCTACTTAATCGCTGTTACGTTGTGTTGTTCTCAGCCCTAGTTTCTTCTTAGAACCACAAGTCGTGTACACTTGAACAGAATCTAGTGGAACAAAAAAAAATTTTCATATAAAAAGTATCACACGTTTCCTTGTAGACAGAAATGTTTTAACCACTTATTTAAACTTCATGACACAGTTATTGTTTGTCCATGATGGATATACATCATTACGGTTTGCAAAAGTAATCGTGTGAATGGGTATTGAGTGACAACCGTCGCTTTTCAAGCATTTGAGCACAACCATTTTTTTAAGGATGATTCATTCATTGTTCAAATTTACATGATGAGATAAAGTATCACTTCTTTCCCAGTCCGACTCGACTATGACGACAGGGTTGAAAACCGTCTTCGTTTCTTCAGTTTCGGAATAAGCCCCTTAGCTAAAGTACGAATTATAGACTTATACTTGCCAGTATTTTAACATTTCTGATTCATATTTACTCAATGAATAATCTATTTAAAGTTGGTTGTCATCCTTTTTTCAAAATTATGATAGTTATCATCATTACTCATTCACCATATTACTTTTGTAAACCAAGATGTGTGTCCAATTTTTTTGTCGCATGTTTTCTTTTATATTTTATGATTAAATTTTTTTTTTCAATTATTTGATGTTGAGAAGTTTAGATGATGAAAATGTTCTATAACATTCGCAGTTTCCTCGGTAGCATACGCACAAGAACCCATCTTTGTATGTCGGTGACCGCCCATAGACCTTCCATGGATGTCTGATTAAAATTTCTCAATCATCAAATATCAGTGTTGTTATTGAAAGTTTTCGATTCGATGTTGATATCACTTAATACTTTTGTTGCCTTTGTTTTTGATTACCTGTATATTTCTATTATTTCTTAGCAAGTCATTGCTTTTCTAGTATTCTTTAAAGATCGAATTGATCCCAAATTTTTATTCTTTGAAAATTATAATGTACATTTAATTGAAATCTAGTTATCTATAAACATTCCCCAAAGGCAATGGGCTTCCACTCGTTACATATTTCCCACAGTATGACAGTTTTCTTTTGTAGATCTTTTCTCTCTGTATTCTTTGCGAGTTTCATTCTCTTTCTCAAATTTTCAAGGTCCATTGTCAAATCTGATAGCACTTCAGCTGGTCTTTTAGTAGCATTCATACTCTTTGCTAGGCTTACATCCTCCACTTGAAATTTCTTCATCAATACTAGCACATCCTCCACCTGTTTCCTTTGGTCAGAGTCTAATTGTTGTTTGTCAAGCAAGTACTCCAACAATGAAACATTGATTCTATTATTCGTGGACCTCAACACATTAACAATGTCGCTAAAAGTATCTTTTGTTAAAAGAATCTTTTGATTGCTATAGTGAGTAATTTCATCAAATAATAAATATTGGCACCAGCCAATAGATTGTTCAATTTCATCAACCGATTTGAGCCCATCTTCTGACACACCTTGATTTTGAAATGAGACCAACTTTTCAAGAAAATTCATTCTGAACTTGTGTCCAAGCTCTTCGATGAGTGGCTTATATAACAATCTCAACCCATTTCTCTTCCCTTCACTCAATTTGCTATCCATTATCATGACTCTATTCAATATTAAAGTGTTAATGAACAAATCAGGATTTGCTTCATAAAGTTGTTTTAATGAGTTTACAGCCTTCCAGTACGCACTTCCTAATTCTGTTGAATCACCAAATTTGTAATACTTGTTCAAATTCAACTTTCGTACTCTTCTATAATTCTTGATTTGCAATTTGATCTCGCTGCTAATTCTCGCAGACTCTTCTTGACTAATTTCACCTTTAGCGTGTGCATCATTGGAAGTACCCAACTCCAAATTATCAATCTCTAACCAATAGTGTTCATACAACCAGTCCAACAGACTTTTTCCCACCAGTCTAAGCATGTCGATTGAAGGTAAAAATTCATGAGTACCACAATGTCTGATCTCAACGAAGTAACTGGGTAGTTTGAGAAAATTTGCTAGTGTATGTAAAGGAATAGCAAAAGCTGACTGTTGATGAGGATCTAGAAGACCATTAACAAATTTTATAATAGCCATATTGTAGGCAAGTTGCAAAACTGTATTATCTTTCAACTCTTTATCTTCATCGTTCAAAATTATCGAGGTCAAAAGACTTGTTGCCTCTATTGAATGAGGAAGATAGCCTCTCGTCAGATATGCAGCGACTTTAGCCACTGCCTTGGACCTTCCGTCTTCCACATCAGTGTTATAAAACAAATCCCGGAGCTCTATTAAGTCCTTGGTTGACTTGTATGGCGTGAACTGGGGATTTTTATTCATATTTTGCACCGAGCATGTGTGATGTATTGTATGTCTTGCGAGCTGATAGTTATTAGTTTTTTTTTTCTACTAGAATTTTTATCACGAACATGAAACTTTGAATAATCTACATAACACATACCACATGCCACATACCGTTACTAGCCAGATAACTTTTTCAGTTATCTAAAGGCGCCAACCTCAAATAGGGCTTGATAATCCTGAATTTTGGGAATAATTTCTTTGCTTCCTCATCTGTAACGCTTGGATGAACAATAACGTCATCTCCTGGAACCCAGTTTATTGGTGTTGTACATTTGTATTTATCTCCAGTTTGTAAGGAGTCAACAACTCTGACTATTTCAGCTGTATTTCTTCCTGTCGATGCAGGATAGGCTAACGTTAATCTTATTTTCTTGGACGGATCAATGATAAATACCGACCTTATGGTCAACTGAAGACCTTCATCGTCTAAATTCGAAGCATCCTGGTAATCGAGCATATCATATAAAACAGCAATTCTCCTTTCTGGATCTGCTATGATTGGGAATGTTAAATTAGATCCAGTAATCTCGTCGATATCTTTAATCCACTTATGATGTCTCTCCACAGTGTTCGCAGATAAGCCTATCAATTTGACATTTCTTTTTGCGAATTCAGGTTCCAACTTAGCAAATGCACCCAACTCTGTTGTACAAACAGGGGTGAAGTCATCCGGATGACTAAATAATATGCACCATGAATCACCTATAAAGTCGTGAAATGACTTGATATATCCCAGTGAAGTATCAGCTTCAAAATCTGGAGCTGTAGAACCCAATCTTAGTGTTTTTTGTTGTGTCGTCATAATCACTTCCCAAGGTTCTATTGATAAGTGTGCTTATCTTGGTTCCTTCTAGTAAGTTTAGATGGCAATCTGGAGATTCTTGAGCCACTGGTATATAAGATGAAACTACTGATTGTGTGGTTGTATGTAACTCGAAAAGCAGTACTGCTCCGAAACCCAAAAAATCCATTAAAAAAATTTTGCTGAGCAAAACTATGGCTGATGTAATGTGGCTATCGCTCATCAATCAAACAGATTACAATTTCACGTGGATCAAGTCCAACCCCACAACAAATTCATAGTAAAGAACTTCAACTACAATGCGATTTTACAGACATCAACGTATATTTAACCCCCAAGTAACAGAGACAAAACAGATAAAAAAACACAGTAAAAACACTCAGCAAACATCATACAAGATAATTTTAAACAGTTTCTAATACAACATCTTTAAATCCAGCATTGACTTTTTTACCCTTCTCTTCTGTTGAACCTTCACCGTGTAATGCTAACAATGAACCCAAGTCGAATTTTGGTTGTTTTAATAATTTAACTTTTCTAATATGAACATTTTGTAATGGATAAATAGATTGTGTTGATTTTTCAATTTCTCTGGAGATAACTTCAGGTATCAACTTAGAAGTGAGTTGAGCCAAGGTAGAGTTAGAAGCTTCTCTAGACATGATTTCAATCATCTTCTTTCTTACTTCTCTCAATTGAGAAGATTGAGCATATGTGGTTTTCTTGATTTGGTTTGCTTGTCTCTTGGTGAAAGCAATGGCAAAGATTCTGATAACATAATCATCAGCAGTCTTTACGGTAACATTTGCCTCAACCAAAGATTGCCATTTTCTTACCAAAGATCTCAATTTGTCTGAAGTGAAGTCAAAACCGTGGAAGTTGGTCAACAAGTTCTTACCTTGAACTTCATCAACTCTTAATTTAACTTTTTTGAATGAGTGGTCTTCTGAACCTTGCAAATCAGCTAAGCAGACCTCAACGACTCTGCCTTTCAAACCATCGGCAGCATTTTTCAAACCAGTTGATCTGTTGATTAAGGTCTTACCAACATTTCTGTTTTCAAATGTAGATGGAGCTTTAAGATCAAACCAGTCTTTTCTGGTGAATGGATCTACAACTCTCTTCTTGATACCCTTTTTTCCCTTTGAAAGTCTCTTATTTTTGCCTACAGCCATCTTGTTATTTGATTACAGAGTATATATAGTATGTAGTTGGTCTCTCTTTTCGTGAAACAAGTTGAGAGAACTAACAAAAAAAAAATGCCTTTAAAAAATTTTAGAGATTTTGCGCCATTTCGCTGGAAAAAAAAAAATAGGCATCCAGTCACATGATCTGAAGTAGGGCTTTTTGGCACTAGATCTTTACACCACCTCAAGGGTAAATCTTAATTTAGTCTATGCCTAAATCATTACTGTTGTTACTAAACTACAATTATAATTTTCAAATGAGATGGTGAACTTGTTTATTCAATTAAACAATTAATGCTCATGCTATATGTGTTTGTTTGTATAAAGTAATAAATAATAGAAACCCTTAATAGACCCTTGAATCATAAAAGCAAAACGAAAAGTAATCACAACATAAGACATTAGGGTGTAATAATAAGATAGATGATAAGAAAAATCATTAAGTCATTCAATAAAGACCATTATGAAAACTTCAATATAATGAGTAAGAACTAAAGGAGAAAAAGTTATAGAAAACGGGAGAAGCTTAGTTGTTCTCTGGACGTAATTTTCTGACCTCTTTACCAACTCTCCAGATTTCCATATTTCTGATAACTTCTAATTCCTTTTCTAATTCAGCTCTGTAATTTGGTTGTGAGTTGAAATCCAAAGATCTCTTGGTTTCTGAACCATTTCTGACAGATTCGTACAAGTCTTCGAAAACTGGTTTCAAAGCCTTTTGGAAAATTGGGTACCAATCCAAAGCACCTCTTCTTGCTGTTGTTGAACAAGCATCGTACATGTAATCCATACCGTACTTACCAATCAATGGGTACAAAGATTGAGTAGCTTCTTCTACAGTTTCGTTGAAAGCTTCTGAAGGAGTGTGGCCATTTTCTCTCAAAACTTCGTATTGAGCTAAGAACATACCGTGGATACCACCCATTAAACAACCTCTTTCACCATACAAATCAGAGTTAACTTCTCTTTCAAAAGTGGTTTGGTAAACGTAACCTGAACCAATAGCAACAGCTAAAGCAATAGCTTTTTCTTCAGCCTTACCGCTAACATCGTTCCAGACAGCGTAAGATGAGTTAATACCCCTACCTTCTTTGAATAATGATCTAACAGTTCTTCCTGAACCCTTTGGAGCGGCCAAGATAACATCAATGTTCTTTGGTGGCTCAACGTGAGTTAATTCCTTGAATACTGGTGAGAAACCGTGGGAGAAGTACAAAGTCTTACCTTCAGTCAATAAAGGTTTGATGGTTGACCATGTCTCAGATTGAGCAGCATCAGACAACAAGTTCATAACATATGTACCTTTATTGATAGCTTCTTCGATCTCGAACAAGTTTTCACCTGGGACCCAACCGTCAGCGATAGCAGCTTTCCATGAAGCACCATCTTTTCTAACACCAATAAGAACATTCAAACCATTGTCTCTCAAGTTCAAACCTTGACCGTAACCTTGGGAACCGTAACCGATTAAAGCAAAAGTATCATTCTTGAAGTATTCCAACAATTTCTCTCTTGGCCAATCAGCTCTCTCATGGACAACTTCCTCAACACCACCAAAGTTGATGGTTTTAACACCACGTTGTTGTTGCGATTGGAATGATGATCTGGCAACAGTTGTTGGTCTGATGGTAGAGGTTGCTAAAGCTGACAAAGCTCTTCTTGAGGCAACACGAGCACTAGCAGCACGAGCTAATTTGATTGAAGCGTTTCTTACTGACATTGTTTGATAATGTTTATAAATTCGATATATCGATATAGTTGGAAAATTTTTAAAAAATTAGTGGATGATTCAGTAAATTATTTATACATCTCGTTCACCACCAAAAATTTTCCAGAGATAAAAAGTCGTGTAATCATTATAGCCGAAACCGGTCAAAAACATTGGTGACTCATTTTACACTTAGACACTTTGATCCTTCCGGTGTAATTTCAATCACGCCGCTTATCCTAGATGAGATGAGCATCAAATGAAAATTTGTAGAGAGTAATAACATTAGATAAGAAATACGCGAGATGAAAGTATGGTAACGAAAGCAACTGAGTAGCGTCAGTTAAATCAAAAAACTTTTTGAAATATAACTTTCTATTATTATAGCTGGCAAGGCATTTGTTAGTTTGAAGCTCCATTTGGTTTCCTTTTTTTAATCTAATCTTAAATTAGAGTCAGTTTAATTTAAGTTCCAGAAAATATATGGATTCATCCATAATGAATAGCTTTCTTTTTTTGCGCATGTAAAATCATAACTTGATACTACTGTTCTTGAAAATTAGGTATCAGGAATACCTATATCAGATTTTCTACAAGAGATTTCGGGAAAATAATTTATTTAATATATTTTTTGCAAAGGGGATCTAATTATTTCAAACCCAAAAAGTAATTATCTTAAACAGATTCATCGATGAAAATGACTTAATATAAAATAGTCTTCACTTTTGTCTCTTAGTAAATCTTGTCTTACATTCTTTCTTCCTGATTATGTTTATCTCAAATTGGAGGGTAATTTTAAATTAAGAAATTGGGGACTTTTTTAACACATTAAATAAGCTTGTTTAGCCATTGTCATTCCTCTATTCATTTTTGCATCTACTCATATCATCTTCTACTTCATGATTATATTTCTCTTGAAAAGCAGACTCGGCTCTCCTTAAAAAGCTGTTTAACATTTAAATGATAAAAATTATTGTTTTGGGTAGAGGACTAAAAATTAGGATAAAAGAGTGGAGAAAAAAAAAAGGATAACAAACCATAGTTTAATATTAAAGAAAGGGCGCATTATCAAGATAAAGGATAAGTTTATTCAAAAAGTTCTGATAACTCATAATAACAGTTAAGTATTTTCAAAACACTTATGATTTGTGATCGTGTTTCAATTTTTCAACTTGTACTGTTGCTGACGATCTCCCTTGTTCCAGATTTCGATTGCGATGGTCACTATGACAGATATTTAAATCCCCATTTAACGTGTCAATACCACAGCCAACTTTTTTTTTATTTTTTTATTTTATATGGCAACAAGCAAACACAGCTTCTTAAGCCAAAAGTTATAGCAAAAACCTTTTGTATTAATTATACTATCAATCAGATTATCATCATTTGTAGATATTGTACTGCAAATCAAGTGAATTCCGATAAGGCGATTGAGATTATTTTGGTGGTTAGTGTCTTTTTAACGCGAAAATGGGCAGATGTATAACAATCATTAAAATTATTGGAGCAACCTCTTTGGGTCTTGCCACTGGTACTCTGACTTATACTTCTTTCAAAATCTTACCAGGTTTGATCGATAACGGCTCATATACACTCAATGAGTTCCTTGGTTCAGTTAAGAGAACGATTGTTCAAACAAGATTATTGTTACTGTCTTTTGGTTCTTTGGCCACCACTGCTTTATTAGTGGCATTTAGAAGTTCCGCGGTTAAGGGAAAGCATCCATACTTGATTTATGCTGCTATTGGATTTCCATTGTCATTGATTTCGTACTTCTATCAATCCTACCAGTGCGAAGAAGAGTTATTACAAACTACGCGAACCTCGATTCCAGCAATCAGTTCGAAAGTCTCACCAACTAAATCTAATTCTCCAAAGAAAAATTTAGCAAGCTCATTGGATGACTCAGTTTACCAAGATTTGGGTAGGACTTCATCACAAGAGGAGAATGAAGAAGAGAGCGTTGAAGAGGCAGTCAACAGCGCCATAATAAAGAAAAAGTCAGGTTTAAATTTGGACAAATTGAGATTAGGATATAACGTAATAGCTGGTTTTACCGGTGTGGCATTTGCAATTGCAACTGTTGGATTATTGGGTGATAACTATTGAGGCTCATTTATTAATTTCTTTATCATTTTAGTTATGCGACTATCAATCGTATAGTATATTCATTTTTTTTTTTATGAAGTTGGGTCTACGTGATTTTTTTGTCGTCATGCTTTATTCGATGATGATCGAACTAGTTGAGGATATTTGACATATCTTGAAGTTCATTCAATTCTCTTTTTCTTTCCATTCTTTCGTTCCTAAGATCTTTTGAGAAGGTCAGTTACAGGTTTGAAACAAATACTTTACTATTAAACTGAAAATCAATAAATATTATAAACAAGGTCTTTTCGAATATTAAAGTCGTACATGCCAAAAGTAAGTCTAGATGAAATATAAATAATAAATAGAAACAAAGTAGAAAGCGAGAACATACATTGAATTATGCTCAAAAATTTTGATGATGCAATAAATAATCAAAGAAATTTCATATTCCCATATAGGTTTTGACTCTTTCATAGACCAAAAACGAACAACTGAACATGGGAACAACTTTTATAAAACCAATACTCAACCCTATATAGAAACCTTTAAATCCACGTTCCTTGAAAATCATCTTACTTGTTCGACCCACCCCAAAAAATTGACCATTATTAATAACCCCACCAACTTGCATTCTTCTTCTTACAACCTCAAATGGGTACAGTGCTGTCTGTGAAAAGGCCCCGGATATACCACCAGCTATCAATTGTGCCCAAGTATTCAACGGCAGCCTAAGATCATGTGATGAATTCGTTGTGGTTTTCGTCTGTGTTGGTTTCATGGAATCTGAAACAGTGTACTTTGATAAGAAATCTGATCTAAAAATATCATGAATTAGGTCATGTGTATAAAATGAAACTCCTGCATATGGAATCATTCCTAATATAGTAGGTGCAAAACCTCTGTAAAAATTTGATAGAGCTTGAACAAACTGCGATGTTTCTAATCCCTGCTGTGTTCTTCTTATGAAATATTTTGTCAAAAGCGGTTCATTTCCCAACTCTTGGGCCTCCAACATCAATGGCTTCTCATTATAAATAGTTTTGATCAACGAAAGTAATCTTCCCCTGGTTGGTCCATGATGTGTTTGGAACGCCAACCGTACCCTGATCAAATCTAATGGATAGGTGAAAAATACTGATGTGACACCGGATAATGACCCCGCCATGAGCCTTCTGCCTGCAGTTTCGTAATCGTCGTTCGGTATTAAGAGAGTTCTTATCTGTTCATATGCCACAAACTTGATGGCAGCATATGGAAAAATTCTCAACAAAGTTGCGGAATGACCTTGATACAACCCCATTAAACCATCGTTCTTATAAATCATAGTGACTGCTCTTAATAACCCATTGGTAGTACCACTATATTTCCTGAAGTCTGGATTTGAGGTTTGAAATAAAATTTTCACACGGTCTAAAGGTGCAACCAAAGTCTTTGCAGCACTACCTGCGATTCCACCAGCTAAACCACTTCGTATGATGTAGTCTAGAGATTGCTTATCGATTAGCTTCTTTTCAATTTCCTCCGACTCGAGTAATTTCCCCTCCGGTTCATTTGAAGTTTCGTGAGTTTTACTGTTTATTCTGATATGACGGTCTTTATTCAACTCATCTATTAATTTCTTATCATCCACTGGTTCTGTCAAATCATCGTCGATTATCACGTTTGAAAGCCGAGTGCCCATTTCGCTCTCTTCAAACGTCTTTCTGTTTCTATTCACCATTGCATGTTGTTTTCGCTCTTCTTGAAGTCTCTGCTCAGATTATTGCCCAGATGGAAATAAAATCGCAGCTGATTTGCATCCCAAGGTCACTTCTCGCAGAGAAAGCGAGAAAAAAGCAAAACGAGAAATCTCCGTGCACCCCTGTTTTGGCCAAAACGGAAATTCCCATATTTGGTTTCTTACTTCCTGATTGGTTATGTTCCCACATGTGGTTATAAAAATTGACAGACAGCAAAAAGAGAGAATTATATACAACTACATTAAAGAGATTGAATTTAAAACTTTGGTGACAGTTAAAAAATGTTCTCATTGTTTAGTCGTGGGATCCTTAAAAGCAGGGCGATGCGCCCATTTAATGTCTCGTCAAGGGTATTCCAATCTACTATAAATAAGCCACCAATAGGCAAGAAGCAAACCAGTCTCAAAGGTTTGATGCAAGAATACGGATACAGTGCATTGGGAGTCTATCTTGGAATAGGTTGTATTGACTTGCCCTTGTGCTATTTACTAGTTTCCTTTGCCGGAGAAGAGAAAATTGGCGAGTACGAGGATAAGGTTAAACGGTTCTTTGGTTTCGGTAAAAAAGGTCAATCAGATGAATCGGATGACAGCCCAGTTGAACATCATAGTTCCTTCTTGACTACTTTCGCAATTGCTTACGGTCTCCACAAGAGTTTGATCTTTATCAGGTTACCCATTGCAGCCGCTATAACTCCATCGGTTGTTGCAAAATTGAGGCAAATGGGATTTAACATCGGCAATAAGCAGATCAAAACTATTGCACATTCCGCAAAAGATTCCTATAAAGAATATGGATTGAGAAAATCGGTCTCTTCTAAAGGTGTTAAAAGTATCATAGAAAATTCAAAAGCACCTTTGAAAGGTGAAATTATGCCTTCAAATGGTGAGGCCATCAACAAGCCTAATTTCGGCACTCCTCCAACAAAGAAACAAAAGTGGTGGAGCTGGTTTTTTTAAAATTTGACCAAAATAGATTAATTCTGTAAATAGTTATGCATCAAATAATATCGATTACTTTATCCAGGTAGCAAAAACCTAAGAAAATATAACAACTATTTATAAAAATTTCTAACGGAATTGACTATACCATTTTTCTTCTTCAAATCTGGAATTGATTCTTTGAAGAACATCTGTGCTGTAAACATCTTCTAATTTCTCACCTCCATTTAAAACTCGGTCTTCATGTATTTTTTGCTCCTCTTTGGTCATTAAAACAACGTTTTGATAGCTCAATTCTTTATCTCTAATCCATCTTGAAAGAGTTAGTCTTGTAGAGTAATTCGAAATCGGTGACTTACCGTGATATATTTCCTCTACTATGTAGTTAACATCCTGCATAGCAATTTGACATCTCTGATCCTTTTCTCCAATCCTCAATTGTTGTCCTGCAAGACTTTGTAATACAGCATCGTAAACTTTGGATCTGTTTTTACCTTCTATTGGTTCCATTGGATATCCAGCAACACTTGTTATTATATAAGTAGCTAATGTTAATCCAAACATTGAAGGCATTGTTCCCAATACAGGTAAAATTCTTACTCTGAAATTTTTCAAAGCACTCAACTCTTCCACTGATCCCTTCTCATACTCTTCATCAGGTAAAGGTAAGAGCTGAGCTTTCCGTTTATCTGGCTTCTCGGCACTGAAGACCACTGTAATTCCTTCGATTATACCTCTTTTCTTCAAAAGACGTCTGACAGTCTTTGCTAAAGGATCTTCCTCAGTTTTGGAAATATCACCAACATTTATACGAGATGGGTCACTTTTGCAAGCTGCTCCCATAGAAGATATTACCGGAATACTGCTTTTATGAACAAATTCCAATAAATCAACTTTTGTATCAATATTATCAATACAATCAACAACATAAGTAGGCATACCCTCAACCAAAAGTCTTTCAGCACTCTCAATAGTCCATAATTCGTTAATAGCCTCTACTTCACACCAAGGAGCGATTCTCAAAATATGATTTTTCAAGCACTCTACTTTGGGAGTCCCTACATCGGACAACGTAGCGCAGGCATGTCTATTTAATGAAGATAATGAAACTTGATCAAAATCGATGATTCGAATCTTTGATATCCCTGATCTAATTAAGGAGATAACACAGTTGGATCCAACCCCACCCGCACCTACAACTACTACAAACTGATCTCTTACTTTTTGAAGCCCCTCTTGTCCCAAAAATGCGTAATTTCTCGCAAGTTGTTCTCTAATCAAGTCTTCATCATATTCTTCCTTGTCTTTATTATGCAGATTAACGGATTTTGTGACTGGTTCCTTTCGAGACAAAAAAGAACTATATGCTTTAACAATACCTAATGTTAAACCTGCAGTCGCTATTATAGCTGTGACTAGATGATAGTTTCTGGAAGACATTCTTCCTTTCCTTATAGTGATTTGATGAAACTAAAAAATTTTCAGATCCATTTAATTTTTTTTTTTTTGTCTTTTCTCTTTGTATGGGGTCGGTTTTGACGTTTTGTGTGCTCACCAACTTTAAATTTTTTATTTGTCAATCATCTGGTGCGAAGAGCTCTAGATGAATTTCAAGATCAGAGGTTGATCTATAAAGAGCAATGATTTAATCAATCTAAATATGGTGCTGTTTGGTCCACTTTCAACCAGAAATTGTGCATAAGACTCCTCTAGTCCCATAGCATAAAGATTTATTCGTTTCGAAGTGTGCTGCTTTGGAATCTCTTATTCAGATATCTCTAATGCTGACAATTTTCTTCAATAATCTTTATCAGATGTGACAAAACTTAATAATTTGACTTAAATCAAACTTCTGGCATAACCTTCTGGGATCTTCGTTAAGAATCGATCTCAAGGTTTAGGGATGGACGTTTATCGCAGGAAGTAACATATAAGCTGGTAGCACAATATCAAAATAAATATGTTCGAAAAGCGATGAAACTTGCTAGTATTAAGTTTAAGAAATTTGAGGCTTATAATATATCCATTAAATTGGTGAAAACAAGGATATTTGCTTGTAGATGCCTCTCGTTTTAATTCATAGTCGGTATGTCTCAATTACAGAGTTTTTGACAATCGGGGCTGCTGATCAATTCTGTCATAAACAAAAATACACACAGAAAAAGAAAAAAGAATTATTTCCAGAAGCAGAAAGTAACACAAATAGGATCAATTCTTAAGAGATCAAGGCCTAGTGACAGGAAGAAGATGGCAGGGGAATCTAGCGCCAATGCTCGAGTTCCCGACAATAGGAACCCTTTCCTGGGAAATAATACTAACCCAGCTATAAGCACTACATTTCAATCCATAAAGAGGAGGGACAGTGGTTCAAGTACCGTGTTACCTTATAGAGCCCAATCGTTGGTGAATTCGACAACAAATCTTCAAAATCAGTTGACACGACAGCAGATGATTCGAGATGGGATGGAAAAACAGGATTTAAATCCTAATTCTGCTGATGGGAATGCACATACCTTGAAGTTGAAAGCGGAATCTGATGAAGCTAACAGAAGTATCCTGTTCCTAGAAAAGAGAATCGAAGCAGCTAAAAGACTACAAAACATGGAGGAAAACCTTAGTCGTCAAAGAAGCAACACATTTACAAGTATATATTCCGGCTCAAACACGTCTGTTGAGGATGCGAGTAGCTTTCATAGTGCTTTCAGACCGGAAGATATGGAAAGTACTACGTGGAAGTTAGGAGATATCTTACAGTCTTTGGGTGACAGAGACAGACCTAAAGAAGATTTGGTACGTCTTTCCAATGACTTGGTAACCCTATTGGTCGAAAACCCCGACTTAAAGAATGACTTGGTGTTGAGTGCTTTTGGTAGCAGAATTCAAATATTATTAACAAATCCAGTTATGGAGGTAAGGGCTTGCGGTTACAGAATTGCTAGGTACATATTGCACGACGAAGACACCCTTAGAATGCTAATCCAATTCAGAATGGAGCTTTTCATTATTATAACGCTTTCTAGGGATAACAAGTCAATAGTCGAGAAGGAGCAAGCCTTAAAGTTAATTCGAGTATTGGTGGAACTCCCAGGAGGCATTCAAAAACTTTCAATTGGGGTGGTGCGAGCACTAGTTGCTGTTTCAGAAAGCCCTGACGAGAAATTGAGATATATTTGTATCGAAACTCTTTGTGAGATTTCATTGTATGCATGTGATCTAGTCTACAAGTCGGATGGATTGAAAATCATTCTTCAGTCGTTTATAGAAGGACCCTACACTCTTGCTTCAATATGTTTGATCACCGTATTGAAATTATTAGAAGTACCCGATAGTAGAACATACATAATTGATCTGGTTAATATTTCATATTTTGTGTCATCATTCTGCGATGTTCAGGTCAAAGGTCATACCAATATAGAGAGATTGCAGAACAATGCCTTTATGTTAACTGTTTTTTTGAAAACCTGGCCTGGGCTTATATGTATGTGCCAGGGTAACTTTTCACTGTTGAAGGATTTGATCAACTGCTTAACTTTTGATATTCCGAACTTACGTGATATAATCATGGACATATTCTTTGATGTCTTGAAAATTAGAACATTGCCCTGGATCAAGAATGGAAATATTTTTGGGTTTTCACAGCAGCACTCACCATTAGACCAACAACTACCTCATCAGCAAATAAAAACCAGCATTACTCCAAGTACACCTGAAAAACAGCATCCCTTGATAAATCATTATATCTCATTAATATTACTGGTGTTATTGGATTGCAACATAACGGATAAATTGGTGGCTATCATCTCGGAAAGTAATGATGATTTGAATAAGAGAAAAGCTATCTACTTACTTTCAGAAATTACAAGTTTAGCTAATAATTTAATACCGAACGAGTTACTAGATAAAAACCATGATACTGGCGGTTTCTTACCTTTATTAACAGAATCTGAGTATTTGGAGGGAAAATTACCATCAGCTTCTGTGTTCCAAATGGCGAGATTGTCTGGAAGACTCAGCAAAGGCAGAATTCCTTTAAGTTTGGAATCTGCAATACGTGTTCAACTCGTTGAAGAAAATAAAAAAAAGGTTGCACCATTTACCATAAGATATAGATTAGACGAATCTGAATTTAAGAAATTATTGAATGATACCAAAATTTTGACCACAAAAGAATATGATCAGTGGAACTGGGACTTGATAAGTGAACTAATGCAAGGACCTTTGATGAATGGCAAGAGACTTGAAGAAACAATCAAAACAACGAAGGTGATGAAAAGACTTATGTCGTTTTTTCGTCCTTTCAAATTCAGATTTAGCAAGATAGGAAGAAGAAATAAAAATTCTGCCAAGTATGTCAAGGTTGGCTGTGAAATTTTTGAAATGTTGTTACACTCTGACGAGGGGGTCAAGTTCCTTGGGGAGAATAAGTTGTTGGCACAAATTGCTGAGTGTATTGCCCAAGTTGATCCCTATAGTGGTATTGTTTCACCGGACTCCTTGTTTAGTAGACTGAAGTTGGAGACAACGATGTCAGGGGGATACTTCAAAATGCTAGGTGTTTTATCTAAAGATCTGAACGGTTTGAAAATGTTGGGTCAATGGAAAATTTTTAGCATGTTTTATCACATTACTGAAGCGAAGAGGGATGATTTGATCAAGTTAATTATTAGAGACATGGATTACAAGTTTCCCAGCCATTTGAGAATTATATTGGCAAAGGTTTTGACCACTTCTAACTCTGAATTACGTATTTTTGCTACCAACCATTTAGCCGATTTGCTTCCTGGAACTGAGGATAACTTTGTGATTGAGTTATTGATGGACCAGCTATTTGATTCTGACGTTAACGTTGTTAGTGCTGCGGCTAGAATCATAGATGAATATATAATGAGTCCTGAAAATTTAGACAAGGTGGTTGACTTAAAACCCAACTTATATCAATTGGGAAAAATTGGTCACACCACTCTTTTGAGGTTTTTGTCAACTTCTCAAGGTTATAATTATTTGAATGATTACCAGATTGTTGATAGTGAATTTCAAGAGTGGATTGAAAAAAAGATTTTTGACTACGTTCATGATGTTGAAAATTTGATGGTGAATGATTTGATGCAACCTGAGTTATACAACAATTTGATATTCAAACGATCAAAGCGTGTCTTTGTTCCTCAACATCAGCATTTTTTTGGTGAGCTAGTAAAAGTTGATGAAGGTGTAAAATTGCTTCATCGATCGGGATTTATCGAAAAAATTTCGAAAAAAATCAAAAACTACATTGAAATCAATGTCTCAAATGATAAAAGAGTAAATTCAGATGAGATAACGGAATTGAAAGGCTATTTGTGGTGCATTGGACACATATGTTCTACGAACGCTGGAATACTGTTATTTGAGAATCGTGATTTAATTAATGATGTCATAACGTTGGCAGAACAAGCTGCGAACTTGTCAGTAAAGGGAACTTGTTTTTTGGTTTTAGGGTTGATTTCTAAAACACCTGAAGGACTTGAATTCTTAGACGAATCTCACTGGTATTGTAAAATCAACGTGAATAAGCAACTTATCGGTATATGTTTACCTGACAATTTGCCGGGATTTTTCAAATTGAATGACAAAAATATAACGATTCACAGAAGACACAAGTTCGATAATTACCAAAATTTGACTCCATTGATCAACAATGAACTTAGTCTTTTGAATGCAAACGATTACATATTGATGAAAAAGATTTTTGAGAATATAATTAACTTGTTGTCACATCTATTGACAACTAAATCAATAACAAACTTAAAAAATTTAAAATTCAAAAATACAGCATTCTTCAGCAACGATAAGAATAATATAAGCATTATTAAAATTTTGACGAGATTATTCGTAAACTACAAGTTTTCCAAAAATCTTAGAAAATTCTTATTGAATGATTTTGTTAATTGTTTGGAGTACTTGAAGATATTGTGTAAAAAGGATAGACAGAAAAGCAAATGAATTGAAATGAACTGAAATGAATTTATAAAACAGCAAATGACCGCAGTAACTCCCCTATTGTAGCATGCTCAAACAGTCACCTTTATATATTATCGTCAGAAATTAAATATAATAACATTGGATCCAACTCGAGATCCTTCGGGGTTTCTTTATTTTTAAGATATTTCATCAAATTCGATATATCAACCTCTTCGTTTAATCTATTTAATATCAGAAGTTCTTCGTCGTGTTGTATCTGATCGCCATCATCATTAGATAAAATATCTAGTAAAGAGTTCTTTTTTGAACTGAGTAACTTAATTTTCCTCAATAGGAGGTTGTACTTTTCTGTAAGTATTTCATAATCAGCCTCTTTTGAAGAGAGCTCAGCCAGAAGATTTGATAAGCTTTCTGAATCAGATGACATTTTCGACCACTCTTTTGCAGTTGCAAGCTTAGAACAAATTATTAAGGTTTAATCTTTCTGTATTTATTTGATTTTATTTGATTATTTTTAAATGACACAAGAGCGAAAAAAAAATCAAAAAGAATCAAAGTAACAGATTGAAAATTCTTCATCAAAGCCAAATAATCCTAACATGAGTGCCAATGGTCTAGAGATAGGGAAAGTATTCCCTCAGGGTAAAGCAAAGACGAGTGATGCTATCACTAAGTATAATGAAAGGCGTTTCAAGCAAATGGCACTATTTTATGGATTTGCCGTCTCCACTTTTTTATTTTCAAAAGTAGCTCAAAGAGGCATTATCAAAAGAAGATGTAAGTATGCAACCATTTCCTCCAATCTAATAGATCCCATACTAACTATGACTTAAGATACACCAAATTTTTATCAGCATAATCATGTACCACCCCCATTTTCATTCTACCAGGATGCTTTGTCTCTGGTCCTGCACCTGTCCTTATTGGCTACTTCGTCTTTGGGAATGGTTGCCACTGGTGCAGCTTGGTATTTGGATATCTCAAATTTCAAGGAGTTTGGGGCCCTGATGAAAAGATGGTTAGGTGGTGAAGAGAACGAGAAGAAAATAATGAATGAGCCAATGGATGAGGACACCAAATACATTCAGGATACTGTAAATGATTTCTTGGGACTGACTGAGAAGAAAGAAAATTAATGAAATACTTGTACATAGCCAGTTGATGATTACAATATAAATAATTTACAATACTTATTTAATTAGACCATCAATCAATTAATAAACATAATACTCACTGAAACCCAAAAATAACTTAACCCCTCAACCAAATAGCTACAGAAGAATAAGCAGTTTGATCTTTTATCTTATTTTTAACCAATCTATAACATGGTTCAACCTAAGCACGCCATCAACGTTTTTTTTTCCCATTCCCAATTAACCGAATTTTAACCAAATATTAATCTTTATAATCCTTCCATTCCATGTCTTCTTAAAACTCTTCACCAGTAAGATCCATACCATCAACAGATTTTTGCAACTTGACTCTCTTTAGTTTTTCCTGTAAGAAATAAAACCCACCCCACAATACCATGGCAATACAGAAGACTCCCAATGAAATTACTGGAAAATACTTTAAACCTTCACCCTCAACATAATCTGCTTTGTCTTTGTTGAGTGCACTGACATAACCTATGATGTATGGGACTAAAGCGGCGCCAGATGATCCACATGAAGAGATGAAACCTACCCCTAAAGCATGAATACTCAATGGTAACGTTTTCAAAGCACATATAATAGTAGTTGGGAAAACAGGGCCAACAAAAGCCCCAATCAGACATATTGATATGGTCTGGACCACCAAGGATGAAGATATTGTAAAAAAGACGGTGAATATTGAAATCAAGACGCACAAGATGAATGCAATAGTAGTCTCATCGTCTTCGAATGACCTACCGATAATCAAGCCAATAAATACTCTACCCAAAGTAAGTGAAAGCCAATAAGAGGAAGTGATATAAGACGACTTGCTTGCAGTAAGCTTTTTGATGATAATTAAGTAATTGTAGACCCAATTACCAAGTGAAGCTTCGCCACCTAGATAGAAGAATAAAGTGGTACTGAAGAACCAAATATATTTGTTTTTTATCAGATCTGAAAAGCTAACATTTTGAGAATCAGTAATCTCATAGCCTTCGTTGATATGTTCATTGTTATCATCATTTTCCAACAAATAACGGTACTTCCATTTGGTCTCCTGATGAAAGGAGAAATAAGTGGCGACAAACAAAATGACAGCTCCAGTAATCAAAACATAATACCAGTGCTGCCATTCCATTCCTGTTTCAAGAAGATGAGTAGCAACAACTGGAGTGATCATGCATCCAACTCCGAAAAATGCATGTAAAAATCCCATTATTTGATTATGAAACTTCAATTTTCCAGCCCATATGTTCAAGACACCATTCGAAGCTCCACCAGCAAACCCTGAAAATAGATAGCCAATAACTAACAACCAGAATGGAGGAGCAGATGAAGCAATTGTAAAACACAAACACCATGAACAGCAACTCATTGACAAGATACCAAAAATGCCAATGGCCTTGTGTAAATAGTCGTTCAAAGATGCAGCGACTAAGGAACCACAAAATCCTGCTATAAAAATATATGAAACAACTGAATGATCTACTTTATAATAATCAACCAAACTAGGCAACAATGTACCACACGTTTGATCTGCGAGACCAGTGAAAATTAAAAACATAAATGAAACCAAAATCTGGAATTTCAATCTTGTGGAAACATTGAAATCACTCGAATCAATTACCACTGTATGATCATTGTAACTAATACTGTAGGGGTAACTAAAATCCTCGTCGCTAACGGGGATCGAGAATTGACGGAAATCCGAATCTTTATTGGAACTTTCCATTTCGAAATATGAATCAGAATGAACATTGGTAGAAGATGGCGAGCCGACTAAAGTGGCTGCAGGTGAACCCTTGCTCCACTCATCTAATTCAAGTTGATGGCTCATCTATTGGAAAGGAAAGATATGGATTGATTGAATGGCGTTACAACTTTGTTGGGGTTACACCGATATGTGAAAGACTGAAAGGAATTAGCGTTCTCTATTGACTTTGATAAATAAAACCAACATAAATCAGGAAACGATAGAAAAACAAGTAGAGCAGTATATATATATATATATATATAGATATACTTATTAGCTTTGAGATCTGTTAATTATCAAAGTCTATATTAATGCAATAATTTTATTAGAAGAAACCTACTCAACATCTATATTTTTTTCATCTTTTTCAAAATCAACCTGCCGAATATAATTTTTTTCTGCAGAGAAAAAAAAAATTCTTTTTATTTCTTTTTTTTTCCAGCCTTGCCGTGGAGGAGGTAGCATCTCGGCATCTCTCGCTGGCGCGGTTATATGGTGTATCTGAAGTTCTTGATGCCTTGAATCAGTTCCAACTCCTTGTCTTCGATTTTGTAATCACCTTCTAATTCTTCAAGAAGCTTATCATCATCTTCTGGATTTCCCTTACCAACGAAAACCACAACCGTACTAGTTGTTACATCTTTGGATAATACCGAGTTGTCTGCTTCATTGACAGCTGCCTCTAGGTCGACTTTTAAATTAGAAGCATCTAACCTTTTATTGGCATAGTAATAAGCAACCATCAAGAGAAGACACCACAATACAACCAGATTATTGGTAAAAATGAGAGCCAAAAAACCTTTGTGGTAATATGGCCTGTCGTTTTCCCTCAACACTTGTCCACCACAGATTCCAGCAATGTTTGCCGCCATCACCACCATTGCCAACGCTATGCTTCTCTCCTGCGGTGTTCGACAGTTCAATGATAACCAAGAAGTGTTCAAAATATGAGCGCTAGCACCAGGTGAAACCAAAACCACCAATATTGCAAACTTTACCACTGGTCGTGAGTCGTCTGGGAGTGCTCTCAAAACTATGATGAAAATTCCCTGCCATAACAATAAAAAAAACATTGTCAAACCTCTAGGTTTGTAGTGTGTACTAGTATAGGTTGCAATAGCAAGAATTATCAAGGCCATCCAATTTGGAATTGATGATCTGGCATTGGCCTCAAGTTTAGAGTAACCTAGCGATCTGATAATCAAAGGGATATAAGTACTCAATGCTTGAGAATCTATCATCCCCGTTAATGAGAGAACAAAGTGGCCCCAAATTTGAGGTTGCTTGAAGGTGTGGATAATATCACTCATACCTATATGAGAAGTATTTGTCAGCTTCTGTGGATCATCGATAAATATTCTTTGAGTCAAAATATGTTGTTGTCTATCAGTTAAATACTGAAACTTCTTTGGTGCCCAAAAGGGTTTTGAACTACTAGCTGACTCCGGAATAAGCAGAGCAAAAAGGAGTCCAAAGCCAACACCTATAACTCCTTCAATGATGAAGATCCATTTCCATCCAGCAATTCCAGCTGTACCAGGAAGGTCTTTCAAGATACCGTATGCAATCAACCCGCTACAAGCTGATGCGAACAAGTTACCATAAAAATAAAATGTGTGTCTCCATGTTAACTCTTGCTTTGTGTACCAAGTGGAAAGATAGAAAAGAGCACCTGGAATAAAACCAGCTTCGAAGGTACCCAATAAAAATCTAGTAGCTAAAAACTCAGATCTGTTTTTGATCTGTGACTGGCAAGTAGCAATCAAGCTCCATGCAACTATTTGAAAACTAAGCCATCTACCTGGGCCAACTTTTTGTAAAATAATGTTGGACGGAATCTCAAATATCACAATACCGACATTGAACAAAGCTGTCCCTATATTAACATCATCAGTATCAATATTTATGTCTCGTAGTAAAGTATCCGTCAAGGCATTCGATATATTACCTCTATCTATTTGCAATATGAAAAACGCCACAAAAAGTAACGGCATTATAATAAAGTCAATTTTTCTTATGGCCTGTTTCTCCTCTTCATCAGTCCAGTCTTTCTTGATAAGAATTTTCGTTTTGGACTCTCTATTGTATATGAGAAATTTGGAATCATTATAGATATCATTGGAATCGACGATAGAGCTGGTTAGAGTGCTGTCGTTGGTGTTTTCAAAAGCAGTCTCTTTCTCTTTCAAGTTAGTATCTGACATTCCTGAACTTGAGCTTGAGATTCAAATTTTTATTTCTTTAGTTTTTTAATGAAGTGGGAATAACTAAAATTTTATATCGATATGTTGCAGGGTCTTCTGAGATGCCTCCAATCTAAAATAGTAATAATAAACTAGTGAAACCCCGATTTTTGATGAATTTTTGAGCCACAGCATTACATTTATCACTTGGAATATCTCAGTCCCTGAGATTCATAGGGTTTATTTTAGATCAGCAGACTATTGCCTTTTTTATGCCAAGATATATATTGCTAGATCGTCTGAAGTTATGGTTTGTAGAATATTTAGATGCTGGTAGATTATAGTGCGCTCAGCTAATATCATCCCCCCCCCCTAAACCCTTTTTTTGCAAAGGCAAAAATCACCATCGCGCAATAGCCAAGAGTGTGGCTCTACTATGCAGTGAAACATTTTTCTTGAAAATGACGAAAATGACGAAAACACACGACGTTTCCTAACGCTATCTTCTTCACTGAGCTGATTTTTCAAATTTTTAGGGGTTATAGTTGACCTTTGCTGGTATGCCATACGACAAAGCTTTTACTTACACAACCGAAAAATAATATCATTACTTCATTAAACTAACTCTTTATAAAATAATCCAACAATCATACCGTATATCTAAACTCCAGAAGACCTTGCTGTTTTTCAAGTTCCTTGTCATTGACACGGTAATCACCTTCTATAGTCTCCAAAAAGAGCGCATCCTCTTCCAGCTTTCCTGAACCCACAAGAATGACAAGTGTGAACTTATCAGGAATTTGGGCCTCCATTGGTACCTCATTCTTATTCTCTATGATATCCTCTGAATCAGTCTTTGTTGATGAAGCATCTAGCCTCTTGTTTGCAACAACATAAGCGGACAGCAAGAAAATACACCAAAACAAGGCAAAAGCATTGGTGAAAATGATTGCTAAGAACCCCTTGTGGTAATAAGGCCTATCATGCTCTCTCAAAATTTGGCCAGCACAGATTCCAGCAATATTCGCCCCCATTACAACCATTGCCATAGCTATGCTTCTTTCTTGAGGCGTTCGACAGTTTATTGATAGCCAAGAAGTGTTCAATACGTGACCTGTTGAACCTGGGGTCAATAACACAACCAATATTGCAAATCTAACGACTACTCTTTCATCATCTGGAAGCGCTCTTAACGTTATCATGAATATTGTCTGCCAAAATAATATAACAGTCATTGTGGCTGCTCTTGGTTTAAAATGTGTGCTTGTGTAAGTCGAAATTCCAAGAAGTATAATTGCCATCCAGTTGGGTATGGACGATCTGGCATTAGCCTCTGTCTTGGAATAACCCATTGACTTGATAATCAATGGGGTATAAGTGCTCATAGCTTGTGAGTTCATCATCAATCCTAGAGTGAGAATTGAATGGGCCCAAATTTGTGGTTGTTTAAAAACATGTTTTAAATCATTCCAAGTTAAATGAGATGTGCTGACCAGTTTTTCAGGATCATCGAGGATAATTCTTTGTTTCAAGATGTATTTTTCCCTTTCAGTAAGGTAATTGAATTTCTTAGGAGCCCAAAAAGGCCTTGGACTCTCCTGGGATTGTGGAATGAAGATTGCAAAAATCACACCATATCCAACGCCGACGACACCCTCTATGATGAAAATCCACTGCCAACCTGCATACCCACTTTTACCCGGAAGATCTTTTAAAATACCTGAAGCTATCAACCCACTACAGGCTGAAGCCAACAAGTTACCAAAGAAATAAATAGTATGTCTCAATGTCAACTCACTTTTCTTGTACCAAGTGGAAATATAAAACAAAGCACCAGGGATAAAGCCCGCTTCAAAGGTACCCAATAAAAACCTAGTTGCATAAAATTCTGATCTATTTTTTATTTGAGATTGACAGGTAGCTACTATACCCCATACGATAATTTGGAAACTCAACCAGACAGATGGTCCAATTTTTTGCAAGATCAAGTTGGATGGGATTTCAAATATCACAATACCAACATTGAATAAAGCTGTACCGACATTCACATCATCTGTGTCAATCTTGATATCTTTCCTGAGAGTGTCTGTTAAAGCATTAGAGATATTACCTCTATCTAATTGTAAAATGAAAAAAGCTATGAGAAGCAATGGCATGATTATGAAATCTATTTTCAATCTAGCTGCCTTCTCCTCTTTATCAGTCCAGTCTTTCTTAACATATACTCTATTCTTCGAGACTCTGTCAAATAAGATGAAATTTTCTTCCCCTTTCAGATTTGGGGTTTCTTCTATCACAGAGCTTGTTTGAGTGCTGTCACTAACACCCTCTGTATAGAACTCTGATTCTCTTGGCTTCAATTCGGACATTGTAGAGTGGTTAGTAGGTTTAGAGAGAAGTTAGGAATAAGCCAAATGTTCCAAGAGATTTATAGTATTCTTGGCCTCTTCAAGATTAGCCTACGTGCAATAGCGTATAAATGATGTAATAATGTGAGTTTTCTGGTGATAGAGAGAGCCACATTTTTCCCTGTGCTGAGAAATAGGCCATTTTATTTTTTTCAAAATCCTTCGGAAAACACACCCCTAAAATACCGGAACAACAAATATTGAACACGAATAAATCTCAAGAGAAATCGTGGCTTTATAAAAGATAAAGATACTTTATGATTTTCAACTGTAAGACTGGTAGCAAATATTACTCCGAGTTGTGTATACTATAATATTATATATATATATATATATCGATTCAAAACGAAGTAAATCCGCCGCTCAGATATTTTTTTCCTCTTCGTCCCCTCCAGGAAAATTTCAAAAAAACCGCGCCAATGCACTAATTGTGGCTCGAAATTTAAATTGTAAAGGAGCATCACTTTCAATCCACATTTCAAGAAAATCTTCCGATTTAAAGTGATGTTTAGAATATTTCACATAACTTTTAAAGAAGACGGACCACAAAGATGACTGTCGATAAAAAACCAAACTTTTTGATTATTGTAGCAGATGACCTTGGATTCACCGATTTGAGTGCTTTTGGTGGTGAAATCAATACACCAAATCTCAAGAAATTGGCTGAGAATGGTGTCCGGTTAACAGATTTTCACACTGCTTCAGCATGTTCTCCAACAAGATCGATGCTTTTCTCTGGTACTGATAACCATATTGCTGGTCTTGGTCAAATGGCCGAATTCACAGCCAGATTCCCGGAAAAGCTCCTGGGAAAGCCAGGTTATGAAGGTTACTTGAATGATAGAGTCGCTCCTTTACCGGATATCATGAAAGAAGCAGGCTACTACACTTTTCTTTCAGGAAAGTGGCATCTTGGATTGATGCCAGATCAATGGCCAATCAAACGAGGTTTCGAAAAATCTTTCTCGTTGCTTCCAGGAGCAGGGAATCATTACAAATATATCTTGAAGAATGAAGATGGAAGTCTTGTGAAGTTTATGCCATCTCTTTATGTTGAAGATGACAGGAAGATTAATGCAGAGACAGAGCTTCCAGATGACTTCTACAGTTCCGACTATTTCACTCAAAGAGGCTTGGAGTTTTTGAAAGATGAAAATCAACGTCAAGGAAGACCATTCTTTGGCTGCTTAACATACACAGCCCCACATTGGCCTTTTCAAGCACCAAGAGAAACCATTGAAAAGTACAAAGGTCGTTATGATAAAGGCCCGGCACAATTAAGAAAAGAGAGATTGGCTAGAGCTTTAGAGCTTGGAATTATTCCAGAGGGAATTGAGCCACACCAAGTTGAAACCCAAAGAAGCAAACTATGGAGCGAATTGACAGACAAAGAGAAAAAAATTGAGTCGAGAATTATGGAAATCTATGCTGCTATGGTGGAAACATTAGACTTGAATGTTGGAAAAGTCATAGATCATTTGGAGCTGACAGATGAATTGGATAATACCTTTATTCTTTTCATGTCCGACAACGGTGCTGAAGGTATGTTCATGGAGGCCTTGCCTTTGAACATTGAAAATATTGAAAACAGAATCAGAGAGCATTACGATAACAGATTCGAGAACCTTGGAAATTGGAACTCTTTCAGTTGGTATTCAGATCAATGGGCGCAGGCTGCTACCGCACCTGCATATATGTATAAAATGTGGGCTTCAGAAGGTGGTATCAGATGTCCGTTAATAGTGAGTTATCCTAACAAATTCAAAGAACTTAAAGGCAAAGTTCTCGGTGGATTCGCTACGGTGATGGATGTATTGCCTACTGTTTTGGAGCTCGCTGATGTTAAAGGTCCTGGAAAAACTTTCAAAGGACGTCCAGTTGTTGAGCCAAGAGGGAAATCATGGGTTTCTTATTTGACTGGGAAATCAGATAGGATTCACGATGGAGAGACTGTCACTGGTTGGGAGTTGTTTGGGCAACAAGCGATTAGAAAGAATGAATTCAAAGCTTTGTACATCCCAAAACCTTACGGTTCAGGTGAATGGCAGTTATTTAACTTGAAAGAAGATCCTGGAGAAACTAAAAACTTAGCTGGAAGCAACAAAGCAAAATTAGATGAGATGTTGAAGTATTGGACAGAATATGTTGCCGAAACGGGTCTCATCGAAGTTGGTCATGAGTTTAGTGAATATGGTAGAGACGATTATGTTAGACTTGTTATTCAAGACTAGATGAATAGATGCAAATATTTATAACTATGGAACTTTTATTATAAATGAATAAATAAATAAATAAATAAATAAATAGATTCAGCCATCATCTCAAAATATAAAAGTTCTGATAGAGTCATATTTCTTCGTAAACATTCTTCCTTAATTTAAAATAGTGCAAACACCAAAGCCCCATCGATATTGAGAATATTATGAGTACAATCAAAGGAAACCAGACCAATCCTTCACTAGAATCATCACCTGGTTTGGCTAACGAGCTAACAAGTCCTACTATAAATGGAAGTATTCCTCCACCAGATCCTCCAACACTTGAGATGAAGCTCACACCCGACACATGTAGTACCATGGGTAAACTTTTTAATGCAATTATTGCCACAGTTGGGAACACGGGGCCTATTAACACACCAATTAGTAACACGCAAGTGCATTGAATAACCAACACTGGAATTAATGTGAAGAACAAAGAGCAAATGAAAATAAGAACGGAAATGATCAATAATACTTTTGACTCATTATCCTCATAATAAGCACCAATATAGAATCCGAGAGTTAGCCTTCCAAAAGTCATCCCAAGCCAAAAGGCAGAGGTAATAAATGATGAAGGGCGTGGCAGAATATTCTTAATCTCTATCAAATAGTTGTAAACCCAGTTCCCTAAAGTGACCTGTCCACCAACAAAGAAAAATAATACGGCACTAAACAACCAAATTAGTTTATTTTTCAACACCACCATTATTGAAGATCCGTGATGGGTAGATTCCTTCTGATTTAACTCCAAAGTGTACAAATAATTCCATTTGTTCTCATCTTTAAAGCAAATAAATGTCAAAATCGAAAGAACCAAGGCGTTTGCCGCCAAAATGTAGTACCACTGTTGCCATTTTCCGTTATTCTTTTCCAACAAGTGAGTGGCTAAAATGGGTGATATTATTGAACCTATTCCGTAGGCTGAATGCAAAACAGCCATGATCTGGTTATGAAACTCCAATTTACCACCCCAAGAATTAAAAGTGCTATTTTGGCATCCGGTCGAATAACCATTTAATAAATAGAAAATAAAAAATACAGGCAATGGAGGCCTCAAGGAACACACACCAAAGCAAACGAGACAAGCCAACTGAGCAGATAAAACTGTTCCTCTTAATCCGGTGGTTCTATGCATGAAATCGTTGATAGAGGCTGCAAGTGCGAATCCCATGAACTGTACCAAAAAAATGAGGGAGATGATTGAGTGTTCCACGTGATAGTAGTCTATCAAGTACCTCATCAATACCCCGGTTGTTTGTTCGGCCATTCCAACATTCAAGAGGCATAGAAAGCAGACAAATATTTTGAACCTCAATGAACGAGATGTTTTGTAGTTCGAGGAATCAATGAAAACATTATGTGAGTCGTATAAAACCTCTCTTCGTTGAGAAGCGGAGTATATCTTCCCTGCGTGTGGATAAGGTACAGAATTTCTTCCATCAAGGTTCATTAAACTTATTGCACCATCTGCATTTGAAGGTCTTTCAAAAGACATTTTAATCCATTGTCTGTGTAATCCTAGATGTCCTCCGACAATATGGTGAAGAAAAAAACGCGTAGGAGAAACTCTGTTCCAAGAACAAAAAAAACTAAAGTGGCTTTTTTTTAAAAAAAAAGTACAAAGAGTTTATTGTTATATATATCTAAAGCTTTATCTCTTGAGAAAACTAAATCCGCCTGTGAAGGTCGATGTTGCATTCTATTCGCATTTAGAATGCGATCAAGCATCAAGTCTTCACATTTTTGTCAGATCTAGTATAAAAAGGGGGAGGAAAGTTAGGGATTGGTTGAAAAACTGACTAGCGAAAGTCAAATCAAATCAAATATGGATTTATTACCTATATATAACCCAGAGGGCCATATAACGACTATATAAAATAGTAAAATATAAATCTTAGCGGTGATGTGGCAACTAGAAGCTAAGGAAAAAAGCTCAGAAGAGCTTTAACAGTAAAGTATCATCGCTGAGTTCTCATACTGTCTCCCAGAACAGGAAAAAAACCTTGCC
>JAJLSQ010000006.1:0-29218 GCA_030567715.1 Nakazawaea wyomingensis
TGCCAAAGTTCTTTAGTCAAAGGCTCAGGAGGAGAATTGCCATATCTTCGTTGATTTCGAAAGCGATGAATAATGGTGAGAAACATGTTTTGAAGGAGAATTTCAATGAAGGTGCCTCGAGTGTTGAATAGAATGGAACGTTGTTGGATGGGAGGATAAGTAACAGAAGATTGAGAGAGAAGAGCAGACCAAATGTATTATATAATAACAGTCACGTGACAATTTTATTTTATCCTTATGAACAAGTAGAAAAATAAATCCTTCATAAATAGGCACTATGGCCGAGCGGTTAAGGCGAAAGACTTGAATCATTTCATAGTTATCTTTTGGGATTTCCCGCGCAGGTTCGAGTCCTGCTGGTGTCGTTATTTTTTTTTTATCTTCATTAATTTATGCAGTAGTTTCAACACAGGATACATTACACCAAAGTCTTATGATTATACCGTAACTTATCGTAGAGAACGACAACACTATGTGGCCGTTTTTGACATGACACAGTGAGTATTTCCATTGATCTTTACCACAAATTGTGCGAGGGTTCTTATTGCCTTTTGAATTTTTCACGAGAAATTGAATAATCGGCGATTCGTGTGTTTGATTCAACAGCCTGCTTCCGAAATTTTTTATTTTAAATTCATTTATATACCCTCTCACAACACTCCAAACCCTTATACCCCTGCAGAAGATCTCAAAAAAAGAATTACCCATCCTGTCTGGTTTTGCTCAGACAACTTTTGAACTCGACTTTTTACGTTGTGGTGCATATCGATTTCTTTGAGGCCCCCTACCGATATCTTTTTACGAATTGAAGATAATTTATTATTAAGTATGTATCAATATCTCTTTCTACCTCTCGCTCTGAACTTACCTGTTTCTTGCTAAAGTCTATAACCTCGTCTCATTAGGTGTTAAAACCAGAAGCATCCAATTAGTTAGATTTCAAGAAAATAATGATCTGTCACTGAAAAATAAAACTGGTTCACCCATTCTTCCAGTAGAATCAAATTTCGACAGGGGAGATGCTATTAATGTTCAAATTTTTGCATTTTCTTCATCTTTATATTTAATATTCTATTTCTTGACCTTGGGAATTTTTGGGGTAAGCTACCACCATTTTTCTTGACATCATCTATCAATATCATTCCTTGCCGGAAAAAATTGTAATGCTGAGATGTAGAGACAACTTGGTATGCTACATTTCTCTTATCTCATTAACATAAGGAAAATTCTGTTTTTATCATTAAAGCATTAGCATATAACTTAGCGGAGTGGTCTAATAGGACACATACAAAGTCGATTAGTGACGATTACTGGCAAACCTGTTTTGAGAGGTAAAATCATTCATTATTTTCACCTTTTGATTTTTTGAGAAATCTACCAGATTGTATATAATGAAACAGTCGATAGATATAACCACTTGGCATCTATCATCTAGTGAACATATCAAGAAGTCTTGAAAGGAGATCTTTATACTATTCATCTAAAGAAATACGTCTGACCAACCATATTAAACAATAATGACATCAAAGATATAAATTCTGCATCGTCTCAATCAGCAATAATTAGTTCACGAAATAATCTTCAAAGGAATTCATCGATTTTTTTGATAGCTGGTTTTTCCTCTTTATAATGTTTCGATACATCTGCGTATGCTTCAGTTTTTCCAGATATAGAAGGATTCTTAGTAACTATACTGGAAATCAGCGGAAAATCACCTGTTTGCTCTGAATTTTTAGCATCACCACCAAGCAGCTCAAGTAAACTAACAAAATCATCTTTGACAACAACATTCAGCTCATTTTTCATATGACCTTCAAAGTGGGTTTTATCCAATCCAAGATATTCAAACGATTTGTTAATCAACTTCAATTCTTCATTCAAATCCACATTCTCTCCTGCCAGCAACCTTGTTCGTATATCGTTCAAAATTACAATTTTTCGCTTGTATCTGTTATTTATCTGGTCTAGATGCTTCTTTTCATTATTGTAGTTGACAGCAGCCGATCCGAAGAAGAGAAATAGGATAGCTGGCTTAATAAATCTCTTTTGCTGACGATATCTATCCCATAATGTCGTCTTATGTTCCAACAGAGAAGAGTAACTTCTTTTGCTAAAACTAGCCATGAAACCTGAACCTCTCGATGATTTCAACATTCTTCTATAATGTTGAACAAACATTTTTGAGCTCATGATGGGGTTTTTTTTCCTTCTTTTTAGAGAAAACTGAAAAAATGCTGATAAAAAGTAAAACAAACAGCCTTGAGCAGACTGTTACATGCAACAGACAGCCTGTTTCAAAAGAACTTTTCTAACAGTGAGGTCACCTCTAGCTACATGCTATTGAGTTCAATACTGAGAAGATGATTAATGTTAGGGTAGAATACTTTGGGCCATCCAAGAAGTTCACGGACGATAAAGAGTTTGATTTATTTTCCTTATCTGAAAACACCTTATCGGAAGTATTTGAAAAAATCGCAGAAAAATACGATTTAGAATTTGTAAAATTCATTACTGGCTCATGCGGAGTTGTTATAAACGAAGACTATATAGATATGGACTCAAGGGAACTGCTTATGGACGTCACAGAAAGTAATTACTCAGCAGTGTTCAACAAAGTTTTGAAGAAGTTTGCTTTGAGTGATAATGATGTGGTGGTTGTAATTCCACCTGTGTCTGCTGGATGAGGAAATCACTTAAGGACATGGAACTAGATAGCTAAATGATAGGGAGAGTTTTGATGCTCCTCTTCTTCAACGGTGTAAATGTAATTAATAGATGAACAAGTATGATATATACTACTATCTTAAAATGAATAGAATAGAATCCCCAACGAAAAAAAATGAAAAAAATAAACAAAATACTGCATCGAAAAGCACTAAACACACCATATTGGCTAGAACCAACTGGAACCATCATGTCTTCAATCGATGATGAATTCGCTTCATTATTTTTACCAGATTTAGAACTCATCAATTCGATGAACAATTCGACATCGAACGGTGCCAACACATATGCCTCTGCTGCAGGAAAAAGATGGGAAGAGCCGTTGGTATCACCATATTCAATGAATGACTTTGCTATTGATAACCAGGGGAACAATAACACTGCTATTCATTCAGATCGAAATACCACAAGTTCACATTGGCTACACCATTATGGAAAGCTAAGCAATACCTATGATTTACCGTTGAACCATTTACAACAACCTTATATTGGATACAATAGCCAATCAAACCACCTTCCTCAAATGTCAAACAGCTCCATACTAATGGACCCATCATCAAATAACTCCTTGAATCATCTGGATATTATGAGCTTTCAAAGATTTCCTGAAACAATAGGCCCCGTAAATGGAGATTTTGAGGAACAAGACAATGAAATGAAACAAAGTTTCCCCGTAGATGCTGTACAAAGGCCAGAAACTAGGGCAAGTCAGCCAATTTCTCATACAGTGCGAAATCACACCAACGCAAGAGGAGAACCTCAAACACAAAGAAAGAAAAAGATTTCCTCTTCAAAGTATGCTTATTTGTTGAATCTAGAAACCGAGCCGCTGGAAAAATCTGTAACACTCTATGATGATTTGAATCAACGAGTAAAATTCGATGCATTTGGAGAGATTGACGGAAGATTCATGTACACTGAATCAGAGTTGAATGATCCGTTAACTAACAGGATTTCTTGCTATAGGAGAAACTACATCCAAATTTCTTTTGATTTCCAGATGGAACGCAGACCTAAATATATATCGTCGAATGTTTCTGCTAACAAAGCACTTCTTTCTGGTTTCAAAATTGGAATTTATGCCACAACAAACTTCTCTGATGACAAAATAGAGTTGTTAGTTTTTGATAATGATGGGAAGAAAAGCTCTACTGCCCCTGGTGTGACTTATATGGGGAGTTTTCTTCACGAGTTACCCGTGGACAAGATTTGTTCCAATTACAATGAAAAATTTTTACTTCGAAAGACCCAATTCCGGAGTGCAACACCGAACAATGGTAAGGCAACTATATTCCAAAACTACTACTATATATTTATTGCGGTCAGTGCCGTAACACAGGGTGGTGGTGATATTCCATTGATTAGCTTGAAATCGAGACCAATAAAAGTGAGAGGCAGGAACCCCAGCTTTTATAATGACAGGGATGATATTTTTATAGTGAAGGATAACAAGTCATCCAGTTTCAAAGATTCCACATCTGTCACGTCAAACAACAAGAATAACTTTTCTGGTGAGAATAGTCAACCTTTAGCGATGACCGAGTTCAGTACTGGAACTCCGGTCATCCCAGAGGAAGCTATATCACGAAGTAACCATGACTTGCAAACATTTGTTGAGGCTCCATTGAGACCAGAATTAAAAAGCCAAGAAGAGGAGAAAATAAGCCCACAGCTGCCTTCTTCAAACCTTCCTTATGGTTCAAAATCAGCTACCCCACCCAATTACGAGTATTTCCCTCTTTCAAGCGTGTATTATCTTCCACCATTGGATGCCCATTATTTCCCTCATGGAGTTCATCACCCTAGACAAAGTTCTATTGTGAGACACAGGGAAAAATCTGAAGCACAAGAGAAAAAAGGAAATGTTTTTGAAGATTCTGGGAACGGATCATTAGGTGATGAAAAAATTGTTAACAACAGATACATCAAGATGAAATTGATGGATATTATGAACTACGAAAAGAATGCAAATACGATTAAACATTGATAGCTGTCAGGATGGCGAAACTGCTAAATTGGTTACTTTATAACCATAACAATTTAATAATTAATGTAAAATATTTATTTTTTAATAGTAAATCTATTTATTTGCCATTATTAACAGCTGCAGATATTGCTGCCCCAATAACGCTACTATTTTCTATATTGACGAACTTCACTTTTCTATCCTGTTCAGAATTGATGAATGTTTCCAACTCTTCTCTATATTTGTGAAAATACTGCATAATAGATCCAACATAACCAATTTTTACCAAATCATCATCGTCATCATCCTCACTTTGAGGACTAACTTCTGCTAAAAGCTCCATTAAACCGATCAAGGCAAATCCCAAAACATATACCGCCCTTTCAATAACAGATTTTATTATATCTGAGATGATATGTCTATCCTTCTCAGTTGTTTTCACATCATAAAGACTTTCGAATATTTCGAAATTAGAGTTTTCATTAATATCGCATACGCATTGGGAATCAAGATCATATGCAGATGGTAACGAGTAGTTAGAAATGCTGAGGGGTCCATTTGTTGAACTATCTACTAATCGAAGTCTTATGAGTTCTGTGATATACCTTCCACTTGTCATGAGTTCTAAAGGTTGAAAGACTCCATATAATTCTGTTGTCATGTGCGGCTTTGGAAATTTAGTGAAATCCATATTCCAGCGGTTATCAATCATCTGATCAAATTTATTAGAATATTTTTGAAGGTGATTACCAAAATATGACAATTCTGTATTCAACAAGCAGTGTGTTACTGGGTTCTTGAGTCTTTTATTCGATGATAGAAGTTGCTGTGGAATCGAAATTGAACAATTGGTCCCTGTTCCTAACACTAGTCCTATTTCACTGTTGTGAAGGTATTTTCCAGCAACCACAACGCTTATGGCGTCATTGATAATGGCATCAACAGATATATCGAGTCCAATCTCTTTGCAAGACTTCTCTACTAGCATCTTCAAATCTTTTTCCTTTGAGTATGAAGTCAACTCATAACCCTTGCTAACATTCTCAATCAAGCCATTATTTGGCATAGTTTGTCTCAATGGGAATGACCAAGTAATACCACAATGTATGGTTTGATCACAAGATAGAACGGATTGAGATTCGATCACAGTTTTGATTCTGTATGCTATCAATTTGAAAAAGTTCTCATCCATCACCTTTTGATTATCATTTATCAACCACGACATTTCACTGATCGGTGTGGTTTTCTTGTTTTGTACCTCCATTACAGCCACTCGGAGAGTAGACCCTCCTAGATCAATCGCCAAAAAGATTCCAGACTCTTTCCCTGATGGAATAGAAGAAAAAACAGGTATCATGGAATTCTTAGAGAGTTGTAGCGCTTCATGATAACTTTCGATAAAACCATCGATCATCACCCTGTTCTCTAGAGAGCTAACACAAACTTTGATCTCATTCTTTCGTTTCTCCACGGTATGCGTGTCTGTCTTGCTATCAGCAAAGGAATCATGGGTGGGAATTGTCGGCGTCACCAAAGTTGTGAACATGTTGTCATCTGCTATCATTAGTGAGGTATCCATATTTTTCTCTAAAGAAGTAGTATCAGAAAATTATATATAATCAAAGATGGGAAAGATATTTCAACATACAGAGTGGAGTATCATAGTAAGAGCCATAGCAAATGCAACAAAGTAGCAGAAAATCACAGCGTACACCAGCTGAGATGCACAAAAGAAGAAGAAGCTTATCAAATAGTAGATGTATCTGTTTTTTTCTTTGTTTACATAAACTGCATAAACTGTGTATGTAACATTCACCGTAGATAGCTTTCTGTGATCCATGTGTCTCTCTCCTCATCCATCTCTATATCTGTATCTATCTCTCTGTTTTTTTTTCCTTCACTTTTCCGATTTCATTTCCAGAAATGTAATGTTACAATCAGAAAATCCCGTTTTTATAGAGTGTGTTCTTATATACTACATACAAGGTTACATTTGGTAGTTACCCATCTACCCACTTACTCGCTCACAACCATTTATCCTTCTCATCGTAGTAGTCATAATATTGCCGGTAAATGACAAAGCCATTATCTTTGAAATTGTTAATGTTGTTACTGGCCTTATTGATTCCAATTAAGATACATCCGTTCAAAGATTCGTCTTGCTTTTTCAAATAGCTCAACGAAGTGCATACGAGCCCCAATTTAAACACATCCGTCAAATTCTCATATGATGGATCAATTATCAAGCCACTCAATCCTCCCATATTCAGATTGAAATTTTCCATGAAGGGATAGTACTTTGAAATCGACGAGTTTCCAGAAAAGACAACAATACTTCCCACAACAGACTTATTAGTTGGTTCCAATGCTACCAAAACCTTCACTTCGGAGGGGTCATATTTGGCAGTTTCCTGGTACAACTCATACAAGGCTGGATTATTTGAATGATAGGTTAATATCAATTGCAAAACTTCCTCCAAATTTTGGCAAACATCGAACATTATTCCAACCACCTGTAACTGCCTTACCAATTTCTTGGAGACAGACCAGCTTCTCAAGTTGTCTAATTTCAATATATAATTAAGCTGTTTCAATTCTTCATGGCTTTTTCTGAACTTATCGAATGTCCAATTTTGCTTTTGAGTTAAGAAAGAGTATAGAGCATTGTTGTTGGCTAAAGTATTGCCGAGATCTTCATCCCCTTCCTCATTATCTTGCAATAATGAAAAGAACTTTGTGGTAGGAAAGAAAAGCAAAGGAAATGGTGATCCTAGTGTTATTCTCTCACATTTTCTTTCCTGTATCAAATATTTTGTTGCCTTCGAATGGAGGCTTTCTCCTATCGCTTGATTTCTCTTAGAAGGATCAACAAGTATATATATGATATTTCCAGACTTTAACCTCTCATTGTACCATGTCGAAATGAAGCCATAAAGGGTATTCAAAGAGTTATTTCTAACCACAAAATGCTTTTGAGTGTCTGCGTTATCATGAAGAAGCTGGAAGTATCTTGCAAGATACTTTTTAAAAAGCTTCTCTTCCTTTGGTTTTTCCACGAGATCAAATGAATCTTCATCCTGCTCCGCTTCATTATCTCCAAGTCGACTTCTTCCATGGAAAAGACTGTTCATGTAGAGAGTCACTAGACTTTTCCAGTCTCGTTGAAGATTAAAGTCATCGACAAGCCATCTCCTCTGTGGAACGTCTTTTCTTTTCTTTTTCCTTTGCAAATCAGTCTCGTCTAATTTACGCTTTGGTGATTCACCTGGAATGGAACCAATTGGTTTGAACTCCCCCATCAAAACTTTTGCTAGATTTTCTAAAGCGTTATCTGTATAGTCGTAAGTGCAAAGATATGTAGATCCAATGTTTTTATTGTAGTAAAAATCATACGGGGATGATACCGCAACAATTATCAATGGCTTTCTTGTGGGAGCCTTATGATTGTTACCCCCACAAAGAATTGATATATGCTTAGCAATTCCTATCTGATGAATATTTCTTGTCGTTTCAGACGTTATTAATATCACTGCCTTGCAACGTTCTATCAACTCTTCATGTAAATTTGTAAGCCCATTTGCCGTGTAGCTTGTATGATAAACTTTGAAATTACACTCTTTCGAACAATAGGAAGACAAAGTTTTTCCAAACTCTTGGAATACTTCTTCTCCCGGGAAGTTTCTAAAATGTGAGTGCTTGACATTATTTTTGGAATAGAGAGGAGTGATGATAGGAGTTAAGAGAAGCAATCCATTATTTTGTGGTAATAAATCTTCTCCCTTGAAAAATTTCGTTATTGGTAAGCAACTATGATAGTCCCTCACCATAGTTATTGATTTCCTGTAAGCTAGTTTTGACAAATCTTGATGCAGCAGACGAACAGCCACAGGTAGATCTTTCAAGTTAAAGATTTCCTTCCAAGAAGGAAGCTTTTTCTGTAAAGTTTTAATTCTTCTTAATGAATCATCAATAATCAGCTTTTCATCCAAAACACCATCCTCGATTGCTTGTAATAAAGCATTTATCAGCTCCATTTGTAGATTGAAATCATGACACACCAATATTAAGTCACATCTTGCAAACAATGCCATTATTACTCCCTGCTTGAAACCTATGTTGCAAATAAGAGCTTCCATTTCAAGACACTCACTCACAACAACACCATCGAATTTCAACTTTTGACGTAAAAGATCATTCATTATGACAGTACTTAAGCAGGCATGAAACTCATCCGGGGCAATGTTGGGAACCAGTGCACCAGAAGCCTCTAAGCCATCTAGAAGACCTTGGTCGATCAAGGCCTTGAATGTTAGAACATTAGAGCTCTCAATCTGATCCAAAGTCTCCGTGAGCATAGGTAATTCCAATAAAGACGAGACTTCAGCATTGTTCAAGCCCGGAAAATGTTTACCAAAGCAGAAGAGTCCAGCATCTTTGAAACCTCTCAGCAGCAGCGATCCGTACTTTATAACTTCTTCAACAGTTGAACCAAACGATCTAACTCCAATAAGCTGATGAGAATATTTAGTAACAACGTCTAAAACTGGACCCAAGTTGATCGTAAATCCAATAGATCTTAATTCTGTACCCATAGCCTTACATACATCATAGATTAGTTCAGGAGATGCTGTCAGAGCCAATCCCATCAGTCCAGGAAATTGGGTGATATAGTTTTCATCAAAAAGACTTGAAACCATACCCCCTTCTTGATCAATCGCGAACATGACAGGATACTCGTATCCAGCATTTCTAGCGATTTGTTGCAATTGATAAATTAAACTCTTTGTCTGCTGAACGCTTTCAAAATTTTTCGATGATAAGATAATTGTGGAAACATGGTAGGATTCGATCAAAGTTCTGATATTGTCTGTTACTTGGGTTCCCTCAAATCCAGCCATTACAAGCTGACCTAACTTCCTTTTCTTCAGCAGTATACTCATTCTTAGCTACTTGATGCAATATCAAATGAGTACTATCTAGATGTCACTCAAATCTTTTTGAAGATAGTAGTAGCCTTTCATTTGGGTAATTTTGAATAATTTACACTATCATTTTGGCCTTCTAAAAAAACCAAATAAATGTAACAGTAACATTCTCTCAGGCAAAAAATGTAACATTAGATTTCACCTTATCAGCCGGCAGAAGGTTTAAATAGTGGTTATTTCCTTTGAGATCCTTTACAAAACATCCCATATGTGATAAAAAAACACCAATATGTCACTGTACTCACCACCAGCAACTCCTAAGAGAGAGTTTGATACTATATTGAAGCTCACTAATTGCTCACTCTGTGATGAAGGAAGGCTTGTTTCAAATAAAGATTTGTACATCAACAAATCCACTGGAAAGATAATAACTCGTCCAGTTGTTGAGAATCAATTTATGGAAACAGTGGACATGCATGGCTTGATTGTCTCACCAGGATTTATGGATATTCAAATCAATGGCTGTTTTGGTTTGGATTTTTGTTCTCCAGATGATAGCGAGACCTTTCAGAAGAATTATGATATGGCCATGAAAGAATATATCAAAACTGGTGTAACTAGTATCTGTCCTACATTACCTTCTACATTTAATCACATATATGCCAAGAACTTGCCAATTTTGAAACCAAAAAGATGTAATAACCAAACCGAGTCGTTGGGTGCTCACTGTGAGGGTCCGTTCTTATCACCCCTCAAAAGAGGCTGTCATCCTCCTGCAGCATTAAGGGTAGCCGATGAGGGATATAAATCAGTAGAAAAAATGTATAACGGCAACTTGGATTATATCAAGATTATAACTGCGGCCCCTGAGTTGGCTGGGGTGTTGGAATCTATCAAGGGTATCACCGAGGATAAAAAGACGGTTTTCTCCATAGGCCATACAATGTCCACTTATGAAATTGGCTTACAAGCTATTGGAGAAGGAGCTACAATGATAACACATTTATATAATGCTATGCCACAACCTCACCATAGAGAGCCTGGTGTTGTAGGTTTAATATCATCACCAGAACTTGTTGACGCAGACAAAGTTCCTTGTTTTGGGATTGTTGCTGATGGAATTCACATTCATCCTGCTGCCATCGCATCAGCTTACTCTTCCAACCCAGAGAAAATGTTTTTGGTGACAGATGCCATGCATTTGATAGGACTTTCCAATGGCGAGTATTATTGGGAGAATGATCAGTACATTGTAAAGCAAGATAGCCATTTATTTTTGAAAGGTACAGATACCATTGCTGGCTCTGCTACAGATCTTGGAACTTGCCTTAGAAATGCTATGAAATGGTTACATTTAGGTTTACCAGAAGCTTTAAAATTGGTTACCAATAACCCTTCAAGAGCAGTTGGTGTAGAGAATTCGAAAGGTTTTTTGAAACCGGGTTGTGATGCTGACTTGACAATTTTGGATTCCAATGGATATGTTAAGCAGGTCTATAAGCTTGGAGAAAAAATTTATGACTGCAGTGGGTCATCGAAGTTGTAGTCGGCTTGCTAAAAAAAGGTGGGATAAATAGAATGTTGAATATTACTAACTTTCTAATAGCATTATAGTAAAAAACACATCAAATTGTTCTTGAGGTTCTCGAATATATACACAGTTATTTAGATTCGTAGAAAAAAATACTCAACCAGCAAAGGCACCAGCGGCAGCAGCTTCTGTCATGAGTTGTCTCACCTTATTACTCAAGATAGGATCATTTCTAAGTCTAACTTGCATCTTAGCCAGCTCGGCAAATTGGGTAGCCTGTAATTTTTCAGGATATCCTCTAGCCAAATCACTCAGTTCTTCAAACAAGGTGACAGCCTCTGTTGGTTGTTCAAGTTGTAATTTGACTTGGGCTAAAGACATCTTGGCAATCTCTGATTTTGGATCCAATTTCACTGCTTCAACAAGAATCTTTTCCAGCTCCAGAATATTAGTCCTTGAGGCCAACGTTGCCTTGTTAACCAACAGCACAGCTCCGATGTTGAATGTAGGTAACAGAGATTGTAATCTAGCAGCAATATCAAATTGTTTGATGGCACCATCAAAGTCTTGTTTGTCACTCAAGATTTCACCATAGTAATTTGGAATCTCTGGAGCAGTTGGGAACTTCTTTTTGGCCTCAGCAAATTTCTTGTCGGCTTCATCAACTTTTCCCTCTCTGTACAGAATACAAGCCAATTGAATGTAAGCGTAGACATTTTCTGGATTGAGCTCTTTAGCCTTTTCAAATAATTTAGCAGCTTCACCAATGTCGTTAGATAAGTACATCAATTGACCCATATGATAGTAAATATCAGCATCTTCAGGATCAGAAGAACGTGCATAATCGAATTGTTTCTTGGCATTTTCCATGTCCTGTCTATCAGCATAAATTAATCCCAAAATAACATAAGCTCTAGTTCTTGGCTTCAATGCAATGGAATATAGAATGTTGTTTATAGCCATATCTGAGTTGTTTTTCAAAAAGTCAAATGAACCTAAGTACTCAAAAGCAACAGCTGCTAAAGCTGCATCTGTAGAATTTGGAGACAATTCTTTACCGAATCTATCAGTTGCCTGTTTGATTAAGACATCAGCAGCTTCGTAACCTTCTGTGGTATTTAAGGCAATATTCTTCAATGCTTCAACCAAAAATTTAGCTCCAGAATCTTCTTGCAAATTTTCTTGATCAACCAATTCAAGGATTGGATCAGTCTTGAAAGCTCCAAAAAATGGAGAGATTGATGAAGTAGTTGGCAAGGCAGGTATATGGTTCTGTAACTTTTCCTCAACAATTTTGGTTGATTGCTTTTGCAAAACCTTCTCCAATTGCAGTTCTGTTGATTTGTTATTGAATCCCCCATAGATAGTGACTGCTGTCAAATCAAACATGGAGTCTTCATAATTTTCCAATGCTTCATAAGCTTGAGATCTTCTCAACAAACATTTAGTATAATCTGGTTTCAATGAAATAGCTTTTGTAGTATCTTCAATGACTTTTTCGTAATTTTCCAAAGCCGCATAACAAGCAGATCTGTTGGAATAGAAGACTGGATCTTCCTTACACTTAAGAGCTGCTGTGTAGAACTCGATAGCTTTTTCGTAAGATTTTTCCTTAAACAACGCATTACCAGTTGCCTTCAAAGCTAATGCGTAATCTTCCTTCTCCTTCAGTGACAAAGAGGCAACGAGTTCATCGTCAATCTTAGGAGTCAATGTTTTCTCATCCACTGGATAGATGGCATTTTCTATGAGGACTTGTGAATCTGAAACCTCTGGCTTAACCTCTTCCTTCTTCTTCTTCTTTGACTTCTTCTTCTTTTTCGATGATGAAGTACTGTCTTTTGAAGGTGGGTTATTCAAATAATAAAGAGCACCTGCTGCTGTAGAAACACCCACAATTGCAGTGATTGCAACTGCAGATTTGTGAGTAGCAACAAACCGGGAAGCTTTATCCAAAAGTGATGGCGATCCAGTGGCTGACATGATATTGGTTGATATATTTCAGCTTTCGTCCAAAAAAATTTTTATATAACATAGTTTTGCTTTCTTTTGGTTGTTTTTTTTTTTTCGCTTCCATTTACAAAATTATTCCACAGCGGGCAATAAAATTATGATTACTAAATACGGTAATATCTATAAAGGGCGTTCTCTAAAGTTTGTAGGACTTATCCATTGCACTCTCATCAGTGATAATGGTTACATTACTATGCTCCTGTAAATATGTACAGGGATATTTAGGACCAATAGATCCCTGTAAGGTCTCCTTCAAAGCAAATCTCTTCAGCTCTCCAAATACCATAATAATGATCTCTTCCGAATTATCAAGCAAAGTGGATATACCAACACTCAATGCATATCTGGGAACTTTTGATTCGTCACCATTCCAAAATCTCGAATTTGCCTTGATTGTCGAGTCAACTAAGGCGACTTTCCTCGTTACTGAGTCTCTTGTAGAGCCTGTTTCGTTGAAGGCAACGTGGCCTTCAGGTCCTAATCCTCCTAAAAATAAGTGTATTCCCCCGTATGATTTGATTTTCAGCTCATATCTGCTGCATTCTAGTTCCACATCCTCCAGTAACCCATTCAAAATATTGATGTTTTCAGGTTTGATATCGATGTGATTGAACAAATGTTTAAACATAAAATAATGATAACTTTGAGGATCATCAGGTGCCAACCCAAGATATTCGTCCATGTTGAAAGTGATAACATACTCAAAAGATACCCTGTGTTCCTTATTCAGCTGAACGAGATACTTATAGACACCTTCCGGTGATGATCCTGTTGGAAGTCCTAACACAAAAGGTCTTGATGCTGTTGGTTGGAAAGTATTGATTCTAGTGATAATGTAGTCGGCCAAGTGGCTAGAGGCCAAATCCAGAGTCTCGTAAACTTGAAGCTTCATCCTTTTCTCTTGTAAGTTGGATGCCAATGGCTGTCGTTAAAGTTCGTGATGAGGAAAAAGTATGGTGACAAGGAGAAGGCAAGTATCTTTTAAAGAGTCATACTGATTTATTATCATGAGGAGTATTTTTGTGGTGTATCCTTATAACAAAATGTAACATAGTCGGTGTTACATTTTTGTTTTGTTTTTCTTTGTTGTTGTTGTATCCGAAATACGATAATAGAGCATATGCTTCAAAAACAACAAAAAATAAGGCAAAAGAGCTGATACTTCCAATATCACAGGTAATCTTTGACTGTTTAAGAACAGTGGTTGATCTCAATACCATGATTCATAACTGATTTGAATGTGGGAAAAAGAAACCAAAAAGATTTTTAAGTATTACTTCAATAGTTCCTCTCAGTTCATCTCTGATTCAAGTTTGATGTTACCAAAAAATGACGGAACATTTCATCAATCTCGTTCTATCACCTTCGAGTATGGGAAAGCTGCCAGTTTCCTGGGTTGAACTAAACACCAAAGGAGTTGTTACTTCAAGGATAACAGATGTATTCTTTTCAATTGTTATCTCCCTTTCTCCTCGTATCAGTCTTATGAATGCCGACCCCTATAGGGCTGGGTTAGATATCTTCCACCCCCACCCACATTGTTGTTGGTCCGTACAGATAACAGTCTATCAATTGGTTAGTTATCTTTAGCCCCCCTAGATCGGCTCCATTCAGTTCAGTGTATGAGTGAGTATTTTTCCTCTGCAGAAAGATTTCCCGTTTTCTCTGATGGAAAGGAAAATTCCTTATCTCTTAAGGCCCAAAAAAGGTAACAAAAATGTAACGTTGCGCTCGAAAATTTAAATCGAAAATAAAATACTCTTCCGAGAAAAAGTTTCGGTCACTTGAATAGAAGTCCCAGAAACGAAGGAAAGATTAGAGGGAGGTTCAAACTTGGAAAGACGCTTGTCAAGTCTAATACACCAAATTCGTTATGGATACCTATGTTAAGAAGATGGAGAGGAAGTTGACCAGTTTAAATCTTTGGGGCATTATTTCGAGAAACATTTTGGAGAATAGCAGATCCAGAAACCATCGTTTAAAGTACAGATCAGAAGGACCGTACGGCGTCACGTTTGTCAACCGGAAAAAGGTCGGAATGTAGCATGGCGCATCAAAGAGGTGCATTATCTATTATTCACTAATTATTTTCAGTTTTTTTTTTTGTGTCTGATTATTTTACTTGTGTGATGCGTTCGGTGGGGTTTATCGTCCGCGATATGATATAAAAACCACTGATAATTCCTTCTCCAATAGGTTGGTTAGCTTTGTGTTCAACAGCTTGCTTGTATTTAATTAAGTAGAAGAAAATAGTCGGTTCCAAGTGATCTATCACAAGTATTAAAAATTAACCAAGACTAGTTAGTTGTTTTGGTCCATAAGTTAATTATCAACCCAATTGAAGCCAACTGCACGTGATAATAATGTCCTCTTCTACAGATCTGGAATTTGAGCAAAAAAATGCTTATGATGTGGATGTGTCGATTAAGAACAATGAAAGCAATGATGAACCACAATCGCTTATGAAGTTTGTGCCAGATTACAGTGATGCGTGGTATGATAGAAAGCTATTTGGATTCTTACCAAGATATTCATCAGGTATGACTCAAGTGTTCATGGTATCATTCATTTGTTTCTTGACTCCTGGTTGTTTCAATGCCCTTAGTGGTCTTGGTGGTGCTGGTACAGATGTCAAAGTTGCCGACAATGCTAACGTTGCTCTATACAGTACTTTTGCAACAATTGGTTTCTTCTCAGGTGCCATCACTAACACTATTGGACTTAAAGCTGCTTTAGGTTTCGGTGGTACTGGTTATGCCCTTTATGCAGCTTCTTTGTTATGTTACTACCATACTAAAAACTCTGGTTTCGTTATTGCAGCTGGTGCCATTTTGGGTGTCTGTGCCAGTTGTCTTTGGTCTGCCCAATCACAAATCATGCTTTCATATCCTACCGAGAATAAGAAAGGTAGAGCTATTCTGATGTTCTGGATTGTTTTCAATCTTGGTGCTGTCATTGGCTCTATTATTCCATTGGCAGATAATATCAATAGCAAAGGTTCGTCTGTTAGTGATGGTACTTATGCTGCTTTTTTGGTCTTGATGGTTTTCGGTTCTGTGTTAGCTTTTTTCATTTTACCAATGAATAAAGTTTGGAAAGATGACGGTACTAGGGTCATTTTCAAGAGAGATACCACTTGGAAGTCCGAGTTGCGTGAACTATGGGTTGTCTTGAAATCCGAGCCTAAAATATTGCTTTTATTCCCAATGTTCTTTGCATCTAATTGGTTTTACACTTACCAGCAGTCTGATTTCAATGCTCCAAGATTCAACATCAGAACTAGATCTTTGAACTCTTTGTTATATTGGTCAATGCAAATGGTTGGTTCTCCTTGTCTTGCCCTCGTTTTAGATTATGGTAAGCTTAAGAGATCAACAAGAGCTAAGATTGGTTGGGTTATCATCTTTGTTTTGACAAATGCTATTTGGGGTGGTGGTTTAGCTTTCCAAGATTATACCAGAGAGTCAGCCTTGGAATTGACCCCATTAGACTTTAAAGACAGAGCTTATATTGGTCCAATGTTCCTTTACATGTTTTATGGATTCTACGACTCTATCTGGCAAACATATGCCTACTACGTCATTGGTGCTTTATCTAACAGTGCTAGAAAAGTCGTTGTCTATGGTGGCTTCTACAAAGGTATTCAATCAGCAGGAGCTGCCATTATTTGGAGAATCGATGCTATTGGTATCCCATACATTAACATTTTTGCATCTTCTTGGGCTTTGTTGGGTGCAAGTTTGATCATTGCTATTCCTGTCATCTTTTTCGATATTAAAGATCATACAGACTTAGAAAAGGATTTACAAGATGCGGAAAACAACATAGATGATATTATAAGTCCAACTCAGAGTAAAATAGGAGGTGTTATTCCTTGATACAATCATTTGTCGTTGTTTGTGTATCCCTTTTTGTATTAGTCTTTTTTCTACCATTTCTGTCTTATTATAAGCTTTTTGTATTTGAGGCAATATCTTTATTGTGCAATGAACTTTTTAAATGTTTATTGAAGTAAATCTACTGTATCTATCAATATAACTCGCATAATAGCTAGTTATCATGGAAAATATATACTAAAATGTATTTTAAAATCACAGTCCGGATTTGGCACTGCCGGGTAAAGGAGAAGGCTCATTAGAGGCCATATTTTTCTTGGAATGAGTTGGGGATGTACTAGTATCACCACCCAGCCCATCACGAGAACTGTTTTGTTGCTGCTGCTGCTGCTGTTGGGGTGTTGGTCGGTTCTGAGATCTTTGTAGCATCTGTTGGGGTGACAAAGCCTGGCTAATGGAAGAATGTTCCGAGTTTGCCGGTGATGGATGAATGACAGGGGGAGTTGCACCATTAGGGGTATTTGGTTTAGACATTGACGATGGGTTTGTATGGTGTGAATAAGGAGGTTGCATATTATTGACTCCTGGATGTTGTTGATTGAAAGGAGAATTCTTTTGCTGTGAGACATTGCTATTAGTGCGGCTGTGGGTATTGTTGTTGTCATGGTTATAAGTAGGTGTGAATTTTTGCTGCTGCTGCTGTTGCAGTTGTTGCTGCGATTGCTGTTGATTAAGTGGCCGCGGTTGTGCTTGCTGTAGCATCTGTGATTGTTGATATTGCAGTTGTTGTGGTTGAGGCTGCGGTATGTTCCGATTCTCTGGTGATTCTGACAGTCTAGCCTGTTGAGGCGGAGTCAAGGAATATTCACGATTATCGTCATTTGCAGGAGTGGAGTTGTTCAACTCGTTTGAATCATTGAATAACCCTGGAATATGGAAGAGAATAGTATCCAATTGATCTAAAGCCGAACCCGCCTGATCAAAGCCCTTAGCACTGACCCGTAATATCCATCTGTAATTGTACACTTGGTCCTTGTACAAGTTAGCTTCTTCTATTGTTGGGGAAGTTACAAATAATATAGCAGCAAAAGTTCCTATTAAAGTAAAATTTGCTGTAGCAGACGAATGCCAAAATGAATGAATATGCTCTGGTTTCAAAGACTTGACAAACTCAATGGCCGCAAGAAGCCTAGTTCTAGCAGCAGTACGGCACACCCGAATAAGCTCTTCGGGGCTGTCTGGTGTTAATGTTGTGATGATTCTTCTGTGCAATGTGATTTCCGCTGCAAAATAAGCCAATTGTAAATAACCATTTGAATTCAATTTTCTAGGCTGTATAGCAGTCATTTGTAATTCAGAGGGCAAAGAGTGGTACCATTGTCTCAACTTCAACTGTAAAGGTTTTGCAGCTTTCAAAACCTGGTCGATTCTAGTCACATTCTGAATGGCAGACATACTAAAAAGGGAATCTAATATCTCTGATAAAATTTGAGATAGGGATATCATCTCTTTGAAAAGAACTTTCCCATTATCAATATCTATGGAACCTTCTTTTGAGCTATCCGGCTCATTTGATTTTTCAGGAAAATCCTCATCGGTGACATGTTTTACCAACCAATTTTTCTTTTCAATGATATGTGATGGCCTACTTTCAATCAATGATAACCATTTATCTTGTAAGTAAACTGCCCAAGCCAATCTTCGTCTCAAACCTCTTTCCCATTTTGGCAATCGCCAACCAGCACAGTCCAACCCTAGTCCAAGTTCTTCGGCCAAAGCAACTACCTGAGAGCTAAGTGACCAATTTCTGGTGTTTTCACCTCTACATTGGAGCAATAACAATCCCGCTTGAACAGCGCTTAATTTGGGCCTCTCGATCACAAATGAAAAAGTTTTCATTGCGAGCTTCAAAAGTGCAACAACATTTGGTTTAGGGAATTGACTCAATTGAGGATCATAATCCCACCACTGTATAGCCAAAGCATATACCGCTGCCAATAAAGGTGCGCTAAACTCTCTATGTGTCCTAGAGTATTTTTCCAAAAATACTTTCTTGTGTAGCACCGGAAAAGAAGGATGAACAATTCTAAAATACAATTCAATCAATACTTTACCATGAGGAGCAACAAACCTTTCTACGGCATCAACGTTCCGTTGGGTAGCTTCATACAATTGTGTAGTATAATCATCCTTCAATGAAAATTGAACATTTGGAGCTACTTTTCTCAAAGATGTAGACAGATTCAACTGTACTTGATCAATCTTATCGAGCTGGATTTTGTTCAACAAAAGTGGATCATATACAGAAGAAGGTCCGATGTAGAAACTAGAACGTGGATATTGCAAACTCAAAGTTTTCTTCAACAAAGAGTAACCCGGCATAGACGAGTAATCCTGTACGGGATCCACCTCTCTGATTGGAATTGTGGGAGGTGGATGAAGTTCATCCACTATATATTTTCCTTTTTTGGTCACCACATCTGAAGAATCATCAGACAAAGTTCTCTTGATATCACTATACGTACATTTCAAACCTTTTGATTCACATTGTTGACAATTACTTGTTTCTGGTCTCAAAACACATTTGGTTTTACGACGACGGCAATGGTCACAAGGCCTCACTTTAGCACGTGGTTGATTTGAGTCCTTTTTCTTATTCGATTTTCCTCCCGCTTTATTATTGAAAGATGGATCAAACATCTGAGAATCCACTGCTTGAGGATTAGGATAACTTATAGTGAATGGCTGTGACTGTGTACCTGTTCCCTGCGACTTCAGTTGTGCTGCGGCTATAGCAGCTTGGAATCTCGGAGGTATTTGTAACCCGATATTAGATTGATTATTACCACCATTATCATTATTATTATTTGGCGTACCTGCAGCATTTTGTTGAAAGTACATAATTTCAGCTGGCGATCTTGAAGTCGATTGAGGTGATGTTTGTGGTTCTTGTTTGAAATATCTCAGTGGGTTCAATGAACTTGTTTCGTTTCCACTGCCATTGCTATTGATGGTATTGTTATTATTAACGGTAGATTTATGATCCGTCTGATTCGCTAAACCCGAAGCTAATGGAGAAGGTCCACCTAGGAAACTGGGGTGAGACAATGACAGATCTGAGAGAAAAGTGTTGAAATCTGTATCTGGCCAATGACCAAATTCGGAGCCCTTACCACCATTTGTTGATGAGCTAAACAAGTTTGATCTTGAATTGTTATTTGGATTGAAATCTTTTCCAAGATCCGTCGGTGAATCATTAGACATATTGACTACAATTCTAAGTGAATTAACTCAAATCAAATCCGGTCAACGGTGAGGTAACAGCCTTTAGTATGTTGATCGTGAAATTTAGTTCAGAAAAAATAAATACACAGATTAACCACAGGTTATCACTTCGCAATTTCGGCGATTAAATGGAACGATTAAACTTGAAAGGTCAATTTAATGTCACAAATAGTGGTTGATTGGAATGACACAAGTGGGATCTCTTATCTCTGGAGAACTCTGGGAACCAAGTGTTAATAATGGTATCCTTCCAGTACTATCAGTAGATGCAAAAATTCTCTCCAAAAATTACTTTTTGGTATTGTTGATAATTATTTTGATTCTATTTTTTTTTTTTTTTTTTTTTGAAATTATTGCTAAAGGGAGTTGACAATAAATGCCGAGCAAAATTGATCCATTATGCAAAATTTAATCAATTTATCCTGTCAGAGCTCTTCAGGGTGGGAAGTCTTAGAGAGAACTACTACAAAGGTACCTTCATTTGAAATTTTTAATATATTATTTTGCTATCTAATTGGAATACAACGATATATCATTTACAAAAAATGTTATCATTCAAGTTTGTATTTTTTTTGTTTTACAAATTATCAATCTAATCAAACACAGTAAGGTATGCTTCAGCGATAAATCTGGCTCTCGCATTCAAGAAAAGCTTCATTTCACTGATCTCCTTGTCCACTTCTTCCATGAATTCAATAACAAAATCTATCAATTTGGTTTTGATCATAATCTCGTTATGGTAATTTGTCAAAAGAAAACTTATATCAAATCCTTCGATTGGGACTCTTCTTAGTATAACAAAGTTCTCTGCTCTTTTGGTTAAGAAACCTGTAAATTTATCAACCAAAATGTTTTCAATTTCATCACTTTGTTTGATCTTTATTGAAATTCTTACACTGTTGATCGATGATTCAATTAATACTTTCTCACTTTCATTTCTGCAAATCATCATTGGATTTAATAAAATCTCCTTGGTTTTTTTACTCTCAATCTCTGGATAGTTGTGTCTTTCACTTATCTGAGATGGAAAATTCTCCAAACATAAAGCTGCTGTTAAAGACGATCTCACGGCCGTCAAATATGGGCGTAATGATTGTGACTGGTATTCATGTTAGTTTTGAACTAGTATTTTCCTTAAATAGAGATCAAAACTGATCATATACCTACCATATTGAGAAATAGATGGTTGTTGTTTAATTGATGTCAGTAGATATAACTGGTAGATTCACCAGACACTCTATATGGTTTTGGTTTCGTTTTTTGATGTTGTGTCGTTATGAATTTCTCAATCAACCGGAACATCACAAATTGTTGTTTTTGCGCACGTCTCTTTTGCTCTTGATAATTTTCATCTACAGAAGAAAGAAATAAAGAAAGAGAAAGAAAGAGACATAGACAGACTATAAGAAGAAGAAGAATAGGACACCTCCACCCATTTCAGACAAATGGCAACCTGGGAAGAAGCGACTGACGAAAATGGTAGAGTTTACTACTACAATACCGAGACACAGGAGACCTCCTGGGAGAAACCAGTAGAAGAATCTGCAGAGATAGTAGAGTTAGTTGAACTGTTAAAGGATACTCAATGGGAACAATACACGACTGAAGAGGGAGAAACATACTATTATAATACAGAAACTAAAGAGAGTATCTGGGAGATTCCACAAGAAGTTAAGCTTTTACTTGAGAAGAAAAATGGTTCACTGCCTGCTGCTGCTGCTCCACTTATGGTAGAAGATGTTGATGAAATCAAGGAGGATGAATCACTAATACAAGAGCTCGAGGTGAAATATCCCCCTCCTAGTGAGATATCTAACATCAAACAGGTAAACTCTGCAACTCAAAAGCAAATAGAGCAGTCTAAGGCAGCATTTGTTGAGATGCTTGAAGAAGGCGAAGTTGATTCAACTTGGTCATTCAATAAAGTGATGGAGGTGTTTATAAAAGATCCTAGATATTGGGCAACACCAGATTCATTGATGAAAAAGGAGTTGTTCGAGAGTTACTTGATGAGTAAAGCAGAAGAAGAGTATCAGAAAAGTTTAAATGCCAAAGAATTGTTCAAGACCAATTTTATCAAAGTTTTACAAAATCATGATATCAAATACTATACTAGATGGAAGACATGTTCTAATCTGATTGTTGATGAACCAATATATTCATTAGCCAGTGAAAGATTAAAGATTGAGATTTTCAACGAGTATATAAAAACATTGAGAGCAGAGCATGATAAAGTAGAATCCGAGTTAAGAAAACAAGCCATGGATGAATTAGCGGATTATTTGAAAAAAGATTTAAAATTATCGATGGAGTCTAATTTTGAAGACTTGTTGAAATCGATCAAATCAGATCAAAGATTCAAGGACAACAAACATTTTGCTAGATTGAGCAAACTTGATATTTTAATGGTGTATGATTTTGTAATCAAGGAGATAGAATTCGAGTTCAATCAACGATACAAATATCAAAAACGTCAAGTATATACACAGGATAAGATAGCGAGAGATAAATTTAGAAGCTACCTAAAGATATTGGATTTTAAAGTGACGCCGAAGACGAGTTGGTTTGAATTTTGCAACAAAATCAAAGATTCTAAAGAGTTTAATGAAATTATTGGACGATCCGGTTCATCACCTATTGATTTCTTTTGGGATTTATTGGATAGTTCTCTTCAATTCTTGAACCTGCAAAAAAACTTGATCAGTTCGAAATTGTTGGATTTACAAATTGATAAAAACACATATGAGGAATTTATCAATTTTGAAAAATTGTTACTGGAGAAAAATTTAATCAATGATATGAATCAAGATGAATTACAATATGTGCATGTGAGAATATTAGAAGATACGATAATCAACTCCAACGCTAACAATAATAATCAAACTACAAGGGAGTCCAGATCTACCAAGGTTTTAAAAACCGGCGATATAGATGATAATGATAATGAAGATGATACAGTACCTGCATCCACTACATCAATCAAAATGAACAACCACCGTTCAACAAGAGACTTATCACCCGACGCCATACGTAAAGTTGATTTGAATTCGTCGTACAAGACAAAGAGAGATGATGTGGATATGATGACCAAGCCGTCGACTCCAATAACAGATAAGAAACCTATGATGGAGACAACAAAGATCTTGGATGAAAATGGAGGTGATTTAGATTATTAATTTCCCTCTCCTGTTATGCGAGCATCATATTTTTTTTCTTAAGGAAGCGGCGGGTAGGTATTTGAGATTAGATGAGATGAGATAAATCAACGTGGTTATTTACTACTTGAGATGAATTGAAATGCATGTATATTAATAATGAAAACTACGAACTCTTTTGGAGCGAGACTCTACTCCAGCTGTTGATGCGCAGCTTGTGAGATGGTTAAATGATTTGACTCTAATTACGTTAGACCAACTTTCTCTCACTAAACTCAATGCAAGCTAAGCGGTTCTAAACCAGTTGATGAATTCTCGGGAAGCCAAGGCTTTAGGTATGGGAAAATGTCGATTTTTCATTTTGTTCCAAATCTAAACTGATGTACGTTTTTAATCCAGTTGATGCATCGCTGGCAGATATTAGTAAAGAGAATTCCAGTTCGACAGCTGATAGTCAAATTGCAGAGAGTATAATACCGTTGACCAAAGCTGGTATCAATTCAATTCAATTATACCAAAATGGCGCCTACTGCTTCATCCTTACCAATTGGTATGCATACTAGAGATGATATGAATCCGGAAGAAGTCCATAAAAAAAGTGAATGATATATAATATGTATACCTTAAATCTGTGGTGTAGACGAGAAACAGAATCAGTACTTTCTTGCTGAACAAAAAACTAAATAGAAAATCGATAAACACTGTTTGCAATAATGAAGAGAAACTTCATGATCTTTCTAATCTGATAACCGAAATATTGATATATATCTTCAATTTCTTGTTCAATTTCCTCCTCAAATTCAGCTTTTTTAGGTACCACAAAATCTATGAGATAGACTTGTCCTCTCCACATTCAGTGGGGATAGGATGTGTTATATTGTTAAACGAGATATTCAGGTGGATAATTTTTCTTTTATGAATGAATTCATTTAATGGTACTATCTTTTTTTTCTAAAAATTCTTTTGTAATCATTTCTTCAGTGAATTTCACCTTTTTCAAGTGATCGAACGATTGAATGACAATATAAGGACCCCACCCCACACTGAGAAATGTGGTGCAACTATGGTAGTGACATAGCAATTAGTCTATATGATAGTAGTTGCGGAACGCATTCAACATCATCCAACATTAAGAATGCCGTTACTTCTTGACAGCATCTTGGAATTGATCATGTGTGATTGAATTTTCAGCTGGGTCAATATCGTCATATTTTCATAAAAATATCATAATTTACAAAACCCACTCAGTTGCAGAAGTCTTTCCGTGGACCTTGATGAACCTTGTTGATATTTGGTAGTCCTTTGAGGAAGGGCTCAGTGACTATAATAACTTGGGAATCGAAATCATGCTCAATCTGCAATGGTTTCTTGATAAAATTGTTTAATTCAACGTAAACCTCTGCCTCATAAACCTTTTCTTAAAATATCACCCCCTTGCTATCATCTGAACCAGTGAAAAATGGAGGAGATGATATTCCTGTAGTGAAAAATTTGGTGAGTTTTGTTACTACAGCTGATAAATCTTGCTTCTTGTTTCTAGTAAAAAAAAAAGATCATGATGACCCAAACTCGATACGATCTTATATATGTATTGTCTTATTTTATAGTTAATTACTTATTATCTACAATTAACTACAGGTATATTAATCTCAAATATACAGGAGTGTAATGAAATGCATGAGCCAATAGTAGAGATATAAATTGGGGGTTCCAGTTTGCGGCGGTTACAATTTTTCACTATGAAGAATTTGTAGTTGTGGGGCGAAATATAAAAGAAAAAAACTAAATTGTGCCATCATCATTGTGGATTCCTCAACTGTCAGTTAATGAGTTGTTGTTGTAGTGCTTTTTGGGTAGTTGAAACTGATAGATAATGGAATACTTATCCACTGGAGATACTGGTTGATTCCAAGGATTTCACTCATGTTTGATCCAATAGTCGTGGGTCATTACTGTCCCAGATCATGTCGCATTAACCACAGCCAATTGTGGTGGTCATCATAATGTAAGAAAAAACATTTTACCCAAGGCCTTTAAACAGGTTTTCTGTAGTTTAGCTTTCATGTTCATTGATGGAGGATTTGAATGATAAGTTTATCTTATCCTTTATCTCTTTTTGAAAAAAGTTTTATATCCTCAATCTCATAACTTTGAAATAAATAAATACAGACCAAAATCAAAATCAAATGTAACGATCGACATTGTATTGTTATACATAAAATAGAAAAAAAATTCTTGCTCAATTCCTAGCATCAGCGACAGACTTTACTAGTTATTTATCACGCACCGTTACCGCCGTGGTCATCTAACAGTCCAACAGTGATATAATAGAATCATTTCACCGACAAGTTCAAGGTCACACACACACACGTGTACGGGGAAAAGATGAGATATCCAAGAATGAACATCAAAATAAAATATAAAATACATGCATAACAATAATAAAAATAATCGAAAAATAAAAATAATAACATACAAATTGTTTTTTTTAACTCCCATAAAAATAAATAAAAAAAACCCAAAAAAAGATAATAATAAACATGAATGAGTACAAAGATGATGAATGTATGGATGATAACCTATGGATAATAATAAGAATAAGACCGCAAAACATACACGAGTGAAAAGAATAACAATAATAATAAACAATAACGACAAAAAATTAATAAAGAACACCACCATTAAATACAATTTTTAACACAACAAAGAAAGAGCAAGGATAAGGAGAATAAAAATAAGAACAAGAAGGGAGCAACAAAAACTCAAAACAAAACAAAACAAAACAAAACACTAAAATTCTTTGATTTTTGATCTCATTTCAAATATCAACCAATAATGTATATATGTAGGTAGAGACATAAAATTAAAAGATATGGTTATAAAACCCCAAAAACTTTCAAATCAAATCAGGAGTACTGTTAAAACGATGATCCTTGACACGATCACCAGTGAATGAAATCACATTTGATAAATGATGAGCCAAATTCTCCACTGAAACGTTAATCTTTTCAGCATCAGTTTCAATCTCCATATCTAATTCATCATCATCGTCCTCAATTTCAGAATTTGTGTCATCTGAATCATCATCATCATCATCATCAGATGAATTATCTTCATCTTGATCATCATCTGAATCGTCATCTTCATCTTCTTCACCTACTTCATCTTCTTCTAATTGCTCATTTTCATTCTCTTCACCATTACTCTCTGTTATGACGTTGATATTATTCTCACTATTCAGCAGAGCCAATTTAGCAAGTTTAATCTCTTTAATTTTCCTCATGACAGTATCAACAATATCTGTCCACTCACGCATTCCACCCATACCAATATCACCACAAACCAACACCTTCTCCACTGGTTTTAGTACCGTGATGAATTTGAAATCTTCGGCAAGAATATTCAAATGTTTCTTGGTCATTGGATGTGTATACATCAAAGTATTCATGGCTGGTGCAACGAAAATTGGTATTGTTGGATTCCAAGAGCGTACAATGGATGTTAATAAATTATCACATAATCCATTGGCAATCTTCAGTAAAGTGTTAGCCGATAATGGAGCAATGAGTAATATATCTGCCCATTTTCTCAATTCAACGTGTAATATCGGATCACCAGGTCTACCAAATGTATTCGACCATTCATCTGAATCTCTCCAAATTTTAACTTCAGAAGATATCTTCAATCCACGAAGAAAATGTTCAGCTGGCTTGGTCACCACCAATTGAATAGAAACTTTCTCAGGACCATATATTTTTTGTAATTTATCAATGATTAAAGGAATCTTAATAGTGGCAACACTTCCTGTGGCCCCAATCAAGATATGGATTTTCTTATCATCCTCTCTTTGTAAATATTGAGTAAATGGCACGACTGGACCTGTTGGCGAAGCAACAACCGTTTTCAAAGGAGCCTTCTTCTTCTTTGGAACACTGACTGGTTCAACAAAAGTTGCACCACCATTTAAAGTATGATTATTATTATCTGACAGATCGCTACCCGTTACCGAATTAGGGGACAGAAAGCTGATGTTTGAACACACACTATTGCTTCTTGATTCATTAATAACACTTCCAAATTCATGACCCATACTTGATTTAGGGAAAAATTGTACATAATCTACATTAGATGAATTTTGTCTCGAAGAATAAGGGCTTGGAGATGTTCTCCGTTGCAATGGATTGGATAAGAAATTTGCAGATGATGAGTTGTTAACATTACTATTTGTGGTAGAAGAAAGTGGACCCACCGTTGTTGACGTGCTTGTTGTTGCTGTTGTTGCTGTTGCTGTTGGATCTACTGATGAAGCTGATGGTAAAGAAGGATTTCTGATAAGATTATGCGATGGTTGCCTTGAGGATATTGCAGGAGCCGGAGAGGAGATGCTTCCCCCTCCAACATTAACTTGTGATGGTCTTGCACTAATAGATCCCCTATGTGATTTTTCAACCCCCGATGGAACATTAAAGGTGATTTTAGTTCCACCTGGAGTAGATAGTATTGATGCTGAAGATGGAGTTTGATTGATTGGTGTAACCAAATTATAGCTAGGAGAATCCAGTGTTGATGTCCTTAACTGTTGTTGTAACTGTTGTTGGAGTTGACTAGCTGATGTTTGTAATTTGGGTAATGCCTCCATACTTTTGTGATCTGACTTGTTTAAAATTGGTCTTGGAGGCACTGTAAAAGATGGCGAAGGTGAAGATTTGGTCCTAGGTGGAACGCCTCCGTCTGGGTGAGAATTGTTGTTTTCAAGAGTTGATGCCATGATTATTGAATATGATGATGCTGATGACTATATATGTGGATTCCCTTTCTCTCCTCAATAGTAATAATTATAATATTATGATATTAAAACAAACAAAAAAAAATGCAGAAAAGATATGATGACGGCTGTTGAAGATGATGAGTTATTATGATTCAATATAATAAAATGGATTGATTGATAAGCAATGATTGCAGTCTTGATAGAATAGAAGCAATTGTATGAATTACTCTTCTAACTAATAGATCACCTCCTTCTTTCCTTCCTTCTTTTCCTAAGGAAAAAAGCACACACAAACACACAGACAAACTGCTGCAGTAAGGAAACAAAATGAAATAAAACAAAGCAACTAACTAAGTTTCTCCCCCCCCTTTTGTTAAAGTGTAGGTAGATAGATGGTTGTTTGGAATTATATTTGGATCAACTAAACTCGAGTTGATTGATCGACAGATGAGTTTCGAATCAAACACAAAGCAGTCTTTGAGTGTTCCTTTTTGATGTTCCTTGTTTCGTGATTTGTTTTATTGTTGTTTGTTGTTAATAAACAGTAGCAATATATATCGTTTTTCCTTTGAGATTAATTTTTTTAATTTTTTTTTTTTTTTTTAACAAAATTTTCTTTACTCTGTTTTGTTTGTTTAATATTTTTAATTTTTAATTTTTAATGTGTGTGGGAGTGTGAGTGTGTAATAATTTTGTAATTTATCTTCTGTTTGTTATGATAAATTTCTATGACGCTGTGTTTTTGTATATAGAGAAAAGGCAAAAAGAAACAGAAAATTTTTGCTTTTTGCTTTTTGCTTTTTGCTTTTGTGTTGCGTGCGGGCGCCGTTTTCTGTTGGTTTGTTTGGTTTTCTTCGACTGTTATTACTGACTTGCTGCTGGTGCTGGTAAAAAGTTTTAGGCTTGTGTCAGCTGCTTGTGTGATCAAACAAATTTTAATTGAACCAATCGAAGAAGGCAAAAGGAATATTGGTTGAATTGGTAAAAAATAAGCGAACACCCTCGTACCTCGAAC